>CM016561.1:18344650-18944650 GCA_003412495.2 Echium plantagineum | reverse complement strand
TGAAAATCTTAATGTTGATAAAACTGGGGTTTGAACTCATATTCTTAAAGATGATGAAAATAGCTTTCCAACGCATTTTGAATCGTCAAAATCGAAGTTTTAATGAAACGGGAAATGAAGTTTTAAGTGTGTCGCCAAGCCAAACTCTTAAAAATTACATTTTTGGCCAAATTTTAGCATTTATTTACGTAAAACCCCAAAAACATTACTTTAGGGACCAAATGTGCACCCGCTATACACTTTCAAGGACCATTTGTGCATCGGTCCCACTTACGAGGACCAAACTGCAATGGTCACCTACTTACTGCTGGGACCATTTCAGCAATTACCTCTATATATTGAGACGAATCTAACAAGGTCCTACAAGACTATATTATTTCTTATCGTTTAATGGGAATTCATGATCAAATTTTGTAATGTTTAACTAACAAAAGTCAAAATGTGACAATCTTTTAGGGACGGATGGAGTATAATTTTATTTACATGTCACATGTAACATAAATTGTGTTATGTGCAAATGGTAAGCGTTCAAATACCAAGTTTTCTCTACTCATGTTCAAATCGTGGATTTTGCATGGTTTTGTTGAAAGTTTTGAGGTTTCCCTTTCACTTAATTTTTAGCTTGTTTTCTTAATTTGGTCCAATATTTTTATTTTTCAAATATGACACATTTATATTTTTTTATCATGGTGCCCCACGGATTAGATGCATACTCCATCATATTTTTATCATGGTGCCGCACCTGATTAGAACCGTATTCCATTCATATTCTTTTTGGATATTTTCATTCTCTTTTTTTTGACATAGGTGAATAAGGTGATACATTTTCTACATGAATACGTTATCAAGGCTTGTTGACAAAACGAGTTGACTGTCACATAGCTTGAAAATGGGCTATATATATTAAGCTGTATTGGGTTATAGGCCCAATGGGTTTTAACCCAATTGGGTCCATCTAGCATGCCTAAACTAAATTGCCATGGAGTGATGGAGTCATGGAGATATGTGGTGTAAGAAGTCATGCGTTGATGTCTTGATGATGATACAAAATGAAGTAAAAATGTTATATAGTTACTTATTAATGGAGAATAGTAATCAGAAAAAGATGCATGACTAAAATAAAAAGAAATAACATGATCCTCCATAATCTAGAGAGACCGAATTCCGTGCCCTAGACATA
Source organism: Echium plantagineum (assembly GCA_003412495.2). Lineage (NCBI taxonomy): Eukaryota > Viridiplantae > Streptophyta > Magnoliopsida > Boraginales > Boraginaceae > Echium > Echium plantagineum. The sequence goes on along the minus strand of CM016561.1, from coordinate 18,943,470 downwards.
TTTTAGTCATGTCCATTCTCATGGATTTCATTGAGTATGGCAACGAGGGCAACGACGAAGGCATAATCGATGCCCGGGTTAACTGTCACCGAGAAGGTATCCTTGCCTAGAGCAATACTTTCAACTGTGTGCTTCCTATGCATCTGCATTTTCATAACAATTCTTACATAAGATTAGGGGTCAAATCAAGATTAGTAAAAGTTAAGGGCGTAAAGGAATAAAATAAAACCTGCGCAATGATGGTTGAGTCTCCAGCAAATATCACACAAGATTTCTCAAGCCAGCTGCCAATGACTTTGAAATCATAAAGATGTTCTGATCTGTTCTTGGCCAAAAACACATCTAATTCTGTCCTGAATTGGATGAGAGAAGATTTTCTTGCACTGAAAATTAAATTTCTTGCATCCGAGCTGTCTCCCCTGTAGACTTCCCATCTACTATGCAGGCTAAAAAACTGATCATGCAATATAATTTTAGAACACCAATGTCATCACAAATAGTAGTGTATAATTATGAACAAAATATAATTCGCCTCTGTGGTCTTCGGTAAGGTAGGGACGGAATCAGGATAAAAGTTGGAGGCCTTTAAAGACGCTCTCAACTAAACGAGCTATTACCTTTTGCCTGAGAGAGAGTATGGGAAGGCCAGTTGCATCAAGCAGCACACGGCGATCATGAAGGCTAAGGTACTTCCCTTTCAATTTGAAAATCACATGCCCATTAACATCTGTTACACCAAAGTTAGAGTCCCTTAAGGTAACTAGCTTTCTTACAATAGCGAGATCAACAGGATATGGGACACAGAATAGTGGGCTTATTACAGCTATTTGAGGTGCAACCATTGCCATTTTCATGTTGCCTTGGTTGGCCATATGTATAGATTTGTACATTGCAAACAAGGTTTTGAATTTTGATCACTCAAATTTTTCACACTGGAAAATTATCACTATGGTTCTTGTATAAAAAGGAAATAGAAAGTAGAGGGAATTTGACTTCCAATTAATAATTTGAAAAGAATAATGCTTTTATCACATTTTTTAATCAAATAAATGTGTATAATGTTGCTTTACTTTTTATCAAGAATAATATCTCATTTGTTTGGACTATCAATTGTGGAATCTGGTTCTGTTCCTTGGCAGTATTTTTTAGCATCTACTTTGTTTATACAAATCTGAGAATAGTTCTTCTATTATAAGTCTTTCTTCAAGATTTGTTGTGTACTTTGAAATATTCTTTGAATATATGGAGTAAGATTAGTTAGTTATAGAAGCTCCTCTGTTAGTAAAATAGAAGAGCCTATTTCAAAACATGTTTCACATGGATTCTCTATTTTTATCTTGACTGCTTCGGTCCACGAATCTTATTTCTTAAAATGCGAAGTATTTAAATTTGTATGGAATACGTTATCAAATGAAATTATAACGACTACTGAAATATAATCTTGAAGAAAAAAAGAGTTCGCGTCAGTGTATAGGCATCATCGATGTTTCGGGTGGATTAATGTTTGATTCAGGAGTTGTTCTTATTGAGGTTAAATCAGGAGGTTAAGATCACAAAACATGCATTCTCCATTGCTTCATGCGTGTCAATCTCTATTTCAGCTCATAATATAGAATATACTCATTATGATGAAGTTGATACGACTGTAACTTGCTCGTGCAAAAATTGAAAGGCACCCAAAATGTTAGTCTGGATGATTTAACCGGTTCCACAAATGTGATTTTGACCACACCATTTGTTGATTAGATGTTTTCTTCTTGAAGGTATCTAAATAATCGGTTGCCTCTATATGCATTCGAATCCGCAATGTTTAAATATCTCCACCTCAATCACCTTGTCAATTACCACTAGGCTACGTCCCTTCGGCATATTCTGGTAGTTATAGTAATGACATGTCTTGGTCCATACAAAGTCATTTTCCACCCAGAACGAAGGTTCTGTAATAATTTATGCAGCTCTTTGTAGGAATTCCTGTAAACCACAAACAGTGCTTTTGGTGTAGACTTGCACTACGATAGTTTACGTACAAGTTTACATAAAGAAAGTCTTAAATGATTAACTTTGTTATATTTGTTTGCCTATTTAACCCGTCTGAGTTGAAAATATGTACAATGGTTTCATTTTTCTTCTAAATGGACATCATACAAGTAAGTAAATCATATCAGGGAGGGAAATTTAACTCGAATCAATAACCTCCATTGAGGAGGCATAACCACTAGGCCAAGCTAGTTGATTTAATGGTTTCATTTTCAACATCCTATTTTTTCATATTTCAACACTCCACATCATATCATCTCTCTTCCACCTCATAATTCAACACACTCAACTTTACATCATACACTGCTTTTGTTTAATAAAATTCAACATCTTCCAACTAATTATTTACATCTTAATTAATTTTAATTTTTTTAGTATCCAAATTAAGTAAACAAAATCTCTATTTGTAAAGTATAAGAAAATGATGAATTATTGTTGTAATTGAGTTTTTTTAAAATCATTTTATATGAAGTAATTAACATCAAATAATTAGAATTGTGATCAAAATAAATAAACAAAAGTATTCTATGTGAATTCCATTTGTCCATGTTTCAACATGTTGAATCTTTTCAACACCAAATTAATCCACATCACTCCAACTACTTATTCAACACCCCATTGTAAACATTCAGTAGTTAACAAAAAATTTCAACACCTTCATTGTGCATTATATCACCTAACTTATAGAACTCTTCGTGCTTATTTGATTTATAAAATTGATATTCCCTTCATTTCTCTTTAATAAAGTTTACATTTTTTGAAGCACAATTGTAGGCATCAATTACTTTATATATACACTATACAAAATTATAAAAGCATAACTGAAAACGAATTCAATTGTATTAATCTTTTATATTTTATGGATGAACGAATAAAAATTAATTTGTTGTCAAAGTTTGATACGAACTCGAGTATGAGAGTTTCTCTTGGTATTCATGTCTTGAACAAACGCATTAGTGTATTGGGAGATGGGCCTTTGTGGGCAATGGGTATAAAGCGATTGGGCGTCAATGTGCTAAGAGCCTAGCCTCTTCGAAAGTCATGGTTCGACGCTTGTAAAATTGTAAAAAAGTAAATCGAAATCTCTTGACCTTTTGAAACACATCTTACAATTTATATCTCATGATGATCATGAATCTATCATCTAGTGTATTGAGAAATGGTTAATAACATATGCTTAATACGTAAGAAGTAACACAAAATTGCAAATCCGTACATAACAACACACATGCATGCCTATCGTTCACAATTTGCTACTGTTTGTTTCAAGCTTTAGAACCTGTTTGGCATCGAGCGACGATTAATGTGATCGATTTAATCAGAAAACTGATAATTTTAAGTTCAATTTAAATCAAATACTCTGTTTTTCTATCTAAATCAGTTTAAATAATCAATCCTGCAATTAAAATGGTCCAAGTTCCATTTTATCTCTTCAAATGGAGGATGAACAAATTATCTATGAACAATGTTTTATTTCGTGATTTGTTTCATTTATTACATTCCAAGTGATACATGCGTATACTTGTAGAGAGTACTTGCCAATAATAACTAATTCAATTACTACAATTTCAATAATATTAATCAAGTATAACATATATATATTAACGTCGAATAAGTGAAATAGATGGTCCAAATTTGTATGCAATCAAACAGCAAGCATAATGCCAGGCAAAGAGCGTTTGGCAAGGTCGCGAGGATGGCTCTGCCAGAGGATCGAGGACTTAGCCCTTTTAGCTGCACCGATGAAAGCAGTTTGTATTTGAGGTTTGACATCTTTGACAACAAGCCATGTGTTGAAGTATTCCCTAAACTGAGTAATCACACCCTCCTTCACTGTCCAAACATGCACCCAATATGCCTCTGCTCCTTCCCACCCTTCCACTATTACACATTCATCCCCCACCATGTCAATGCTTCGGGGCTCGAACTCGAATTCTTTGCAATTCTTGTTTCCAGTGAGCATCTTCATCATGTAATGGCAATCTTGAGGGCCATGGAACCACCATTCTAAATCACTAGCTATCATGACCCCCTCCATTTTGTCACCATTGTTTGCAAGTGCCTTGTAAAGAGCACTCACTATGGCTTTGTTCTGCCTTGTTTCTTGCTCCAATGGTGTAGAGAGGTCCATTGATATAGGAGCTAGTGTATGTAAACAAGGAAAAATAAGTTGCAAAATCAAGAATGTATTCTTTTTTTAATTCATCATATTCAATTTTAGATTGTTTTATGTCCAGATTGAAGCAACATTTTATAGAGGGGAGAGAATTGAATTTGAGAAAATTTTATGTATGTGGTGGGATTTTTGTCACAGTGTGACATGGATTGTCAACTTTTATTTTTATATATAAAGGAGTGCAAATAATTGAGTTAATCGATTATTCTAGTGGAAAAGGCTCTTGCTAGTGCCCAAAATGTCCTGGATTCGAAACTCACCTCATCGCTAATTTACAAAAAAAAAACAAAAAAAAGAAGTAGTGCAAATAATTATATAGGTCACCATCCGGTATTCTTAGTTGCAGCTAGTCCATCAATATTTTAGACCAATCATATAGCTTAAAAAATAAAATAGAATTTTTAGAATAATTCCAGCATGCTTCTTGGAAATAAACGATGTCTTCTTTCGTTATATTTCACGAGAGTACGGTGGTGTTGTTTTGAAATTTTTGAAAATTCTACTTAGATGTCATTATGATAATAAGACATTTTAACTTAACCGATAATTTAAGAATCACTAATATAGCCCCAAATAATAATAAGGACTTTCAATAATTTTAGGTTACTTTACTTTAAATGGCTAGGAGATTGAAGCCTAAAACAATAGTTATCATCATCGTCGCTTTAGTAAGGAATTCGATGATTTCTTAGACGCCGCCTGATAAATAAAATTTGAGACTCACATGATCAATATAAATCTGTCATGAGAATAGAGACCAGAAATGTTAATACAAAAAAAAAGAATTAGATGTAAAAATATAATATGAGTATCTTTTTGCATTGCTTTTTGAATGTATGTATGGAACACTAAAAAAAATTATAAAATGATCTAAAATAATATGTGCAAGTTATACGAGTATTATTTAAATATAAATTAAAGTCTCTTTGACCGTATTAATATACCTATATTTTCATTTCTAATAATTGACAATTAAATTTTTGTTGGATATACCTCATATATGCTTGCTTCTTCTTGTATTTTAATACTCTATATATAGTAGTAATCGACGAGAAACGAAAATGACATATCGCCCAAAGGAGTAATTTCTAATTTGTTCATTGAAATGGTTCGAAAAAGGTGCAAAGACAACAACAATGGAACAAACCTTGAAAAGGTATATTAATAATGCAAATAATGACAATATGCAATAATCAAAATGTCAAATACTAACTACAAGACATATATATGAACAAATTAAAAGTTACATATGATCGAGAATATGCTAAACATACACTCCAAATTATAAATTGTTTCCCTTCAATTTGTCGAGATTGATACTTGGACAAATGATATTTAAGATGATGATTATTGAGAGGGTTGAATTATAGGTTTTCATAAACATAACTTAAGTGAAGTCTCTTATTGGTGTCTAACCAAAAAAAAGTATCCAACACTTTTAGGGTAGTTGATAAGTTAAGTACTCCAAAAGTTCGATTACTTAGATAATGTAAGGACGTCTTAATAGGTTTGATTGAGTGATTTCTTTTTTTTTTGAAGCTTGTACTGGAGTCCAAGTTTCTTTATTGTCATGCCCTAGCTTATACTTTCTGTGTTCTTTTTAGTAAGTTAGCAACTAATCAATTACATAATTTTAATTGATTATCATTTTACATATAGAAGGCACGTTTTGACTTCTTTTCACTTTTCTTACTTTATGGGGCAAATAGCTCGGAAGAACAAATATAAAAAATGAAAGGGAGTAATAAACAACTGAAACGCATACCAAAACCACCAACGACAGATTATTAAATATTGAAAAGCATAATGATCGATATACTTTGTGTTTTATCAAGACTCATTTACTTTTATACTAAATTTTACTGAAAAATTCAAATATATCTCACAAATTGAGTTTTCGCTTCATATAATTTTATTTAAATTGGTAAAAAGATACCTAAAACTTGGATAAAAATATGAAACTTTATAAAGAATGTGAAATGATATATTGTAGAATTGGATAACACTACTAAATCAGGAAAAAAAATTATATTTATAATTTGCAATAGGAGAATAAAATTAGGTTTTGAAAACATAGGATGGATACAAGTTTGGACAATTTCTTATGCTGAGGTGGTTTGATTTTATTTATCTATACTATAATATAGTAATATCTAAGGTTCATAAAAGTCACATGACAATTTTTCTTTTTTCTAATTAAAAATTACACTAATTATCTACTACTAACAAAAATCTAACCAATTTAATTTAAATTTTGTGAACTGTTAATAAATTTATATAGTATATTTTTTAACATGTTTCATATTTTTGACATTTAATATTCGTAATTATTGTGCCTTCAACAATTTTATCATATAAAAATATAACTCGAACATATTATACCGTGCACATATAAGTAGTTTTATTTAACACATAAGGAAATCTATATGTGAATGTGTTTTTATAAAGGGTTAATGGCAGGGACGATCACCTATGTTTGTCAAATGTTTCCAGTCGATCACCTATGATTTAAACCGTTCCAGTCGATCACCTATGTTTTAAAACGTTCCAGTCGATTACCCAATTTGTAACTCCACCGTTAAGTTTTGCATGTGACTAACATGTGACTTGCATTAAGGGTATTTCGGTCATTTACTAAATGTATTTTAAGGATAAAAATGGAATAATCATTCTCTAATTTCCCGACAAGAACGTTTCAGCCAATTGTGAGGGAGGAGGGGGTTAGGATGGTTGACTAAAATACCCTTCCTTAATTGTCATGTGACAACCACGTGACCAACATAACTGAAGTTAGACGGAAATTATAACAAAGTGACCAAGTGGAATACAATTTAAAACATAAGTAATCGACTGAAACGTTTTAAATCATAAGTGATTCACTGGAAACATTTGACAAACATAGGTGGTCATCTCTACCATTAATCTTTTTATAAAACACAAACTAAATGGTCCCCGATTGTGGATGACTGGATGTAATCGTTTGTGCTTCTTCAATAATGATGTTAGTTGACTTTTCATGCCGGACATTTTGTGACTCCCAAGTCCCAACTCTAGCATATATATTAACTACGAGTAGTCGAGTACTAGGCATTAGGCAACCACTTTATTTTAGTAGTATTGAATATCATTTTGGGCTTGGTGGTTCCTATATTTTCTGATCGAACACTACGTAAGATATTTTATATTAAGCATTTATAAGGATTAATCCAAATACTACCGAACCTCAGGTTCATACACATTCGAGCCGAACTCAAATTTTAAGAGATTCGGTTCAATTTGACTCTTGCCGGCCTATCCATGTATAATAGATTGTAATATATGATCCGGAATGTTTCCTATTTACAAAATCCTTTTCCTATACGGCAAACTAGAGCAAATGGAAGATTTTGGACTAGATTTTGATGATGAGCCCCTAAAGTTGTAGTAGACTAGTAGTCACTACATTCAATAACACGTATCTAACTTCGTCCACCGATTAGTTATTAGTCGATGTGAGTTCCAACAAACTCACCACCTCCGACGGGGGGGGGACATATAGAGCTATTTAATAAATACCGTTAGGTGTAATTTGGTAAACTTAAATTAACCAACACATGCAACATTAATAATAATACTCACTAACAAATCACTGGGCTCCATTACATCAATTGACATTTTACCGGACAAAACTTTGGTTGCATTATCATGCAAGCTTCATAACAACATTAACAATTTTACTCCATCCATCCTCCACCAAACATTTCCACTACAGCAATGTATTAACAATACCATGTAATATTACAATTTATTTTACTTTGGAATTTGAATGAAAACTATATGCTCATTGTCACAAACATGTTTCATTGTATTTGTTGGATTGGATTAGATTATAAAAAAACGTGTTTTAATAATGATATATATCTCTATTTTTTCAACAGTTTGGAATCAATGAAGCATTTAACTAAAAAACACAAAATTGGCCATACCTTTGTGTTGGTACTTGCTAGTAGCTGGAGTCCTATGGTAGACCTGCTAACGTCTTAGCGATTAATGAGATTTTTTCCTTAGAAAAAGTACTAAAAAAATGGCTCTCTGAACCCTAAACAATGTACAAATTTATTAATTATGGTGACTGTTGAGGTATTAAAAGTGTAAATAGATAGGATTAATGAAGTAAGACCTTCGGAATGTATTTTTTAAATTATTCATTTCATTCATGTTTAGTACGGAATATGTCTAATAATAAGTTGGTATACTCTTCAAAAGAAACTTCTTTTTTAATAAGGTAATAGAAATACTATTACATTTTCCCAATAGATTTCTCCTGATCGTCCTTTTTCCATCTCAACATTCACGCTAGTCTCCGACATCAATCCAAGGCACGGAGTTGTCGAGCCCTTACAATGAATATATGTTTTCTCTTTAAAGCTGCATTACTTTCTCTCTCTACACATTGAATTTCATCATCAGTATATACATTAACTCCTACATGCACTTCACATTACCATTTATTCGTTATTTTCAACTCAAAGTACAGAGCACCAAAATTAACACACTAATCAACTATAGATCAACGATTTTTGGTGCATTGTGGAGAAGTTAGGGGTTTCAAATATAGAACATGAAAATTCCTGCAGGAATCAATTTTTGTGAAATGCAGAGCAGGAAACTTGATATAGTAATGAATTAGAGAAAGGTTGAAACGCAGAGCATGAAAATAGTATTGAATTAGAGAGAAATTGGAAGGGGTTAACTTTTCTGTGAACTTAGGCGGTCGAAATGGAGAGCATGAAAGTTGATGAATTCTAGAAAAATTGGAATAGGTTCAAGTTTCTGAATTTGTGGAGAAATTAGTTGGCTGAAATGCAGATACAGTAATCAAATTGAAGAGTGATTTAAAAATGAACAATTTTTGGTGAATTTTTGAAGAAATTCGAGGGGCGAAATCCAGAAAACTGGAAAATTGAGCAACTAGAGAATGATTGGAAGATGAACAATTTTTGGAGAAATTAGGTGCTTGAATTGCAGAGCATGAAAATTGATGCAGTATCAACTGAGAGAAATTGTAAGGTGAACAGTTTTTTGATGAATTTGTGAAGAAATTAGTGTTTGTATAATGCCTTTGAGTAGATACCAGATAAGGAATGAGTTCAGTTTATCTGATCGTGAGCTCTACAAAGCTGCTGATAAGGATGATCCGGAGGCTCTGCTTGAAGGCTTCGCCATGGCCAGTCTCGTTGGTGTTCTGCGTCAGCTTGGAGACTTAACCGCGTAATTCGACTTAAACTCTTGTTTTGCATAATTGTTAAAATTGCTAGGAAGTAGTCTCTGTGTCCTACAATGGTTGTGTGGTTTCATTTTGGCGTAACGATTAGAGGGTTTTCTAGCATTAATTTACATGAGTAACTTTGATATGAGTCAAAATTGTTATGCTATAAATAAAGTATGGAAGGACTAGTTTTGAATTTTGGTGGTTGGTTTGAAATCTGTCCTTAGATGTTTTTGTATATGTTGTATGATATTTATGTGAAAAATTTAGTATTTTCAGTCTAATTTCCTATTAACATGATACGATTAAATCAAGCGTACTTATCTCAACTAAGACCAATTTTATATTAATTTTGAACATTTCAGAACAAAATGGACAATCTTTTAGGATGGAGGAGATAGTATAACTTAAGTTCTTTTCAGAAAATATTACAATGTGAGTTTCAAGTGATCTGGATTTATAGCCTTTGGAATGATCGAAGAATTTTGACCATTGCTTCGAACGTTCATGGTTGTGTACAATTCGTATCTCTTAGTTTGACTTTACTGCGTGTTGAACGTGGACTTTTTATTATTACTGTTAGATTGGGAGTTCTTACATTTGAAGCCGAAGTGCGGACCCATTGAAGTGACATAATAGTAAATGATATGGAAATGCAGTGGATGGGTGGATTAGAATGAGTATAGGGTAAGCGCAAGTCAGAGACTTGAATGAATGAAGAAGAGATTGAATTAGTAATATATAGAATGACTAGGGCTGAAATGTTATTGCTTGGTATAGATGGTAATGTGTAGTTAAAGCAGATCTGATACAGTCGTATAGAGGTTTAAAGGAGGTTCATCTAGCATGAACTAGGAAGTTTCTAATATAGAGGGGAGTGTTTATCTAATATAGGCCAGGCTACCATATGCAGTATACTGTCCTCAGCTCACATGGTGATAACCCTTAATTTCATATCTTGTTTCACGTTCGTGCATCTTAAATTTCCTAATTATGTCATCTTGTGTACTTCTGTTGTGCAACGTTCAGGCTTTGGCGGAAAGTTTTATTTTTTTAGTAATCAAGTTGTTCTGCTGTAAGAGGGCATCAAAAACCAATTTCTCAATACCTCCTATCTTCAATATTTGCTACAGGTTCGCCACTGCGGTGTTCAATGATCTTCATGACGAAGTGACAGCAACTGCTGCTAGGGGCAGTCGTCTTATGGTTCGGGTGCAACAGCTTGAAGTGGAGTTACCTTTAATTGAGAAAGAGTTCCTCAAACAAACCAATCATTCTTCATTCTTCTATAATGCAGGTGAATGTTGCCCTTGCATATATTCTCTTTCTCTGTGTTAAAACTGATTTTCAATTGTTCTCTTGCAACTATTCTATTCTTCTTGTAGCCAGTGTTTGAGTTCCACAAAATTTAACCTCGGATGAAAGGAATTTTGTCGAACCAAAATAAATTAATAAATAAAATAGTATCTTACAAAAGCCTGCTGATATTGTTCATCAGGGTTTCCATGCCACTTAGTTTCTTTTCTGGTTTTATATTTTTTATCATTAAATAATCTAATAAAATGAATGAACCTGCTACAAAGCATGTTAACTCTATGAAGTTTCTAAATCCACTGATGTCATATCGAAAATATATTAACTTGCAGGTAATGATTGGCACCCAAATATGCATATAAGCAATAGGTGCATCACAAAGAGAGGGTTGCCACGATTCATGATGGACTCATACGAAGAAACCAGGGCCCCACCACGCTTATTTCTTCTGGATAAGTATGATCCAATTTATGTTTTCTTGAGCAAGCTGAAGCATTGATGTGGAACTTTAATCTTGTAATGTTCTAATTATATCAGGTTTGATGTTGGGGGTGTTGGGGCATGTTTTAAGCGTTACACAAATCCATCATTCTATAAGGAGGAAGCAGCAATTGGAAGCACTAAGTCAGATATGCAAGGAGAAATGAAAAGCCGTAAAGGCAAGGTAAATATATATATATTGATAGTAATGTCATTTCCCTTACTCAAGTCTGTATTTTTTTATTATAGTTAATATTACAATAGTTCCAAACCCCCGCCACTTACAATGAGATTTGAACCCTTGACCTTATGGATCAAGGGGTACTAGCTCAACCGCTAGACCATTCGATTATCTCCTCGAGCCTATATTAAGTTCATATCAATAGTACCTTCTACGAGTTTGCGATGCTAAAAATATTTATTAATGACTACTGAGTTAGTTATATTTGGTTTTCAATAACAATTATCATATATAGTCTATAGATGTTCTCAGTGTTTCCCTTATATCTTAAAAAAATATATATTTTATTACTATATTTATAATCTTGAATGATTAATTACGGTTCAATTGCAATTTTATACTCGTAATTTATAATATAAAAATGTTTCGTTTCTATTTTTCAGAGGAGAGGGACACATTGGAGGAACGGGAGAACTTCAGAGGCTTTACGAACCCCATATTCCAAGTAATGAGTTTCATCTTATATGCCCTGAATCTTCTATGCTGTGGTATTTGACATCTGTTATTAGTTCGCCTCACTGGGCTTTTGATATGTTGCGTCTTTCAGACTCCATCAGCTACTATTAGAGGAGAAAATAGGAGATAATGCAAGTGATCCTGCACGCCCAGTGAAATTGAAAAGAAGGCTAAATGGTTTTCCGTTCGACTTGAAAACTGGTCAAAGCTACCTGGAGAAGATTTTGAAGCATGGTTTACCAGATCATAAATTGTCAAAAGACGTTAAAAGACATCGCAATGATTCTGAGGATCATGACATGGAGTTGAGTAAAAAAAATTCACATCTAAAATCAGAAATAAAGAATGTTGTTTCGAATATCTTCAGAGGCGAGAGAGATTTTATGACCTCTAACCGCGAACAGTACGATTCACACAAAGGAAACAATATTCTTGAAGCACATAACTCGTCATCTAACCGTCACGAGGATGTTGGGGAGAAGCAAATCATAGTTGATAGGGAAAGCAAAGTGAAAGACACTGCGGCTGGATACCAATCTGATGATGTTTTCAGCGACGTGGAAATCTACATTGATCAACTTATTTCTGAGCCTCAGGTGGACTTCGATCCAAATTTGAAAGCCATGACTGATTTTCGTGTCTCAAGTGCCAGAAAAGAAGTGCCTGGTCTTGACTTAACAAAGTCACTGCATCAAGCTCATTTTCCAGATTCTCAATCAAAGGAAAGCTCTGCTTCATCAGATGATGGGAGCAGTCCATTGAAGAAACGTGTATCTACTTCTTCTTATTCCAATGGTGCTAGCGAAATAGCAGGAGGTACAGACTTGGGAACTGAGTTATCCAATGCAGATCTATTTAGTGAAATCTTTGAAGCCAAAAACACTTCTAGCACAGAGAGGTTGGATGCTGGATGCGACGATGTGACTGATAATTCAACTCTTAGTTCTGACAACAGTGAGCTGACTGTTTCAAATGGTATTGCAGCCCAGAGAGATGAAAAGGAAACTTTGAGTGACCATAACATTCAAAGAGTTCAAAGGGGGCGATGGAGTGCTCAAAGCTTCCCAGGAACTGAAACAAGTAATGCTACTGAGAGTGAAATAAAGTTGGAACAAAATGCTCCATTTAATTCCACCACTTGCATCTCTCCTCGGCAGCGAGATTTTGGTTACTCATTATCTGATACAAACCAGACACTAGCTGCTGTACAGGATAAACATTTATATAGGCATGATTCCTTGTCTTGTGCGCCTAATCTGTCTAATCTTTTTTACTCTAGAAGAGCATCTGAAGATCAAGATATAGAGGACTTGGATGATGAGGATCTATATCTACATCCAGACTATGGTGCCCTGTTAAACAATGAAGACATTCTTTCAGCATGTTCTCCCAAATGCGATCTCTTCAACGACTTACATTTAAGAGAAGATCCACCCAATCTAACCTCTAAAGATTCATCTTTAAAGGAGGTAGATAGAGACTTCGTAAATCCCAAACTAACCCAAGAAGATCCACGTTCTCCTGTCTTCAATTTTGTGCCTGAGCCTGCTAAGGTTAATCTGGAGGAAGTACCTCCATTGCCACCTCTTCCCCCAGTTCAGTGGAGAAACAGAAAGAACCAACCAATTCCATTGGCTCATGAGAATGAGGGACTTTCAGACAATGAAAGCCCATTGTTGTCACAGTCCATGACCAATCAAAAGATTCCTTACCATGCCGTTATGGACGAGGATTCACCCCTAGTTCATGGATCCACCTCAGGTAATTCAGTCTGTGATGGTCCATTTTCATCATTGGTGAATTATATTCTGCTTAATGAACGACACTTGCGGAACCAAAATTTGTCACCGCCAGAAAATAGAAGTGATATGTCCTCCCTCGGTGAGATAAAATCCATAAACCAAAAGTTACCTCTACCTGCAAGTCTAGATGGAATGTCACAACACGATGACCACATTGAACCCAATTCAAATACAATGTTACAAAGAACTATTACAGATGTGACTGCTGCTGGTGATACTGCACAGGCTCATGATTTAGCACCCATAATTCAGCAAAAAGGAGCATGGGAAACGAGATCAAAGGACAATTCTTTTGTTCAATACTCTCCAAGTGCTGAGGGTAGTGCAAGCACACTTGAAGGCGGCACAGCTCCTTTGAAAGCAGACAATGGGCAACCCAAGGTTATGAAGTTATTTCAGGAAGGAGAATCTTCTTCGCCATCTAAAGCTGAAGAAAAAATAAATGATGTTCAGGCTATGAAGCTACCACGACTAGGAAATCCCCTTATGGATGCTGTTGTTGCTCATGACAACAGAAAAGTAAGTCCTCACACACTTTCGAATCCTAAGTTCTGAAGCATATAATTTTGACAAAATTTTATTTATTACCTGTAGTTAAAAAGGGTTAAAGAGCGGATTGATTCTGAAATAAAAGTTTCTGATGGAAGAGGATCTTTATTAGAACAAATACGAACCAAGGTAAAACCACAATTACTCTTGTTTCTTCTGAATTAGAAGTATTATTCTACTTTTAACTAACTTCACATTTTTTCCTGGCCAGTCATTTAACCTTAAGCCTGCAGTGATGCAAAGACCTAATATCCAAGGTCCTACAACCAATCTACGAGTTGCTGCCATCTTAGAGAAAGCAAAAACAATCCGACTTGTATGGCTATTGCTCACACTCGCACATACTCTAAGAAAAGCTACTTAAAGTGATTAGTTTTATATGCTGCCGAATATTTACTATTTAGATTTTGAAATGTCTTGCAGGCATTTGCTGGAAGCGAAGAGGACGACGATGATAGTTGGAGTGATTAATGAAACTAATAGGTGAAGTTTGGGATAGACTTTTTCGCTATGTGTGTTTACTTTAGTGCAGAGTATATTTTTCTTTTCCCAGGAGTTTTGAACATGAAGATGTGTATGTAAGCATTTATTTTTGTTTATATTTCTTATTCTTTACACCAATTTATAATATAGTCTCAGTGCTTTGTCTTCCCTTCTCAATTTTGAACAAAGATCAACATTTATTATTTTTCTCAATTTTGAAATTGATAGGTGGTTGTAATCTAGAACTTTATCAATTAGAAGTAAAGACTGCCTTTAAAAGAAAGATTTATAGGAACAAGATTATGTAGGGACCAACTTGATAGTGTCCCTCCAACTAAACATGACCACATCTCCTAGACAATATCTAAGTAGATAGAAACTGAACATATATCCACTTGAAACTAAATATATCAAATATTATCCATTAGAATGGCACTGACATCAGTTTCCTTACTGCCCTTAAAATCAATAACCACTTCTTATGATCCTCTATACAAAAACAGACCTCTCAAAGCTACCCAACTGACTTCAAGGCCATGTAATAGTGTTGTTGTTTGTTATTTGGAGACCCAAAATAATCATAATAAGGAACCAAGTAAATGGAGGAAATTAGTTTCCGCAGCATTGGCTGCGGTTGCAGTGATTACAGTGAATACCAACATGTCATCTATGGCTGAACTCAATAAATATGAAGCAGATACTAGAGGTGAATTTGGGATTGGATCAGCAGCTCAATATGGTTCTGCAGACCTAAGGAAAGCAGTACATGTGAACGAGAATTTGAGACGAGCGAATTTCACATCTGCTGATATGAGAGAATCAGATTTTAGCGGTTCAACCTTTAATGGTGCGTACCTTGAGAAAGCCGTTGCATACAAGGCGAATTTCACAGGTGCGGATCTGAGCGACACCTTGATGGATCGCATGGTTCTGAATGAAGCTAACCTCACAAATGCTGTACTTGTGAGGTCTGTTCTGACACGAAGCGATCTTGGGGGTGCCATAATTGAAGGTGCTGACTTTAGTGATGCTGTACTGGACCTTCTTCAGAAACAGGTCCTATTGCTTGACTATCATATTCTGTTAATCAGTATTTTAAGTTATCAATTTGATCTTCCATTTTGCATCTGTATAATGACTTGCCTCTTTCTTGATCTTTGATCTTATGAAAGAGTTATGTAGATTCAAGATTATCAAACTAATGCCTTTTATTAAGGAGTTTTGGGGATAATTTCCCAGGAAATAATTGGGTCGTAAGCAATTATTGTCTCACTTAGTATTTGTTCAGTTATGTAGCTGACGTGAAAAAACAGAACATGACGATCGATATATTGAAAGAAAACACCATTAGAACATACACATTGAAGACATAAATGCATTATGTTGCATTAATAAACTTCTCAAATTGGAAACAGTATGAAGTTGTTTGAGTATTAAATTGTTGGTTGTGTATTTTTATCTCAATCTTCCGGCTTAGTAAACCATTTTGGGGTTTTTCGTATGTGTAGGCTCTCTGCAAGTATGCGAATGGCACAAATCCTATAACAGGAGTAAGCACTAGAAAAAGTCTTGGTTGTGGGAACAGTCGACGAAATGCTTATGGCTCCCCATCTTCTCCATTACTAAGTGCCCCGCCACAGAAATTGCTTGACCGAGATGGCTTCTGCGATTCAGCAACTGGACTTTGTGATGCAAACTAGATTTTCCTCACTTTCTGCGGTCTAGTAAACTCAACGCCGTTTGTTCATGTGTAGACTCATTTTGAGTACAGATTTCTTTCAGAAAATATACTTATGACTTATCAAAAAATATGTTCTCAAAATTTCATAACCATGGGTTCTAATATTCAAAATTATCATTATGGATATGGTTTCAAAAAGAACATTGTGGATTTATACATCTTTATAAAAGACATTATGTTAGTCTTATATATGGATGACAATCTTTGTATTCTTAATTATGTTGGTTATTCTTAACATGAGGGAGAGTCTAAGTTAAATATTACATAATTTTCAATTTTACCCTCCTTTTTTCTCAGACACACCCTAGTTTCATCATTGCCCGTGCACCCACCTCTATGTTAATTATTGAACAGGTCGATTTGTTATGGATCAATTATCTTGTGCATTTTCATTTTCTAATCCTTAATGTTGAGGTTGTTTTTTGTGTTGTTGACAATTATTGCACTTTAATTGATAGCATGATTTGAGTTTTTGGATTGTTCATTGCTGGGATGAGTGATGTTGTCAGTGCTATGATCCTCAAGGATGAGTTTAGATAGTCGTGGGATTTTACATGGGCAGAGGTTGGGGTGGGTGCACAAACAGGGGAAGGGTAGGTGCCGCCCGCTGGGGCAGGATGGGGTAAGGTGTGTTGGAGACATAAGAAGGTAAAATTGAAAATTATATAATTTTTTAGTTATTAAAAAAGTTTCATATATGTTGAGTTAAATCGGATAGCTTAGTGAAAAAGGCTCTTACTAATGATCAGAAAGTCTTGTGTTCGATATTCACCTCATCGCTAATTATAAAAAAACAAAGTCTCCTTTATGTTAAATTAGCTTTAATTGTGTGTCATAATTCTAGTAATCGTATAATTATTCTTTTGCCTTATGTTAAATAAATTTATATATATTTTAATACTAAAAAAGGGTTTATGGGCATCTCAGACAAGAAAAAAAGCATTTGGGACATAGAAATATATGTCATAGTTGAGGGGCATTCCCCTAAAAAGCCTTTTTATAGGTGACCACTCCACTTTGTTATTTTTTTGTCTAATAAAATTACCTTTTTTTCTAAGTAAATCATTTTATAGATTATCAAATGTTGTGACTAGAGGAGCCATTACAATTAGTATTCAAAAAAAGTACATTGTTCATTACAATAAAGCCTTCAATAATAATATCTTTGATATTTTGGAGACATCATGCATTGATAGGGTTCTAAAAGATGTTACAATACTTGCTCTTGTCATTTTTTAGCAAAATGTCCACATCTCCATCCTCATGAAAAATATGAAAGTACCAAAACAACAATTGCGTGATGAAACCATCAATAACAATAAAGATGTTATGGTTATTAATACTTCTAGCAATAAAAAGGGTACCGTATATCCCGGTACAAATATTTTACAAATTCAGGTTGTTGGAATCTTCCTTAAACAGATTAGGCCCCTATAAAGTCGAGTGGTTGCCAAGAATTGATACAAAGTCCAAGGAGGATCTTATTGTACCTTTTGTGACATCTTCTTTGACCCTTACTATAATACATGGTGGTAATGTATGTAAAAGAGATGAATGATGATCTTCTAAACCCATTTCTCAGCAAGAAGTGTTAGTTTTTGGATTTTTTGCAAAGATGTTTAACATAAGACTCTTTGTGATACTCTGTTACCAACGAGTTGACAAGTCCAATACCTTCATGAGGTATCACGATTGACCTTATTAAAATGGTTGTCATTCCTAACAAGTCAGGTAACCCAAGAAATATTTCTAAAATTAAGAATATCTTTCATGTTGTTATGAGCCTATTTACACATTTACCATCGTGAAACCGAAAGACTAATAGGGCAAGAAAAATAAACTCACATTATTATATTTCTTTCAAAATACTTTTCATGATACTTTTTTCTTAAAAGTTTTTTTTATAGATAAAAGATCGAA
This sequence comes from Echium plantagineum, assembly GCA_003412495.2. Taxonomy (NCBI): domain Eukaryota; kingdom Viridiplantae; phylum Streptophyta; class Magnoliopsida; order Boraginales; family Boraginaceae; genus Echium; species Echium plantagineum. The sequence goes on along the minus strand of CM016561.1, from coordinate 18,925,023 downwards.
CTTACATAGGAAGGTAAATATCATTTCCTTTATACAGTTTCCAAAATGCGAAAGAGTAGAAGTCATAAACATAATGATTTGAAGCATTATTACAAAAGGAGGAGAAAACAATCTGTAGATTTGTCCGACAAAATCGTTCTCGAATGTAGTGCCAAATCGACGAACTGATTTTCTACCAAAAACCCTTCCATGCCTTCGATTTAACCAGAATAGACCCCCTATCTACCAAAGACTTGTGAGAAAGCCAAATCAGTAAAGATGTGTAAAGAGGGAAGTCTCCCATTTGCGGCCAAGATAAGTCCCAACAACAAAATTTTCATAAAGTGAACATCCAATGTCATAGAGATGTTTCCATCATTAGTTTTATTGAATGCGGAGGCGTTAATAACATCACCATCACACGTTTCTGCAGCTTTCCAGAAGTAGAGAGGATAATAGCATCTTTATTATCATAAAGATTGAGATTTCATGTAGAAAACACATTTGATGGGAGCACAATTGAAATAGATTATTCAATAGGAACATTCAACTGAGCTAAAAAAGGATGTGGAGGGCTTAAGAAGACGAATGCCTCATGTTTTCCATGGAGGAGCATCAATCTTCCTCCAAAGAAGAAGAAAACATAACCTCAAAGCCTTCTGAACACTGTAATCAAGATTACATTTTTTGAAAAACTTGATTTCTAAACAGCCAGATACTCTAAAGAGAGCTTATAGTGATAATCATTCAATCTTAGTATTTAAATGCGATTTCCATGGCTTATTAATGTAAAAGGCCAGAGAGGTGTGAAAGGCATCCGAATGCCCATTCCAATTGGCGACAGAAGGGTCATATCAGAAATTATGTAACCATTGACATGATTTAAAGAGGTGAGTGATGTCCTCTTCGTCTTGATGACAAAAACAACAAGATGTATCGATGAAAAATTTTGTGCGCAAAGCAATTTTTGGGCTTTTGGGAAGTCTGTTGAGTAACAGTTTCCACAAAAAACTTTAATTTTAAAGGGTATGGGTAACTTCCATAAGTTGCCTCATGTTTTATTAGGAATAAGGGAATGATTATGTGGTTTCGAGATAAAAGGATTTAAGAATGTTATTAATGCACTGTAAATGGATTTGGTGGTGATCTATTTACAATCAATCAAAGGGAGATCATTATCTTTTGAAATTGCAATTTAACTGATAATCTTAACGATTAGAGGAGAAAAAGGGAGGAAAAAAGACTGAAATTCCAAGTACCCGTAGAAAGGATAAGTTGAGAGACCAGGAGCCAGGAGGGATTGGGGGAAGGGCATCAATAATTCTGAAGGGGATAACGTAAGAGTAAATAGAGGGGACAACCACTTATCTAACCAAATGTTAAATGAAGAAACCCGAGTAAATTTTCTAATTGAGGAAAGGGGAAATAGATGCGAAACCCAGTTCCAAACTACCAAACTGAGGGTTTAGATTGTACATTAGAAGCATGAACTGGGGAAGGGTGTGGGTAATATTTAGGTTTCAAAATTCTAGCGACAAGGGAGTCATTAGAACGTAAAGATTAGAATCATTAGAAGCAAAAGAGCATTATTAAAACAGTTAAGGTTTTTTAAATTAAGGCCTTCCAAGTTTGTTGTTTAAAGAAAGAAAAGATCAATTAATTAAGTGAATGTGCTTACTAGAAACGTTATCGTTGGAATGGTGATTTTAAAAGAAACTAGCAAAAAGTTTTTCAAATTTTTTAATATAATTTGGGGGAAATTCGTAGATCGGCATAGGGTAGACTAAAATAGAAGTATGGACAGGCTTAAAAGTTTAATCGTATAATAAAAAAGGAAAAAGATTTATTATGAGCGAAATTTTAAAATTTGACAATATTATTGAAATTAGAAATAAATAAAAGAATAGAGGGCATACATAATTTTGACTTTAAAAGCTCTATACAATATTATTAATGACAATATAAAGTAGTACATGAATATAATAGAGGCCTATAATAGAAACATAGTTTTTGTATCATCATCAACAACTCAGCTCCAAAGCCGCCTCCTCACTGTTCATCTTCATCAAAACATCAAACAAAGCTGATGGAAAACGTTGATCAAGAACAGCAGAGGTCACCTCTTTCTGAAGTGGTTTCGGATTGTGTAAGGAGATGGTTTCAAGAAACACTCAAAGAAGCAAAAGGGGGTGATTTCAACATGCAGGTCTTGCTTGGTCAGATGTACAACAATGGTTATGGTGTTTCTAAAGATGCCCAAAAGGTTTCGTTCTATCAATTTTACTTTATCCCGAAAATTTGTCGATTTATGACTTTTATGTTGACTTTTTCAATCAAGAACTCGGATATTTTTTTGTGTATGTTGTATAATATTTAATGCCCACAAGGTTTTTGTTTGGGTCAATTTATAGTATTGTCGAGTTTTCACTTTTGTGATTTGTTTCTGCAATTTTGAAGTCGAGTATTTTGTCTACTTGATGAAAAAGTATAAAAATATGAACTTTACTGGTAATATGATAATTTTGATTGGAACCGAAGTTTTGAACTTAACTATGTTTTGATTATGTTGTAGTATAAGATTTCATATGATAATTTTGTTTTGTTCGAATTTATGTGCTAATTTTGACAATTGAAACTACGAGTTAGACTATCTTTTTGGGATACTGGAGGATGTTTCTTTGTAAAGTTGTTTCTTTATGCTAATTTGAGCTTTTTGTAGCTTTCAAGACACTTGTTTGATAAATTTTTCTGATATATTGATGGGTAATTGATGATAGTTGAACTTATGAATTGACTCAGACGTCCATAAATTCTGGATATAAAGGTGCCTTTATGCGTGTGTGATAGTTTAATCTGGGACGAAGCCTATATTATAGAGAATGTCATGTACTCCGTGTTTGGATACTCTGTAGGATTCTTGAATTGCACGTTGCCTTTCAGTAGTAGCATTTGTTCGATTAAATAGGATCATCCCGTTCCTATAGTGCCAATATGTAACGTCTATAAACCACTTCAGACAGCGGTGTAGTAAAGCATCCCTACTGATTGAAATGTGAGTGTAGATTAACAAAACCAAGTTTCTATATAGCTTTGCTTAATTGGGATTTTGGCGGGCGAGGAAATTCAGATGCAGGTGTAAAGAAGTTGCTTTGGTGGGGCTGAACTTTAATTCATCTTATTTCTTAATCTAGTTCTAGATAATACGGAGTAATATATAAAGTGAAGTGATTAAATTCAGTCAATCTTTGGAGACTGTATGTAGGAAGCATATGATCTAGGATATATTTGTTTACTTTATGCTAGCTTACTAACTAAACCCGACCACTTTTATTTTAGTAATAAGCATTTTACTATAGTAGACTTCAGCTTAGACATAGACCTCTATCCTGTGGCACATGAGACACCATTGTGTTTTATTGATTTTACATTGAATGCCATGGTTACAGGGTACACTATGGATGACAAGAGCTTCAAGAGTGAGATCTTCAGTTTGGAAAGTGAGTAACAAGCGCCCAGGTATGTTTATGTGAAAGGTTGTTTCTGTTTCTACATTAACTTTTGACACTCTAACTTTGTTCATCTACTTATGGTAGGTTACAATGCAAGTGATTCTGATTCAGATGATGATGCATAGTTGATCAGTAACAAATCCAGTCGCAAATTTATTTTCATGTAAGTATAAGTATTTTTTGTGCAGTTTCCCCTTTGAATTTTCCGCTTGTCTGTTAACATTAATCTTCTAATGTCACAATGTATAATTTCCGTCCTCATCTCTCCTCAGCCTGTCCATCATACCTTAATGTTTTGAAGCTATATTTGTTGACTTCCATTATTGAAGATTCCATCCATCATCTAATGGTGCTTAATCTTGTATATATGTGTCTGCCTAGTTAGTGAACTCTACATAAGTTAAGAGTATGAAATAATACTGACAATATATATGGAAAAGGCTGTTATTTTGTTAGTTCCCTTTTACTAATGATCTTTTTTTGTATAAGAAAATAATGAGGCTACCCTGGTAAGTAAAAGAACCTATAAATGCTCAAAACCAATCCACGATCCAAATAAAGCCAAGTTGATGCCTGTGCTGAATACACATTTACGAAACCCGCTCAAAAAGTATTGACAAAAATATGTACAGAACTGTTGGGACTATCCAGTTTATTTTGCGCAGTTCAATACTTGAATTTGCTTTGCACATTGTACCTGTTAGCTGAGTGATGCTGTAACCATGCCCTGAAATTGATGTAAGCTGGATAGGTCATACATAAAATGAACTTATGTAGCTGGTTTCAGTCACCTTTCTGGCCTCAATGCTTGTATGATAACTCTCAACATAAGATTGAGCTCCAGAATATGATATATGATTCTGCAGTTTCTTTTGTGGCTATGTACCAGAATTATTTATACATAGTCGAACAATAAAGAGATTATAGTAGTTGAAATAGTGTTCTCTTTTATCACAGTATGGTCATAGTTTGTCTTCCGTTAGGTAATCGATGTTTTTCCTTTGCTAAAATAAACTATAGTTCATGGTATGCTGATATATCTATCTTCTTTCTCCTCCATGGGTCTTGACCTCTTGGTATTTCTTCACCTTTTATTGCAGGGTCCTAGCAGTTTACTGGTTCGCCTGTTTATTGAGTTTGCTTGTGATGAACCTCATAGTCACACAAAATCTCTTCTGTGAGTCAAATCATTATACAACTATTAGGCGGTTTTTTATGGTCATTCTATTTTGACTGATAATTGATGCCTTATTTATTTCCGATGAGGATAATGATTGTAATTTATGTTAATATTATCAATTGATCACCATCCCACAGATAGTTGTGCCAGAATGGTTATTATTCGCCGCAGCTAAGTTAGATCTTACAAAAGACGTTTGACGGATAATTCAAATAAATTTTACGCCCTTGTTAATTCTTGTCACAGTACTGAGCAATTTCTCCATTGTTATCAGTTATACATATCAATCTGAGTTACTTCACCCACACCAAAATGGCTCAATTTTTCGGTTGTAGAAGTATCATCTCTCTCAGAATCCTAATGTTAAGAAATAGAACATTGGGAGTAACATGAGGAATCAACAACCATGAAGCCGCTTTATTTCTTAACTTTACGACTCAACAACCATGAAGCCGTTTTCCTTGAATGACTGTTATATTCATATAATTAGTTGGTTTACGACTGGTTACCAAGTTTGAAGCCTGAAATTAGGGCTGACAGTGCCAGTCCAAAGAATGCTAAGAACTCCATGGTGATTGCAACTGTACATGAATCTGTGAATAAGTTACTTGTTTCTTCTGACATTTTGTATGTCAAAGGCACTGCAGATGATGTTGCCGATAGCATCAGATACGCCAGTAGCTGCAAGATCACATATAAGTGCAGTCGCTGTATAGAATAGAAGCTACAATACACAACAGAATAACAAGGAAGGGATTAATTGATGCATTTGTCGGATCCTTCATGAATGAAGAGGCTCGAACCATTAGTTTATACATTTATTGAAATCGCCACAAATGACAGGGCTCGAATAGTTACCGAATATCTTCATTAGATTGTCTATAATTAATTAGACAAGAAATATTGCAGGGGAGGTAATAATTTATATTGCCAAGACCAACAGAAAAAGAAATGATATCCAAAAGGGAGCAACTTTCTGAAGTACATAAAGACGGTGTGTGGGAGTTTTGATGTAGTGCTTAGATACATATAATAGAAAGGTTAATATGAGGCGGGGGAGGGTTTCGGTACAGTAGTTGGATACATACTTGTAAGGAGAGGTCGATGATTCAAATGCGAGATATTTTAAGAAAAGCCATGAAAGAAAATAAAGAAGAAAAACCTGATCAGCAAAGAAGTCTAGCATCATCTTGTTATGTCTTGTAACAAATTCTCTCCCAGAAGATAGCTCATTTAGCTGATAAAAAGCTTGCAATCCTGTGTATATTGTTGATATAATTGCTATTGCAAATACATATCTGTACACCAAACATATATTATCATTAAGTGATCGCCAACATAAATGTATATATAATATGTTTGTGTATTACATATATTGTTGATATTTTTGAAAATCTTCCCAATCGCCATGTTGATTGCTAGTGATGAAGATGAACGCAATCAATGAGGAAATTAAGGTTAAAAGACGCAGAGCCAATGAGGCTTTGTTGAGTAAATCATGTCTCCTCCATCTGTGAACAATTTTCGATAGCCCGGAACCTTCCACCGTTGTCTGCCTCTCCACATCCACTGCGTTTACTGGTGGCGCCGTCGTGGGTGAATCTGTCGCCACTCTACCATCAGGAGGCATTGACATTTTCTTCTTTTTCTGAACCAAATGTCATGTCTTTTATATAAATCTCGGGTAAGAGTATTGTTCGATATCCTCAACAACTGGATTGTTACTAGATTTGATAAAGTACATATATGTTATATAATTATATTATGTATATATGTATAAATAAACAGTGTAACCTGATACATGCTCGATATTTATCCACAAAATCAAATTCGATACCCATTGGACTAACATTTGAGTCGAACTTGGGTAGAAAATATGTCCGATACCCGAAACAGCAAAAATAATTACCATACTTGATAAAGTGACTAATTGTCATTCAAATATCTGAAAAGGCTGAAAATTATAATGAAGAACAAAATTATTGGTTTATACATAGTAATCATTATACATATCAATTGAGTGGTTTCACTCACTTCAATTGGCTCAATTTCTTGTAGTTGCACCAATTCAATTATTTAATTATGTTATTAGCATATACTATATTCTGTAAATAGGATAACTCAAAATTGTAATGATAAATATAATAGTCAAACAATGAGACTGTCATAAAGAATCAGCAACAAACATGGTCCAACTTTTCCTTGTTAGATGTATGAGTTTCTACAGAGTTTGTAGCCAGAAATTAGAGCTGAGATTGCCAGTGCGAAGAACGCAATGAACTCCATGCCAATCGCAGCTGCCGATGAGTTTATGAATATCTCATCTCTTATTTCTGTGAATATGTAATCGTAATCATTATCGGTTGCATCCCTAAATCTGTTTGTCAAAGGCACTGCAGATGATGCCGCGGATAACAGTAAATACGCCATAAGCTGCAACATCACAGATAAATACAGCAGGATGTATAAGTAGCAACTAACATATACTTACAGAAGAGGATCTTGCATCAATATGTAGTTAAGATTTTGTACAATGTTACTTGTAGTTATTGTCATAATTTAATACAAAAGAATGCCACATTGTATCACGTAGAAGTATAATGAACGATAGTTGTTAAAACACGCATATTGGAAGATCAATCGTCCAAAACATATATATAATTGGTTGCATCAACTGGTAAGGATTAGGGTAAAAAAACAGAGATAAATTATGTAACCTGATCACCAATGAAGCCTAGTATCATCATGAGATGTCTTGAAATAAGTTCCCTTCCAGAAAACATCTCATAGAACTGAAAGAAAGCTTGCAATGCTGTGTAAACTGTTGATATAATTGCTATAGCCAAAGCATATCTGTACAAAAAACAAAAATAAGATAAATGCATGTAAACAAATTATGGAAGTAAATAGATATGTAAATGTGTACTACTTATATTCTTGATATTTCTCAAAATCTTTCCAACTGCCATGCTTATTGGTAGCTATGATGATGAAGGCAATCAACGAAAAGACGAAGCTTGAAACATGCAGAACTAATGAGCATTTCTTCAACAAATCATCCTTCCTCCGTTTCTGGACAATATTGGACACCCCAGAAACGCCCGCGGTCTTTTGGCTCTCGAAGTCTCCTTCACCTATTGGAGGGCCAGCTTCAGTTTCCGTTGTTGTATAGCTCTCCACCTCCCCTGCATCTACTTGTGATGCATATGTAGTTTGTGGTGCTTTGGGTGAATCTGTCTCCACTTTGCCATCAGGAGACATTGTTGGCATTTTCTTTTTTTCTTTCAAAAGAGAAGGTTATCATATAAATGCTCTCAATGCCTTGGCCATATATACGTCTCTAACCAGGGGAGAGGGGCAGAAGAAATCGTTTTTTGCTTATTTTTTAGTGATCGGTTATGGTTTCATTAAGAATTTTTTTTATAAATTACATAATTAATCCCTAGTTCCCTACTCCAATGTATAAATTACCATGATAATACTTTTGATAAATCTTAATAGAAGAAAACTTAATACAACCATAACTTTCTACATTTTTTAGAGCTAAAATGTCCATTTGGTCTGATATAATGAGATCGAGTTGCAGATTAGTATAAGAGATGGCCATACTTTTTCATAATAGTGGTTGAAATTGGCACAAATTTGTCATATGGTTTTCGGAAATGACAAAGGTCGTCATATGACCAAAATTATCGAATACGAATATGCAACGTTTGTATCATTTTCAGGAATTAATTCACAATAATTCAATTAATTACTTCACCTTCGGATTTTAAGTCATTAATTTGATTTGGAAAAACATATCAAAAGCTAATACGGGGTATTTAAATGTATTTTATTATAATATGCTTCATAGCAAATTCCAAGGCATATTTGCTTTAGTACAAATTTTAATAATGATTTTAACTTTACTCACATAACTACATTTCCCTTCAATTTGTCATCTAACATATCAATCAAAACAAAAATCGAACAAAAGGTCTCTATTTTGAAAAAAATGATCTTAGATTGCAGGTTATATGGAGTAATAATGTTGATTCAAATTAAAGTAATATTTGTTAATCAAAATTACAAAATTAATCATTTTTTATAATATAAAGATCAATGTGATCTATGATTTATTGCCTAGGAAGTTCAGTTTTTTAGTCGTTGATATATAAGAAAAAGCTGGAAGTTATATAGAGAACAACGAAACTTGTTAGCTATGAGTTCACAATGTAAATTCATAAGATACGACGAGTGTTCGGCAAGGCCGGCACTCCGCACTTAGATCCATTGATATGTCAAGTGAAAACATGATTTATTGATGGTATATTCAATTTAATTTATTTTCATTTATTAGTATATCAATTCAAAAGATGTCATTATAAAAGTTTGAGACCTCAAACTAAGGGCCCGTTAACCATTTCGAAACACAAAATTTTTAGTTTCCAGTGGGAATCGAACCTGGGTTGCATGAAGAACCGAGGTTGCTTTATACTTTGCACTCTAGCTCTTTACTAGTAGAGCTATGTCCCGGGGGCTACATTTAAGCATGACATATTGCAAAACATGTCATTATGACAATAAGAGCTCCAATAGATGGAGATAAACGGAAAGAAATATTAAGCATGACATAAAGTAAAGATAGTTTATAATAACAAATGATATTTGCATCATCATATGCTAGAAACCTAGAAGCTTCCTCCTCGTCCAAATACTCCTTAGTTACTAAGAGGAAATATTAACTCATGAGTGATGTCCTCGTATCATCGTATGCATAAGTATAATTCAACTACATAATAAAATCACTAGGATAATGGAAAAACATAGGGAGTAACCGTATGAATAACCTTTTTGACATGAGCAGACGATAGTATACATCTCGTAGTCGGTGTCATAGAAAATCCAACAATTTTTAAGTTTGTCGATCATCGATTGACTAAAACAAAAGTCTTAGTTCGGATTCTACTAAGAACGACAATAACCACCAGTAATTTATTATTTAAATAGTTAGAATGACACAAAGCACAAGCATAATCATCAACAAAGTTACTAATTTCATTAGCCTGAGAAGTATAAAGATTACCGAACTTGCTGAAATGTTGTTGTTGAGACTCAATCTTGTGTAAGTCTTTATCGTTCATCACCTTCTTCGGTGTCGGATCCGTATTCCCAATGTTCAAGCTATCATTCTTCCAAACATGTTTCTGTTTTCTGACACAATCCTTTGTATACAAATCTTTATCGAAAATGTCAAGATCTAGAGGGATCTCGCTTGTGAGAGAAATAATGAGCCGAAACCTTGACAAATTTTGGCGAATCGTTATTAAGTCGAGAAAACATACTTGAGCAGGCACTTGTATATCATAAAATGATTTTTGGCGAGGAGGGGGAGAAGTTGTAGAATATCATCTAGAGGGATGGAGGGACGAGGACCCAAAAAGTTCACATTTCTGATCGTAAGTGACAAGATGATTGAGACGAGATACTCTTTGCGATGTATTTATAAAAGAATGTATCAAGGGGATGGCTCAATTGGACAATTACCTATCCTTTGCATAAAGAGGGATTGTTGAAATGAGACAGTAAGCAACTTAGGTAATGAACAATGACAAGATAAAATCAGTTTGGCCATCACAATTCACAACTTCCTTTGGCACTCGTTAACCTTAGTGGTCCATCTTTTTCAAGTTGTCTTCTCCTGTTGGTCATTTAAGTTGGTTTTATTTTCTTCTAATGATACTGCGCCAATATCTTTGATTCTTTCTAAACGAAGAAAAAATAATTTTCTTATTGTTAACCCATCATAATCAAAACAAATTTCCGTGTGTGGACCGCTCATAGCTTTGTTTCCATGTCCATATCAACGCAAGGCAACGAGGAACATTCCCTTAAAACAAAAATCTTGTACGATACGGAGCATTTATCTTTTTAAAAAGATAGTCAAACTTAATTTTGACACTAAACATAATTTGAAACAAAGAAACTGAGAGCTTTGCTATCCCGGATAGTCCAAAAACGAACAAATTTCCTTGTATAATTGAACTAATTACTTATTACACTTTAATTTATTAACTCAATGATCCCTAAACACACCATAAATGTTTTTGTGGGCTTCCCCTTGTCTTGGACGTTATTCTTCATATTGCATTTCATCATCACCTTTCTATGCTCAAACTCAGAGCTCAACCACTAAACATCATGTATTTCTAGCAATTAACGATATTAAATTTCCCATTATTACCACAAAATACTAACATATTATTACCACAAATCACCACAAAACTTTGATCAAGAATTATGATACTAATATCTTATTCCCTCCTCCGCCGCCGCTCTCTCATCGGCGCCAACCACACCTCCGCCAGATTTTTGCTCCAGATAATCTAATACATTTTTTGTATACAAAAATAACTCTGTTTTAATTGTAAACAATCAATTTTGATGAGTGTTTTCTTATTAAATTTTCTTCATGAAAGTCGCACTGATTTAATAAAACAGAATCAATTTTGATGGATACAAACGTTGAAACCCATCATTGTGTACTTTTCTAAATTCCATTTTTCTTTATGAAAGTCACACTGGTTTATTTAAAAAGACTCAATTTTGATGGATAAGAACCCATAATTTGTTTGTTTTTTTATTGCTTTATTTCTTGTTTTTTTTACATTAATTTCGTAAATGGAGCCTGGCATAAGAAAGCCAGGCTTCTTAAGGAATCTATTGGTGCGATTGTTGTTGCTTTGTGTGATTGTTGTTGGTTTTCGATTTTCTTACGTTGTTATAATTCTAGGAGAATCATGCAATTCAGCAGATTTCTGTTTCTTCTCTTCGCCTGAAAATGTCAACGTTATTACTGAACAGTCAACTGCTACAATGATTTCATTTAATGACTCAGCTCTAATGAACACCAATCAGGTTTCTGATAACTGGGTTACGAAGGATTGCGAAAAGGCTTCAAAATTTTATTATTCGATTTTTCGTTATTTGATGTCTCAGGGGTTTTTGAGCCGGAACTCGAAAGCCCTTTGTGTTGAAACAGTTGAAGGCTGTGATGTTTATGCTTTGAAGGAGATTGGAGTTTCTGATTCTATTGGAATATCTAAGAAGAGTTTTAAGCATTTGGTTGTTTCTGGTCTGGCAGTTAGGCAGCCTTTTGCTAATAACACGTTTGATTTGGTGTTTTCAGGTGGGGGAATGATAGAGAAGTCGAAAAGTTCGGTGGAATTTTCTGCCGAGATAGGGAGGACATTGAAGCCCGAAGGGTATTTAGTGATCCATACTGGCTCTATAGATACGTATAGTTTTAATTCATTAGTTGATTTGTTTAATTGTTGTAGATTGGTGAAGTCTAGAGATATTGAGAATGGAATCGACAGTATAAATATCCCAATGATTCGTGAAATTGTTATGAGAAAGCATATTTTGGGCCATAAGGTGGAAAAAATTGATAGTGATTCGATGAATAAATGCTCTGTCTCAGGATATAAGCGAGAATTGATCAGCAAAGCTGAGCCTTTGATTACAGAAGAGCCTAAAAAGCCATGGATTACACTGAAGCGGAACTTACAGGATATAAAGTACTTGTCTTCAATGGCTGATATCAGCTTTAAGCGAAGGTATGTGTATGTTGATGTGGGGAGTAGGAGTTATGGGTCGAGCATTGTTAGTTGGTTTAAGAAGCAATACCCGAAGCAAAACAAGACATTTGACATTTATGCTATTGAGGCGGACAAACACTTTCATGATCAGTATAAGTCTAAGAAAGGGGTAACCCTTTTACCCTACGCAGCTTGGGTAAGGAACGAAAGTTTGTTCTTTGAGATTAATCAGGACCCTGGTGATAAAGCTGTGGTGAAGGGTCGAGGAATGGGAAGAATTCAACCTGTTAAGTCATCTACTGGCAGTACAGCAAGTCATGTAAATGAGATTCAGGGATTCCATTTTGCAGAATGGTTAAAGAGTGCAGTGTCTAAGAAGGACTTTGTTGTAATGAAAATGGACATCGAAGGGACCGAGTTTGATCTCATACCACGGTTGTTTAAGACCGGTGCCATTTGTTTGATCGATGAAATGTTTCTCGAATGTCATTATAACAGGTGGCAGAAGTGCTGCCCAGGTGAAAGATCTCCGAAGTATGAGAAGACTTATGGCCAATGCTTAGACCTGTTCACTTCACTTAGAGACAGTGGAGTCTTGGTTCACCAGTGGTGGTGACTGATAACAAGCTCATACATTTTTTATAATACTTTCCTTACAGCATCTTTGTCTCCTTGCTTCCAGATTTTAGGCTTTGCTCATTAAAGAGTTGTACAGTAATTATTACCATGTTGTATTACACCTAAGAATGAAATACGCAATATAAATAAACTAAATAAAAAAACTAAATCAAACGAGTTACCAGTGCGGTCCCGGATACACCTAGTTTGGTTTTGAGTCCGAATTTTGATTTGAAATTAAAACCGGTTCTATTTCGAACCGGATTACCGGTCCGAGTTTCGATCCGAGTCCCCGGTAACACGGTCTGCGAACATCCCTATCTCGCATAAGCTATATGTCGGCTTTTCTGTTTTTTTGAGTGGTCATTAGTGCTGTTCGCGGGCCGGGTTACCCGAGACCCGCCTCGGGAACCCGGTCTGAAACCCGGCTCGAAATGTAACGGTACCCGGTTTCGATTCCAACATCAAAATCGAAACCGATTCGGGTAATACCCGGGACCGGCTCGGGAATCTTTATTAAATTAATAGACTTTTTGACTTCAGTATTAAATTATTAGACCTTTTGACTTCAGTATTAAAATATTAGACCTTTTGACTTCAGTATTAAATTGTTGGTTACTTGGTTTAAGGATTAATTGATAATGTTTCTATATAGATTGTCATGAACAATACAAGCGGATTTCGAGTTTGAATGGAGTACCGAGTCCAATCGAGTATCGATTCGGGTACTCGACTCTAGACCGGTCCCGAGTCGGGTCTTCGTTGAAAATAAGAGATTTCGAGCCGATTTCGGCTCTCGGTGCTTACTCGAATTGTTATCGAGCCGGGTATCGGGTTTACTCGGTTCTCAACCGAGTCGGTCCGGTTATAACTGGACTCGGACCGACTCGGCTCGATAACAGCACCAGTGGTCATTCATTGTGCATATAACTTTGTTCTGCGAAATCTGTCTTGGTGTTGATCTTGGTGATGTAATATGTGTTCGTAATGCATGATGATTGTTGGTTTCATTGTCAATCAATAAAGGCATACGTTTGGTGGGCAAATTTAGTGTGATAATCTGAACGCATGTAATATGTGGTGCAAATGCATAATGACCCTATGTTTCATGAATTATATTTGGTTTGAGTTTTTCTCTTTAATATTATGGAGAACATTAGATTTTCTTTCAAAATGCAATCAAATGCATGTAGTGGACGTTTGTTAGGGCTAAAATAAAAATTATTGTCTTAAAAATAATTGGAGGCGAAATAAGTTTCGTCATTGAGGCCTATTTTCAAGAAATAAAATTCTGTCAATTTTGCCCTTAGCGAACATGTTGGTTAGTTCTATGCAAGCCATTTCTAAAACATTATCATGTATTCCGTTAATCAAATCGTTTCTCATATATTATTGATCGCATGAAACATGCACACTGAGTGCATATTCCATTTGTTGGTCAACAACATCGGGAAAATTTTTGCCTCGAAAGTTATTGTCTTGAAAATATATTCACCCAATCACCAGCCAATTAAGTAAGATGGGAAAGCACATAGTTCGCGACTCAATTGTTAACTATTTTAGTGTTAACTTTATGTGAATTAAATCTGAATCATTTGAAACATATTTTGGCTTTTTTTCTTTTTGTAAATTAGCGATGAAGTGAGTATCAAACTCATGACGTTTTGGTCACTGACAAGAGCCTTTTCCACTAGGATATTCGATTATATATTTGATTGTGATGATTTTTCTTTGGTTAACACAAAGTTAACTAATTAATGACCACACAAATATAACTGATTATGAGAAGTAAGAAGTGAGAACCTTTGATAAATCTGTTTGATTTCTTGTCTTGCACACTCCACTTGTTTTCCAGAAAAATGCCGTGTCTTAATCTGTCCACAAACGTCAACGTCGAAGGCGTCGACACGTCATCCATCCTCTCCGAAGCCACCTCCACCGTCGCCACACTCATCGGCAAACCTGAAGCTGTTACTACTCTCTCTCTCTCTCTCAACCATTTAGTTTGATGCTAATCTATTTGATTCTTTTGCTTACTTCTTGGTTTTATTGATTTGTTTATGACATTTAATTGATGATACTTTTTTGGGTTGGCTTTAGTTTCATACTTGCATTATGGTCAATGAGATTGAGATTTGTAATTGTAGTGTGTTAAAGATGCACATCTGACGTCAGAAGTGGATGTTCTCCCGGGTCAATATATAAGATCGCTACTCCCTCTATTGTCAATTGGTTTTAGAGTGGAACCATAGACTCTTATCATAGTGTACATATATGGTTCGTTTCGATTGGGTAAATTAGGAGAGGATAAAACTTCAAAATTAACTTTAGTGATGTAATTGAGGTGAATCTTTCAAAATGGTGTTTAGAAACTATTTTATTTGTGGAATTGAATTGAGGTGAAGTAAGATAGCTACATCTAAAAATACAATTTACCTCCTTTACACCCTAATTTTTGGGTTAATGAAAACGGGATGAATCTAGGTGAAACATTTGACCTTAATTGATATAGGTGAATCAAGAAATAGAACCTGTAACAAGGTTGACTTCACATTTAACCTACTTCATCCAAATCTAAAGGGAGCAATAGCATTTATGATTAGTTATTGTTTTGATTGGTCTTTGTATGTGGGTAAGTGAATGATTTAGCGTTTCTTGCTTTACTTATCGGGGTATATTTTGGGGGGTTAAAATAGTGAAAAATTGATGTTTTCTAATGACAGCTTCTTTAAATTTGAAGATATGCCATTTAGCTTACAATGTATGCATATGTAGCTCTATGAAGAGTGTGATATGTAATGAACGGTGTAGTTTTTGTTCTGTACTGGGAAAAGTTCAACGACAATGAGGATTGGCTGATTCAAATAACTTATGTTGATCACTATGCTTGTAGGGTTGTAAGGTGGATATTGAATATGTGTTGAGACACGCTTCCTTTTTAGTGTTCACTTAGTTGGTTCGTTGGTCCATCTGAGAATTATGAGAACTTGTGTAAGAATATAGATGTTTTACTGGTGTTTCGAACTTTTGGTATGCAGTATGTTATGATTGTGTTGAAGGGTTCTGTGCCAATGGCATTTGGCGGGACAGAGCAGCCAGCTGCTTATGGTGAATTAGTTTCTATAGGGGGTCTTAATCCAGATGTCAACAAGAAGCTGAGCGCTGCCATTGCTAGCATTCTCGAGACAAAGCTCAATGTTCCCAAGTCGAGATTCTTTCTCAAATTCTATGACACAAAGGCAAGTAATCTTTGACATTATTTTCTTTGCCAAAAATGTATATCCTGTACCTACTTGTTAGATTATATCTGTAATATGAATTAATATCCACTACGGTATATTCAGTCCCTTGAAACTTCTTCAATGCATATAGCATGACTACGCGTCTGAGATCCTTATCTGGTTTTGTGCTGCTATATTTTTCCAGGGCTCGAACATGGGATGGAATGGATCCACTTTCTAAATTCAGTGGATTTGTTTAACCTCTACTAGGTATTGCCGTATTGCACTCTTGCAACTCATTATGACGTGTGTTATCCATGATACTATAATTTGGATAATTTGAGGGCACCTAGTTATGTACTGTATTATCTGATCATCAGTTCTGCTCTTTCATTCCCTCGAGTCTGTTTACATGTGCATCCTTAATGTTGTAGCACTTATAACCATATGAATCTCCACTTGAAGCTTGAATTCAAAATATCTACTAGTACCATCTGTTCGTTCTTGATTGAATTAGCAAATATGGTTTTTAATTACAACCCTATTGCTCTTTAGAGAAGTAACAGAACATCCGATCTGAGAGGTTAAAACTCTAGAATTGATATGGAACTGCCACACGTTTTTTTTTTTCTCGTATGGGGAATGTATATATGTAATTCAGTGTTGAGAAGAGATGGCGACATTAAAATAATATTATTGGGGGTATGTGCTAAGCTTGCTCATATCGATTGCATGCCTCCAAAGAAAGGAAATAAAGAAGTAGAATGAGAGTTGAGGAAATAGGAAGGAGCAAGAGGAACATAAATTAGAAATGGGCACAGTAGATGATATGGATTGAGTGGAGGGGGTAGTCATCATATAAGACCTTCTGATAGGTTTGTGAGATTAGAAACAAACAAAAAGGAAAAAAAGAATTTGTATGAAGATCGGACAGTAATGAAGGCGTGGGAGAGGAGGGGAAGAAAGAAAAAAATTTAGGCTAGAATTTTGGCTCTGATTACCATGAAAGTAATATTATTTTGATGATCTTTACATACACTGGAAGGTCCTATTTATACACAATAAGGATGCTAGTCCTAATAACATAAGGACTCTAGTACTCTAATAATATAGGACTCTAATAATATAATATATGCTAATAGGAGCTAACTTGGGGTATAGAAGCAATAGTAGTTGAAGCCATGGGGCTACTGACTGGCTTTTTACCCAGATGTGGTGGTGCTACCAAGCAGTTGCTCGGTTGAACTTAACCATGGTGGTGGCCGGTGAGGTTGATTGCATGATAACTATCGTAATTCATACACTTACATCTCAATTTAAGACACCGATTAATCTCAATTACTTACTAATATTAATGTGGTAATTAAATTGAGAGATTCGAAGATTATTTTAAAAATGGGTATGACTTTAAATTTATCCTCCATATTCAAAATTTTACCATAATTGTGTCCAATGGTACAACTATTTTGTTATAAATTAAGTTATTTCTTGATCTGTCTAATAGGAGCAAACGAGTAACATCCAAGTAACTTCGTCGGTGGATGCATAGTTTACATTATTCAAACACAGACGCGTATATCTTCACCAGCTTTTCGCTTCATGTCGTGTCCATCAGTTTTACATCCATCCAAACTTTTAAAATTGTAATAAGTGACAAATTTGTTGTTAGGCAGTTAATATTATGGATATATATGTATTCATTTTTAATATAAAATCATCTAAAGAACAAAAAGTAAAATTGTATTGTAATTTTAACTTATACAATTAGTGAGTCGAGTTTAAATTTAAGAAATATACTTCACTCAATTTTGATAACTATTCGAAAAAAGTGACATGTTAGTTTTTATCATAGAAATTTGGCAAAATGGCACCTTCAAAACCATTTTTATGAATTTCAAGCACCCACGACAATTTCTTTGTCTAATTGGCACATTAGTCATGTGAAAAGACTATTTTGCCCTTTGTCGTTTATCCCATCCGTCTTCTTCTCCACATTTCCTTTTCAACTCACAATATCACTACTACGAACTTTCAATCACCTAACATCTTCAAGTAAAAACCTTATCCTATCAACCACCAAACACTGCCGAATAAAAAGGGAGCGGGGGTCGATTCTAAGCAGGGGGTGAATCCGTGCACGGCGGGGGGGTGGGACTGGATTTTGAGCGTGTCGTGGGGGTGAGGGTCGATTATGCGCAGGGAGCGGGATAGGGTGGCCGAATTTGATCGGGAAGAGAGGTGGTCGAAGGTTAGTGGTGGTGGTCTTGTGAACTAAAGAAGAAAGGTGGTTATGATTTTAGGAATTGAAAAAGAAATGTAGTAGGTGATTGTTGGGACAAGATTTTTTAACTAGGGGTGTTTGGTGGTGGTGATGGTGAGGTAGACGATGGTGGTGGGATGGCGGTGGTTGAATTTGATGTGGTGGTGTTGTGAATTGAACAAAGGTGAAGAAATGGGGGAGATAAATGATAAGGGCAAAATAATCTTTTCATGTGGTTAATATGCCATTAGATAAAGAAATTGTCATGAGTATTTGGCGTTTAGGGCCCAAAATATGCTATTTTGCCAAATTTGTACAGTTTTTACTTTTTACCGAACCGAGTCGGTAGATCCATATGGACTTGTTCTTCTACTAGTCCTATATTTACGTTTCTTTCTCTCCCCATTACTCTCTTACAAAACAGAAACACTCCAAACGTACACAATAAACCTTAACAAACACGAAAACCATGTCTTCCTCATCACCGCCGATCCTCCCCATCTCCAACCAAACCACCACCCCCACTCCCACCACCACAACCACTACCACCACCACGCCCTCCCCCCTCCGAACCCTGATCACCAACCTCACCACCACCGTCCAAACCAACCTTTCCACCCGCCGCCCCTGGTCGGAGCTTATCTCCGTCACCACCCTCTCCAAACCCGACTCCTTCTCCACCGTCACCACCCGCCTCCGTAAAAACACCAAATACTTCCGCACCAATTACCTCACCATCATTACCGCCATCCTCGCCGTCTCCCTCATCACCAATCCCTTCTCCCTCCTCCTCCTCTCCGCCCTCCTCGCCGCCTGGCTCTTCCTCTACCTCTTCCGCACACCCCAAGACCCTCCTTTGACTATTTTGAGCCGTGAGTACTCAAACAATGAGACTCTTGCAGGGTTAATCTTAGCGAGTGTTGTGGTGCTGTTCTTGACGAGCGTGGGGTCGGTTTTGGTGTCGGCTTTGCTGGTGGGTGTGTGTGTGGTTGGCGCTCATGCCGTGTTTACAACGCCAGAGGAATTGTTTGTTGATGAGCAGGAGGATTCCGCTACTGGGTTTCTCTCGTTTTTCGCTGGATCTAATAACCCAGTTTCGACGGGTGTAGCTGTGGTTTCTGCTAGGGCTTGAGACTATCATATGATCGCTTGATTAGTAATGGTTAATAGTATTGCTTTATTGATTTCTCAATTTGATGAATGTTTCAGTTCGATCTTGCAAATTTGTTATAAATATGGTGAAGTCACATATATATTGTACTTAATGAAACTTTATAATGTTAATGTAATTCGTTCAATGATCTGATCGGTTGAGGAGTTGGATGGTTTCTTTATTTTTCGCTTAAGAGGATGAAGATTAATAATATCGTTTCGTTGATTTGGTTATTTGATTGATCAGATCTATGAGGGATCTTTGATTTTCAGTATATTTCAATTCATTGTAGCTTACTTTGTTATGTTATATGATCAAATTCACTTGGATGAGATCTCAGATTTTGAGTAATATCAATTCAAAGTATTTAATTTATTATGTTATATGATCAAATTACTCTTACTACTCTATGATCAAATTCACTTGTTCTGGATGGGATCTGAGATTTTAAGTAGTATCGATTCCAATATTTCCATCGTTTTGTTCTATGATCAAATTAACTTGTTCTGAATCACTTATCCATTAAAGTTGCCTTGTGTATATTTGTTGATTGAAAAATATGTTATTCTTTTTATTTATCTGCTAATTTTCTGGGTATTGACTATTAAGATGTCTATACTATATTATTGAATAAGTTGATGGTTGTTCATGTTGTTGCATCTTGACTGCATTATTTTCACTGTTTCAGAGGATACCACATATACAATATCTAACACAGCCTCTAAAGTCTAATCTCTATGTTAAGTGTTACTGTTGAAGTATATGTCGGTTAGTGAAGTCATTAGATATTGCAAATTGATCGTGCGTTAATGGTTTTGCTTGTTTGTCGTGATTTTGTTGCATCACTCCATACTCAGCATTCAACAATTTTAGAAGACATGATCAGTAAGTTATTGTCCCTTGCATCTGTTTCCTCCACACCAGAAACAGCTTTAGTTGATAAATATATGTATCTCTATTAGGACTTTGGTTCAACTACATTTGTTGCATACTTGGAGATGTAAATTCTCTTGTAATAGATAACAGTCCTGAAATGTTGTTTGAATTTGTTGATCTAAACTTTATATTTGTTTCAGCTTTTCGGTACAATTGCATATGTTTGCCTACTTGAATCCACTTGCACAGGTCACAGCACAACCAAATCAGGGCCTAGGGGAGGGGTAGTTAATTTGAGCCACCTACACGGCCACACTAGATGTCTTATAAAATTTTTCAAAAATCAATTTCCGGAATCATTTTATTAATTTTAGGTGCTAGTATTATTTAGTTTTCATGTAAAATCAGATTCTCTAATATATTCCTCATATTATTAAGAAGAGGGATGAGAGTGATGGAAGAGACAAAAAGAGTGTGATTTATGAAAGGAAAGTAAATATAGAAGAGCGTAAAAATACATCATGCCAATCATTTACCTAGTTTTTTTGGTGGGCTAAGAAAAGATGTGAGCTAAGAAGGCTTTTAAAGTTCTAATGTGTATGCTTTTGATAATTAGGAGTTGTATTAAAAATTGATGCTTTTATTCCTAGTTCCCTTCTTATATTTGGAGTTAAATTTTGAAAGATTTGATAAGTAATTATCATTAGTTAATAAGAAATAATATAGTCATGTTGGATATTATTAGATTTGTTTTAATGTATATCTTTAGAATATCATCCCATAGTTTATGCTTGTGTTGAATACCGCAAAAAAGTCAAATGAAAATACATAATGGCATGGAGGGAGTGGTCTGATTGAAAATGGAAGTTCAAGGTTGAGTTGGCCGTGATAGTGTTTCACCCCGAATGTTGAAAACAATTTGATGTTCTTTCGAGTTCTAGTGAAGGCGTAATGATAAAATACAATTTTCAACCGAACCAAATTTTTTGTCCGTGTTTTAAACTTTTATCCAATATAAAAAGAGGGTTTGTGTTTGGACTTCAAATTGCACTTGTTTGAAGTATACTTATCGAACTGAACAATCGAACTATTGATTGGAATTCGATTGAACGTAAAAATAAGATTTTAGTTTGGTTTTTGTAGGCTTGTAAAAGTAGAAGTGGAGAAGACTCCGAGCCTTGGTCTCCAAGAAACAAAGGTCGGAAATCTAGCTGGCTTTGACATATCGTCAACGTGGCATATCTCCTTCTAGCCAATCATTAAATATTAATGGCTTATTTTCATTTTGGACCCTGAACTATCACGTAAGTTTCAAATTGGACCCTAATACTATCATAAGCCTCAAATTGCCCCTTATACTACGTTTTGTCTCATTTTGCCCCCTCAAATGCCAATTTTATATTGAATTTCGTTTTAAAAGAAGGGCAAATTCAGATTATCACATATATCAAACTTTTGGGGCATTTTTACAAATAACTAATGATAGTATCAGGGTCCAATTTGAAACTTACGTGATAGTTCAGGGTCCAAAATGAAAATAAGCATGGGATTTATTTTTAATTTAATAAGTTTTGTTATTAGTGAATTGTGCCAAAAAATTTAATATATGTGCTATTTCGATTTTGCCCTTTATTAAAACAAAATTACATTATATTTGGCGTTTTAGGGGGTAAAATGAGACAAACCGTAGTATAGGGTCCAATATGAGGCTTAGGATAGTATTAGGGTCCAATTTGAAATTTTCATTATAGTTCAGGGTCCAAAATGAAAATAAGCCAATATTAATCCTAGTACTAGTAAATACGTTGTACGCGTAATTAAATACCTTGACGTTTCTTCAACCCCACGCAAAAGAATTGTATTGGTATATATAATTCTCCTTAGTCCTTACAAGTTATATGTTACAACAAAAAAAAACGCACAGTATTTTGTTTTAGCCGACATATATTTGTAGACAATTTTCAAACGTTCATGGCCATGTGTAGACCAAGAATTGAAAGGTAAACTATTCTCATGCTGGCATTATAGATTGATTTTCAATTTTTGATTCATCTCTTAATGGGTAATTAATTTTATTAGTATTAGTGGATAAGATCATAAGACTTGTTTATTTGTTTTTTCAATTGATTCTAGTGAATTGAAAACCATCGTTGTTTTGTGTTCTAGTGTAACTTGCGTAGGAAAATCTCTAATTCGGATTCTAATGACTATTTGCAGTAAGAAAAAGAGACAAAAAATCGAAGAGAAACTGAAAACACGGGAGAACATGAAGGTGGCACCCGCCCCAGTGCGAGGCAAAGGATCAAAGAGGGGGTGTATGCAAGGAAAAGGCGGACCGGAAAACTTGGAATGTGTATACAGAGGAGTGCGACAGAGGATTTGGGGGAAGTGGGTTGCAGAAATTAGGGCACCAACATGTAAGGGTGTTGAGGCGGGGCGGAAAACCCAACGTCGACTATGGCTAGGTACTTTCCCCTCTTCTATTGGAGCTGCCCATGCATATGATACTGCCGCTAAGGCATTGTATGGGCCTAATGCTGTTCTTAATTTTCCCATGAATAATGTTTTGCAGCCAATTGTAGCACCAATATCAACAGATTCTGTAGTTGTACATGTATCTGATGGTAATTATGGTATTAACAATTGTGTTGTTGATGATCAAAGGAGCCAATATGAGGTCGCATTTGGACCAACTTCCACAACTACTACAGATAATTCAATGATGACTGAAAATTCAGATGATGGATTCAAGGATGAAAAAATTGACATAAACAACAATGACTCTTATGGTTTTCGCGCTGTCAAAGAGGAGGGTCCCGTGCAGCTTGTTAGAAGCGTCGATCATCTTCAAGGCTTGGACAACGAAGATAAGTCCTTAGAAGAAGAGTATTCTGTTTTTGCCAACTACCTAGAGGATACACTAATGGAGGACTCTTGCGATACATTCGTGTCAGACAACTTCGAAGGAGAAAGTGTAGGTGGCAAATCTGTTGTGGAAATTGATGTGTGCTGCTCTGGATGCAGTAGCACAAATTATCCAAGTGAAGTTGATAGCAGCTATAATATTGGTGATCTTGAAGCAGCATCATTACCAAGTATGCCCTTGGATTCATGCAAGGAGGATGTGAAATTAAGTTTAGATGATAGGGTAGAAGAGGCACTGAATGATGTGAATTTTAGTTTTGATTACTCCTTTTTATCTGAGTTTTTGTAAAAACTTGAATCAGCACAAGACTGTTAACACCTGCAGATTTGTACTTCTTTTTTTGATAGATAAATAACATGCCTGCATAGTTGAAGGAGTAAGTTCTGTCAAAATATACAATAGATAGAAGCGAATGTAGCATTAGACAAATTACAATAGTTAAAATCGATTGTAATAAAAGTAGATGAAAGAGTCCCCCAAACAAAGGGAACTGCACCAACAGATATAGTCCTTGCAAAAGTCCAGTCAGTCAGTCGATGTTTTTTTTGTATTAATTATATTAAAACAGCGAGCAAACATACATAGTATTTAAATATCTAGGGTATTCGAGGGCGGTGGGACAGCCAGAGTGAAGAGCTGATCTTCGCTTAGCTTCTAGCCTTCTACTAACAAAAGCTTATTGTATCTTATTAACATACTATCAATATGAATGAAACTTTAAATTTAGAATGATCTTAACAATTTTTTAATAAAAATAAAAAACTTTTTAATGCGAATGGAATTATGGTTGGGTTAGGACTGTTAAGGGCCCAATGGAAGAATCCAACCCGTCCTCGTTGCAATTATTAGAGCAGTCTGATTTGTTTTGTTGCAGCCCATTTGACAAGGTACTCGTTAGGTTTACAACTTACAAGTTACAAGCCTACAACTCATTTAATTTTCTTTCAATTAAAGATCACAAAAGTTATTAAGATGGAGATTTTTCTCTATAAAGCTCCTTGTCTTTCTTAATACTTCCTTCTATCTGAGTTAATCGAATAGCCTAGTGAAAAAGGCTCTTGCTAGTGACGGAAGATCCTGGGTTCGAAACTCATCATCGCTAATTTACAAAAAAAAAAAAATACTTCCTTCTATCTCATTTATAAGCGGTTTAAGTTTTTCTTTCTTTAGTTTTAAGATAAATAAAAGTTATTAGAGATTTTTATTAGAGATTTATGCAATGTAGCTCCAGTGTTCATGTACCAATTTGGCGATGTCATTGGAATTAAGTAAAGGTAGTGTGGCTTTGGAGAAACAAATATTAGAAGAGGGGTGGGGAAACAACCAAGAAGAATTGTTGGCCGAATAGATTTTAGTAGGGGTGGGGGGCGGCGATTTCAAACACACATATTTCTTGATTTTCAAAATCTCAGTCATCAACGTTGATCATGAAGCCTCATCCAACAAAGGATATGTCGACTGAACTATTTCTCCGCAAGTGTTCTAATTGCAGAGAGTGGATTGACGTTTGCGAAGGGGGTTTCAAAATGTGTGGAGTGCACTTTGTCCATCAAGACTGTTTTTTTGTCGGAGGTGAGTGCTTCCAATGTATTAACAAAGGATTTTATTATGCCAACTAGATACCAGATGAGGATTATGTCTCTGCGCCGTGCCCTGAATGCGGTTTAGAACTGAGAGTTTAATTGGGGTTGAGAATATACAATGCCCAAATTGTATAGTGGCAAATGATGTCATCAACTGTCAAGACTGTGACCTGCCCTTCGATGAGATATCACCCAAGGTTTCAGAAAAGAAGCCCCAAATCCTTGATTTGGCCAGGAAAGCCAAGTGGAAGGTGGTGCCATCAGGCTCTGATATCATGTTTGAATATGGTGGAATCGATAATCTGCATTATTGAATAATGATACATATTTATAGGGAAAAGTGCCTACCTACGTGTTAATATAGTCAACTAATAATAATGGTCACTAATGCTATATAATCAATGGTCAGCTAATAAAATTCATGACCAAATTTTATAAAACTTGACCAACAAAAATTAAAATACGTTAATCATTTGGAAATAGAGGGAGTAGAAATCAATTTTGGTTTTTAGAGTTGAGTAGATGATGAATTATTGGAGTGTATTAAGAATGGGATTGATTGTATTGGAAGCAGGAAATCCGAGGTCTATATAGCAGGAAAAAGTGCAGGAAGTTTAGGTGGAGTGATGGGTAAGTATATAGTGATTGGCGTGCAAATGTTTTGATTGAACGAACAATAAGCCTGAACCCTCTGCCCTTTCATTTACTCCCTTCACGACAAGGATACCATTGTATTGTCATCAATTGGACCTACCCTACCCTACCCTACCCCTCTACCCTGCACTCCTATGCCTAACAATCATGCATTGGTTTCACTTCATTCATATTTGACTTTCTTACATCTATCTACCTCTAGACTTTACCTTCATTACACCATTTATGTCGCTGGGAATTAAAGTATGGGTACCTTATATCAATAGGAAAAGACGAAGGAGAACTAATGTAAGCGGGCACACCAAGCTATTGAGATGCATATTAGCTCAAAAGTCGGATTAATTTAAACTGACAAGCTCAAGTAGCGGATAAATGTACTTTGAAGTAGGTATTTATTGTTAAACTGCATATTTACATTGGAATCTAATCTCGAGAAAATTGCTGATTTGGTCTCAGTAAGTAGTGGGTCACTTTTGCACTTTGGTTCTAGTAAGTGACACGGATGCGGAAATAGTCCTTGTAAGTGAGGTGTGCATTTGGTCCGTAATTTAATACCTACGTTAATTTGGGGGGAGGGGGAGAGTTATGCAATTTTAATACTTTGTTTGATCCTATAATTCTTTTTTTTCGAATCTTTTAGATTTCTTTTCGATATTTTTCTCTCTTTGTTTTTTATATTTTCTTTTCGATTTTGGTAGTTGTTTTAGCTAAAAGTTTTGGTTTTGGCAAAAATGTTTGGTCTTCGTAGTTTTTTGGCAAAAAGGTTCCATTTTGATAATTTTGACAAAATTGTTCGATTTTGATATTTTTTTACAAAAAATTGAACTTTTTACCAACACCAAAAGTTTTGGCTAAACAGCCACCAAAATCGAACCTTTTTGACAAATCAACTATCAAAATATAATCTTTTTGCGAAAATCTGGGCTTTTAGCCAAAACAACTATCAAAATCGAACCTTTTTGCTAGAACAATTATCAAAATCGAATCATTTTGCGAAAAAACTACCAGAATAGAAAAAACTATCAAAATCGAACCGTTTTGTCAAAAAACTACAAAACTAAACCTTTTTTGCAATCTACGATAACTACAAGGACCGCCCCTTGGATCCGCCACTGATCATGAGCCAGACCCGAGTTATTGAGGCACGTGTAACCCGCCGTTGTTGTTTCCGGCAGTTAATACCGGCATGAAAAAATTCCGCCGATGATGGCATGGAAAAAGTTCTGCCGATGATTGAGTTACACGTGAAGGGGAGTGTTAAGATGTACACCCACATCGGATATCGGTGTCCTCCCGGGTCAATATATAAGATCTTGGGCTACTCCATCTATTGTCAATTGGTTTTAGAGTGAAACCCATAAACTCTTATCAATAAGTGATTGAATGAGACCATAAAAAATATGAATGAAATTAAATGATGAATTGAGTAAAACGTAACGACGATTGATGTCTTTTACTCAATTTTAAAAAAAAATACTCCTATAGTAGTAGTGATATAATATTGTGGTCCGTCCCTCTAACCAAGGCACATGCAGTTATACAAAAATATTTGATGTGTGTAAGTGTCCGAGTGAGTTTTAATTAAGGGAATGAAAATGGTAGACCGTACACACACGATGATGATGATGAATAGTAGTAATCAACTTTGAAGGTTTGATTGAGTTAGTTTGAGGTTCCGTCGAGAGAGAGATTCAACCAATTTCAGATTTCTGTCTTTCAGCATCAATGAGAAACTCAGAAAATAGGACATCACCAGTAGGGGTCACCTTAAAGGCTATCCATCTTTAATTCTTAATTTATTTATTTTGTCCTTATTAGCTGTATGTAAAAAGTTCATTGAATTGTAGTTTGTACTAAGTAATCAAAATTAAACTTCGATATGAAACAACAAAAATAATAATTAAAATAAATTGTAAAATGTACTCTGTAATAAATGTTGCTAACTGATATAAAATTCCTGAAAAATGCAACAAGGCATGCTCATAACATACACAAAAATGCATAGCCAATACATGACATGAAACATTAGAATTTTGGAAAAATGACACCTTTTACGAAAGAGTATTATCACTCTCTCATAAATTAACTATTTTATCTTTAGTTATTTATGAATGTATGAAACACTTTATTAACGTTGTTAATACATATAGTCGATCGATACACATGACTTCAATTTGATTATAATTTAAATATATTGTATTACATTATTTAAAAATTTAATCCTAGAGTAAACTTTGAAAAACCGAAACTAAAGGTCGAAGAATTTTCATTGCATGTTGGAGAAGAGGAGAAAAGCTAAGTGGTTTATAAAAGCCATGTCGTAGTTCAATTTTCAAGAGTTGAAATGGAGTAACGTAATCGGCAAGGTGATAGGACTACTAAAATGTATCAAAATTAACAAATAATGACATAGTAACGTGTGATATTTGATCATCACACACGTAATGTTTATTGTATAAAAATAACACATAGTTGTCATAGTTCCACGAATGAGATATCTTATTCATGGAAATAGTCAAAGCTCCTGGAATTGTTATTTTTTATACTACTTTCTTTTATTATTGTTTATGATTATGAAGAAGCACTAGTTACGATTGGAACAATCTTTTAAATATTTTTTTAAGATTACTCAGGTTGTACTTGCATGCCAAAATATAGTACTACCTCCATCCCTTTTTATAAGATCCATTTACTTTTTTACCACGACTTAAAACGTAAATATTTTTAATTTTATATGTGTAAAAATTATAAAAACTTTTTATTTCAAAAATATACATTGACAGGAATCTAACAAGATCCAATATAATTATATTATTTCTTATCGGTTAATAAAAATTTACGGTCAAAACTTTCAAAGTTTGACCCAAAAAGTCAAAATGGGTATATTAAAAAGGGATGGAGGGAGTATATAAAGTAGATGAACACTTCGGATTCGAGGGAAATAAAGAAAAATTAGGTTTGTTTTAAATTAATCATTACAATAATTATTCATTATATATTTCAGACGAATCTAGACATATGTTTGTCTTAATTCTTATCATACACAATAATAAAATATTTTAAGAAAATAATTCAAAATAAATTAAAGATTAAAGAAATTGAAAGCAGTAACAAGGACACTTCAATTATTTTATTTTATTGGTATAACAATTTTTGGTTATAGATCCAAATAATCTCAAGCAATAACTTATCCAACAGCACTAATTTTTCATGGAGATATTTATTTCTCGAGCTGATCTAGGCCTTTTATCGAAAAATTTGACTCGAAAAACTTCATTTTATGTTTCAGATTAATATTCAAATCTTTATTTTATGTTGAATCAATTTTGAGAAACAAATTCGACCAAAAATATTATACATGATTTTTAATAATATATCACGCTAAATTAAAACTCCATTAATTGAATAGCTCAATCCAATGTAAATACATAATTAAGTTGACTTATCCAAAAGCTTAGCAAACTCTTTTTTTTTTAAAACCCAGGAACTTCTGGTCACTAGTAAAAACCTTTTTCACTAAGCTATTCAATTAACTCTAAAGCTTAGCAAACTTTTTAAAATAGTAAATTGTATTTGAATAGTTTGAAATTGATCTATTGTGATTGTGTTGTACATGATTTTCTTGACACTTCAAACTTAGTTGTTTTTCGTTATTCTATTTTGAGTTTAGTTCATCAAGTTCTATTTTACAGTTCAGGTAGAATTCACACTCGAATGTATGGATAGACTCGAGTATGAGAAAGCTCAATTAAATTCGACTCGTTCAAATACTAAAACTTACTATCTATTGCCCATTTTGGAGTCTAAAGGATAAAAAGTAACATAAGCACCTACTACAATTTTTATGACATGTTCCCACTTTTCTCTGTATCGCTATCCTCCGACATCAATCATCAGGACAGGGGAGTTGTCGGGGCCCTTACTTTGAGGGTCTCAAAGTTTAAGAAGACATGAATCAATGTAGGTGATCGATTTCATAGCCATTATATTTTACTTCCTCCACGTATTTTAAGAGTTTCTTTTTTCATTTTCGAAAATATAACTTTAAAAGTAGATATATTTTTTATTATATCATTAACTTATATGAACAAAAAGTATATTGTGAAAATATTTTTAAAATTTTAACAGATAAACAAAGTTAAACAAAAAATGAAACAGGAGTAAAAATAACAAAATGAAATCACTCGAAACTAAAATTAATTAAAAGGAGCACTCATATAGTAGGAGTATTCATTTGTATAAATGAACATCAATTGAATTAATTAAAAAAAGTGAATGAGAATTAACTAGTGTATGAGGTTTTGTTTTGTAGTTCCTGGAGTACTATTCATGGTTGTGACGTTACAATTGAGTTACCCATTTTATAATTGCCACTTGGTACAATTTCCGATGCTGTATTTCCAATTCTAGCCTATAAATACATCCATCTCATTCAATCAACAATCACTCCAATCTATCATTTTCTCCTTCATCAAACACTCAATTTTAGGAACAATCCATAAACCTCACCAGATATAGCGTCATAATTGATTATACTCGTATAAGTTTTGATCATTATTACAATGTAGGAAGGATCCGTTAAGCTCAGGAGGGATAGCACCACGCTCGATTGATTTTTTATCATATTTGTTGTGCTATCCATCCTGAGTTCCATGGATTCTTTCTTACTATCACTCGCTCTCTTTCACTACGACGACGTTCCAGGTGCGTTATCAAATTATTATGTTAGTATATGTGTTTTGTTGAGCTTCTCAAAAGGACATTTATTTTGATTTAGTTGGGGCATAAGAAAGAGGAAAAAAGCATCCAGGACAACAGTTTAGTCACCTGCCTCACCCTTCATCCAAAAAGATTGTCAACTTGGAACTTTTCATGGTGAATTTTCAATTTTAAATATTTCTGATATGATTTATAGATAATATTTTGAGATACATATACAAAATGTAGTGTATTATTTCCAGAATAATTTACTGTTGACATTATTAGTATATTTTTTGGCCAAAGTTATATATATCTAGAATACAAATTTTGTTATTTGAGCAATTGAAAATTAAAACATCCTAAACAAACAGGGATGAAGGCATCGTAATTTCAAAATTGCAAAGAAGTAAAATCATCAACTTCAGAATTAGATTGTACAACCGATACAATCGCAATTCGTTGATTCTAAAATAGTCAGATTCCAAATACATTAAAATTTATTGGTTGAAATTTGTGTTGATGGTTTATATTTGCCGGCATTGAGTTCCAATTCCAGGAATGGCTGACAAATGGTGCTCGGATACATCCATAGAAAGGAGGCTTCGTCAACGTTTAGATGTTGAAACAAGTCAAATAACTCTGCCTTGTTTAGCATGCTTCATAATCGGCCTTCAAATGTAAATTATATTATTTAGTCGCATTGCTTTGACTAAGTTTGTAAAATCGCCTTATCATTGGTATATATTACTTTGTGTAGAATTTTCATTAATCGCCATGTGCCACGTCCATATGAGGAGAGAGCACATTTCATAATTCAAACACATTTCATAATTCAAATAGCCACCGTCTTAAGACCAATTGGTTAATTGAGTAGCTACCTAGTTTATTGAATCATAAACTTTTTTCTTTATTTTCAATATGAGACTCTTATATGTATTAATCTAGGGTCATTTGGAGCAATCTTAACCGTTTAACTTTATTATTCTTTTATGTTTTGTTTTTAGTGAAAATTAGAAAGAGATGGTATCTTGTGATAGTTCAATGTATTGACTTTTATTCCACCTTCTAAATATTATCTACGTCTAAGTCTAACTATGCGATATTTTACATGTGTATGTACATGACGTATTGTTCAATGTGTTTGGTATTGTTTTTGCAAAAAAAAACAAAAGAAAGCTCAACTCATGAAACATGAGTAACATTTAAGCCATGAGATCTTCTAAGACTTTTTGAAAGTGTATTAATTAGTACTTTTGAAGTTATGATAATTAACATAGGGTCTACTAGAGTGTGTATGTACTAGAAAAATAAATTATGACTCGTTGAAGTGTAAAATTTATTGGTCTAAGAGAAATGGTAAATTGTTCTTAAGGTAGGGGTGATGATGCCACCCTCATCACCCGATGTGCATGATCGACATGGGGTGAGTTGTTACTCGATACAGTATCAAACGATTCAACACTTGTTTTTAACTTCACAAGCTAAAAATGAAAACAAGTAATTGTGAAGTCATCTATGTATATTCTTATAGTAACTAATATTTTCCATCTATTTTAAAAATTGAGTTGGACAAAGGGGGCATTGTGTTTACTTTTAGGTGATAATCTGTGAATAACCAATGTCTGTGTCCAAATTGATCGATAAACAGTAGGTGGGGTGACAAAATATTACTACTATATAGCCAAAAATATACTCCATATTTCCAGTTCTTTTCATATTTGTCCTCTTAATCATTCATAAAAACTGAAATAGTAACTCATTCCACACATCAGGTACTCCTGGCAAGCACCAATGTATACAATCAGAGTAACTTTCTGGTTTTGATAATTTTTCTGGGGGCAACGTCTCCCAGAACTTGCGGTATATTGATGGATGACCATCTTTTCTGTACTCCGAAAGTTGAGTAATGTTGATCACACCAACATTTGGACTCAACCTACCTAATACCTTGTTTACCATTTCCATAGTTGCTATGTCGGAACCACTTCCCCAGTATGTTTCATTTTCGATTGGTGCTTTCTCGTTGTAACAATTTCCGTTACTCCCTGTTTCCCATTCTTCTTTCCTGCAGTTCACATGAATTAGACGTCAATAAAAATAGCAGGACACGTAAGTTCAAGGAAGTCCAAGGGACTGGATATCCCTCTAGGGGAGAGAGAAGGGGGGGATTGAATACACATGCCAGCAGAGGTATAAACTAATTATAGGAGATATAAGAAAAAACAGTGAAGGGGGCAGTCGTTTCCTTGAACTCTTCTGCCTCTGCCACTACGTATACCATAATCTATAAAAGAAAGGTTCATTACTTACTCGAAATGAGTGGGAGACATTGTGACAAAAAAAGCCTTCTGCTTCAGGGGATTCATTTTAGTAGCTACCCACTCTGCCCAAGCCTCCATTGCCAATTCCATGCCACCAAGGCCAGAAATTTCTTCACAAGTCCGATCATTTTCTCTACTCCATCTGCACGTCATTATATGCCACAGCTATCATTACTTCTTGTATCAGTTTAGAGATGTCAATGGTTCAATTAAGCAAATAATTAACAGCTATACCACTACAAGAATCTAGCCACACTTACAACTTCACCGCACCCTGTTTCCACCACAAGTACGAATTGAAGATTAGAATATCAGCATGCTCCCATCGCGCAGCATGCCTGAGGATTGAGTCTGGTCTTATTATCCGTTCATCCAATCTATGATCAACGGGGTCGTCAGAATTTGATTCAACAAGAAGTGGTGCCCAGAGAAACTCAATAGAGGCATTGTAATCCTGGAGATAACTAATACCAATCAAAATTCATAATCAATCTTGAAGGTTTTTATATAATTGGCCCATGAAATGTGATATTTTAAGTCCAACATATGAACAGATTAATGTGATACATCTACCATAAATATGTCATCATAAGTAGGATTGGACATGTTGACCAACTTAAACACCATTTTACCTCTGCTCTAAAAATGGTAAGCTGTGCATTGGGGGTCATTGATTGTTTATTTGCTGGAATGACAGACTGCAACAAACACACCATAGAGATCCATTGTCCTCTATTCAGTGAATCCCCAACAAACATCAGCCTCTTACCTCGTAGTTTTTCCCACATTTCTATCACATTCCATCTGCATCAAAACACATAAAAGTAAAAAAAATCATGTGGTAAGAATTCTCTACTCTACCAATGATATTAACAATACTGAACCGGAAAACTTATAATAATGAGTAGGGCATACAAACAAATCAAACATCTTTAACTTTTGGGATCCATTATGAAGAAACATGAAATAAATTTGGTTACTTAAGCACTATTCACATTGAGAGAGTATAAGTTTGATGGAAACTATCATACCATTTGTTATAGATAATCCAATACTAAAAAAGTTATCAGCTTATACTACATTTACAGACGAAATACCGATACACATCTATAATAATAAGACTATATCGAAACTTTTACCTCTTCAAGTTGCAGCCATGGGGCTGCCATCTAAAGTTCTGGTACCCCAAATCCTGCCGACCGTGCTTGTGACAAGCTAATTGATCAGACATGTATGGACAATCAGATTCATTATAGAGTGGATATGAAGTATTATCAAACACCCATTTTCCTGA
Organism: Echium plantagineum; assembly: GCA_003412495.2. Classification (NCBI taxonomy): domain Eukaryota; kingdom Viridiplantae; phylum Streptophyta; class Magnoliopsida; order Boraginales; family Boraginaceae; genus Echium; species Echium plantagineum. Next base: position 18,891,165 of record CM016561.1, on the reverse strand, counting down.
GAAATAATCACACTCCCCCTGCTCTTCTCCCATGCCAACGGATTTGTGCTTATGGACATCGTGCTGAACTTTCCTTCCTCTATATTTCACAGTCGAATCACATGTACTAAATTTATCTAAAGTTACTGCATTTTAAGTTCAGACAAGAAAAAAACAAGAAACCAATATCAACACTTAACAGCAACAATGGAGAAAAAACAGACTAAAACGAAATTAAGGTTTCTTTAAATTTCTAACTTCAATTTTTCATATCCTGTCGATCAAACATCCTGTATTCTCCGACTCTTGGATATAATGATAAAAATTACAGGTGCAGGGTTGCATAGATAGTTTTTGCAGTTCCTTCTTCGGTCAATCACATATGTAATGTTGCATTGCGACCCCTTTACCCTGCTTTGTGACTCAGTCACTCAGATGGGTGCCTCTTCAAAGCATTTGGGCATATAAACTTTATGATCAAACTAGAGAAACAGAGCAAATTTGAACTTGCCCGTTTGATTGAATTTGACAAAAAAATTAAAATATTCACTTTAAGACTAGACAAGCCTAACCTTGACTACCCCTTCTACTCTTCACTACCTAAAGTCCCCATCTTACTACAGTTACAGGGCAAATATTACTACCACCATCAACAAAAGATCGTCCAATTTGATTTTCAATTTTCAAACTATCATGTCCATAACAAGACCATTTTCTAAGGATCATTTACTTTTACACAAAGTTTTATAAAGTTTTGAATCTATTTCACAAACTGAACTTTCCCTCCCTTATTTCTTTCCTTATTTAGTAAAATCATGTGTTGTAATTCTCATCGCAATTGCTCAACATATGTAATAATCCAAGAAAAATCGCATTTTTTTAGCTAGCACTGACCTGGAGATTTCTTGAGGAAGGAATTCTGCTTCCAGAAAGTTGTAAACTTGAGAAAATGGTCTTCCCCAAATATGGAGTTTTTCTGGAAATCATTTTGTTGTTGGTGAATTATTTTAATGGTAGTTTCATTATGGAAGATGGTGAGGAGTATGATAATAAAAAAGAAAAGAGTAAAGATAGGAAAATGTGGTCTCTTCTTGTGCCATCTCTGAGTCATTTTGTGTCTGTTTATGGAAAAGAAAAAGAAAGAATACAATTGGAAGGTGAGAACTGAGAAGAATCAGAATAGAAAACAAGAAAAGAAGACTAGTGTTTCAAATCTAGGAGGGGGATCCTCAGGACATGCTCAATCATGGACTGCCTAGTGCCGACACTATTCATAAAATTACACCGCAAATGGAGACTCGGATTTTATATTTGTCCATTCGTCTCCTAAGTGAAATTATAAGTTAGTTGTCCTCGAATGATCGAGCTATTGAGTTTTGGACAAATAATATATTGTGTCGACTAATTATTTAATTTTATATATGTCCGAACCATACTCGATGTCAGTGAACTGGATAATTTCTAGAAACGAGATGAGTTTGGATAGGTAAATATGTCGAGTCCAGTAATTATTTAATTGTATTGTTTATCAAGCATTTTTATTTGTTCATGTTAATTTTTTGAACGAGTACTCCAAAAAAATAAATCGAACAAGTATGGAAGATATATACGGAGTAGTATCTTTACAGGATACTATATGCATATAGCAAGAGTTACGGAAAAATATAGGGAGTATAAAATTAAAAAGAAATAATGAGTGCTATTTATTTATTGTGCTTACAAAAGATCGTACAATAGTTGATTAAAGCAGTTGAAGATGAAATAAATATATCAGCAGCTAGTGGGTCTTGGTGGGTGCTTTTCAAAAAAGGGAAATTAATGTAATGTTTGTACTTTGTAACTGATATTGCATCATAGGAGTATATCACATTTTATGTTACAATCCGTTAATATTACAGTTCACGAAAAATATCAACTTGTATTATATTCCTTGTGGAAACGACGAGTCAAATTAACATCGTTTATACAAATCAAATTTCTACATAGCCATCAATTGCGATGAGCTACGTCAATAATTGAAAATGTAAGCATAAAGAAGTTCATTCCAAACATCTGGAACTCCTGGAAGACACCAATGTATACAATCTGCATAAGTTGAGGGGTTAATTTGTTGTTCTTGAGTTAGGGGATCCCATTGTTTCCTATATATTGATGGGTGGCCTTCTTTTCTATATTCCGAAAGTTGGGTTATATTGATCAATTGTACATCTAAACCTCGTATAGTTTTGAGTTCATCGATAGTTTTTTCCACTATCTTCATCATGTTCGGATCAGTTCCACGCCCTTGATATCCTTGTCGTGCGATCATCTCTGTTTCATTGTAACAATTTTGCCCCACTGATTTGTCCCATTCCTCAGCCCTGTATACAAAAAATTTATGTATTAAAATTCGTTAAACAAATTAGTACGAATTTTCTAAAAGGTAAATGAGAGTAAATGAGAAACCTTTCATGGGTGGGTGACATGCTCATGAAAAACAATCTTGTCCTGTAGCTATCAATATGGATGTCCAACCAGTCGGCCCAGCTTCTGAGAGCCAATTCGTAGCTGCGTAGCATCTTCACCTTTTTGTATACCCCGTCCGATTCATTAAATGAACCCCATCTACGATGCACAAAACAATAATTATGACGAGAATATATCTCGTGATCTTAAGTGAGTGTAACAAAGAATGATGATGAAAAGCGTCTAAAACTTACAAGAGCTTCATGAAGGGTCTTCTCCACCATAGGTAGGTGTTGAAGACTAGTATATCAGCATTAGTCCAATGCCTTGCATGCTTTTCAATAGCTTGGGCGCGGACAATCCTCTCAGGTAGTCGATGGCTCACCGGGTCATCAGAATTAGACTCCACCAACAATGGGGCCCAATAAAACTCAATGGTCGCGTTATACTCCTTAATTGTTTAATTCATCAAACTAGAAATATTAGAAAATGTCATGTCCATAATATATCATAAATTAGCATGGCAAAGAAAGGAATAATAAATTAAAATAGTTTATGTTAATTTTTTCACCTTTGCTCTGAAAGTAATTAAGTTGGAGCCATTGTTGTGCATGGTCTTGAACAATGGCTTGATTGATGCCTCAACTAGACACACCATGGATACCCATTGACCCCTATTTAGAGAATCTCCCACAAATACCATTCTTTTGTTCCTTAATCTCTCTAATAATCTTGTCGCATTGAACCTAGCTTATAAAGATGAACAAACAATTCCACCATATCTAAAAATTATGCTACACATAAAATTGTACACATGTGTACTAAGCGACATGGAGTAGAGAAAAAAAAAATTCTCGTTGCTATGATAATTGCGCTATATATAGGTCTTCGTAATAGAGATATGTGGTCGCGAGAACAAAAAATATAAACAAAAACGTTGTCGTGACAGTCTTGACTCTTGACTTGTTAACCTTCCTAGATATCGCAAAATATTCATACCTAGGGAGGTCGCATTGGTCAGGCTGCCATCTCCAATGTTGGTAGCTCAAATCCTTCCTCCCAAATTTTTGACAAGCTAATTGATCAGACATGAAGGTGCAATCTTGCTCTCTATACAAAGGATAGGACTTGTTATCGTACACCCATTTGCCTGCAAACAAATTGCATTCCGCCAAAGAGACATTATTAGTACTACTATTACTGACTTGACCATCGGAGAATCCATAATCTTCTAACAATGACAGTAGCTGCCCGCTCTCGGTGGTCAGGTATATTGCTCCGATGATTAAGGCAGTAATGAGGATTGCTGAAAGAGATTGGAAGCTGCACCTGATGTCCGCTAGTAGCAAGTACCGTTTCGACATCTTCGGAAGTAATAAGGTTGCTCTTAACTATATTTGTTAATCTATTTATAAATGTCATATCATTTGAAAAAATGAAGTTCGTTGATTACTTTATAATGATTTGTCTAGTGGACTACTAGTGGTGCAACCAACTGTGTAATATTCTATTCTTCACAGTTCACATGCCGTAGTAGAATTACCTAATTACCCTCGATACCACCCAAATAATAAAACCAAACTTGAAAAAATTAATGAAAATGTGAAGGTTAGTATGGGAAGAGGAAGAAAATTAGGTGAGTAAACTTAGTTGCTATTGGTTGCTTTTAAACGCAAAGGAAAGAGTATTAGGTTGGAATGAAAGATGGAGTTGGTTGATACATTAAAATCAGGCCCAAACTAGTTAACGTGAAGGCTCTCTAACAGTCACACTCCTCCATAAGTTTCCTCTTTGCTTTTACATAAAATATTGAAAGTGTCCCGAGGCATAGCTTAATTGGTAAAGAATTAGAGTGAGCAGCCTTATATTTTCATGCAATCTAGGTTCGACAAATTTTCATTGGGAGTGAACCTTGTGTTTCGAAGTGGTCAATAAGCAAGCGTCCTTGATCAGGTGAGACACATCTCGATTTACCTCATCCATGTACTCCAGGGTAGGGGTGCGTAAGGGCCATTAAAAGGGTGCATAAGGGCCGTTAGTTTGACGGTTTCACACCTTTTTATAAAATAGTTTGAGAGGGATAATAACGCATTGATTATTGTTTTTTTAATGTTGATTACGTACCTAAACTTAACAGTATCATTTTGAGATAAGCATATTTGGTAAATGGTAACCCTTAATGAAACGTCGATGTCAATATGTCATCCATTTGAAACTTCAAATAATGTAACGTAAAATGTGTGATGTGTACTATTTAATTGGTATATTAACCATTTGATAAAATTAAAAGTCATAAAATAAATTATCTACATGTTTGGTAAAACAGATTGAGGAAACATTGGAAATTGAACGTTCTCTACCATTTATCTCAATCCATAAGTAATTGTCTATGAATAGTTACTCCATGGCCTCTGGCTCTAGCTGGTATGGATTGTGTTGTCACCTTGCCGAGTTGGTTCGGGTTCTCGATATTAGAACTTTGGTCGATCCAAGTCAAGTGCCATTGCACCCGACAAAATTTAAAGAATTGGTTCGAAACACCAACATGGATCGAACTCAAAACCGAAAAAACAAGACACATAATTAAGAAATGTTATTCCCGACCCGGTTTGTGTGTAACTATTTGATTAATATAATTCATCGTGTTTTAATTCGGAAAAAACAATTTCACAATGTAACTTTCTTTCAATTTGGAAAACATGAATAAAAATGCAGGTAGAAAAGGATAATATAATGTGAGAGACCTTAACTAATTTCTTTTACATTTAGTTGTGTTTTTAGTTATAGAAGTGTTGAAAAACACAAAAAAATTCAATTGCACCAGCCGGGAATCGAACCCGGGTCTGTACCGTGGCAGGGTACTATTCTACCACTAGACCACTGGTGCTTGTTGTTTAAATGTGTTACGATGTCTTAGTAACAATAGAGTGAAAAGTACTCAAAAGGAGAACATAAACATATTACAAACAATGAGATCTGAATAATCACATCAATAAGCTAGAACAGGAGTAAGCAAGTAAAGTCTCAGTAACATCAAGCAAACTATATGAAAACACACATCAATACACAATCACACTAAAATACAATACAAGCCTCCAAATGGATGTTTTGAATGTGCAACACTCTTCAACCCCATTGGCATTTAATCTTTTGAGTGTGTCTGAAATCATAGGACAAAACTACACTTCCATCCCTTTTCCTCAAGACAAAGCTCTCAACCAACACAAAACAACTAAATTCTCTCCACATATTATTAACACCATCTCCAAACTTCTCCTCTCTCTTTATCCTCTCTTCATTCTCCTCCCCATTATCAACCCATCCATTTCTTTCTTCCTCCCATTTCATCCTCTCAACTATCTCTTTCCTTAGCCCGACACTCGGCCCTTTTCCACTCTCGAACCATATCATCCCATCATTTTCATGATTACTTTTCTTCGTTGCTTCTCCTCCTCCAACTAATATTTTCTCTTTTTTAACGACAACATCAAGGAGAACGATATTACTTTTTTCGTTGTTTTGGCACCCATATATCTTCTCCCACTTTCTTTGGAGTGTCATCTCATAAAACAACGAACGTTTCATTTGATCTTTCAACTTCGTTCCATCTTTGATTGTGACAAACATAAAGGGGCAATACCATCTCCCTATTTCAAGACCTTTATCTACATCTAAAGGCAGAACGCCTTGTAACAATTTGTTGAGCCCTAACGCTTCTTCTTCCAATATGTTCTTTTTCGGGGGTCTGACGTTCATGGTCCAACCATTTTTGCTTCTCAAGAAATGTGGAGGCAAACCATTAGGTGCTGCTGATTTAGCAACGAAGACACTTCTTCGTCTAGGCTTTTTCTTGGGAAGCTTAGTTATCTCATACTGTTGGAGAAGATCATTTGGGTCTAATGGCTTTGATTTTACATCAGTGATAGAAGTGCAGCAACAACAGGTCTCTGCATCTTCCTCCCTTGAAGATGTTATTGCTCGCCTGCAAAATTACCAAACAAGTCACAACTTCTTACAAAAATCACGAAACATAAAATCTTTAAATTAGAAAGAGATTTCTCAATAAGACAATAATGACCATCTATATATCTAGTTTACTATATTTATTTAACATTTTCCGCGTCTTCCAATTATTAATAATGTACATATTGTAAGCCCAAAACACCATGTCGGTATTAGATTTGATGGACTGACTACACGGACCATAACAAGTCTTTCTAGCACGCTTTATCCCACTCATGTGCAGATGTGCTCATTAGGGAGAGACTTCTTAGTAAGTCATCCATCTCAATATCTATACAGAGTCTTGACTACTCTTTCTTAACGAAATCACAAAAACACAGAGTCTTCAGACTAGAAAGAGATTTTATATTGGTTATAATCTATATGTTTGATGGACTAACTCAAAAAATCATCACGGATCTCTCCAGCATGTTTTGTTTTCACTTACGTGTTCATCACGAGACTTTTCAGTGGGTCACCATTCCAAAATCAATCCATGTCAAGTTTACTTATAAAGTTCGAAAAGAAGTTCCGTCTTGGTGGTACTAATCAAATCATATAAAATCTATGAAATCATCCACTTAACTTTGGATCAACGCTTGACACTCACCAATATAACTAAAAAATATGTTTAAACAAAAAATAAAGATTTGGAGCAACTATGAGCATTGAGCAATTAAGCATACCCTTTATGATTGCCATGAGGCTTAATAGCATAGTATCGATTGGAAGAGAGTGGTTGATTGAGGACTGGGATGAACACAATATCATCTGAATCAGAAGAATACTCGTAATCAAGACAGAGTTCTTTGTTCTGAGGAAAAGGAGTATCATCAAGGTACTTGGTCTTAACAGACTCGCATGATCCACAACAAGCCATGTATGTTTGTTCGTCGTCGTCGACAACTAAGTAACCGGAGTTTGGACCCTCCGGTGGTATTGAAAGAGTCTCCGGTGAGTACAATAACTGCTTCAGAGGCCTTGTTACGTACATTTCATCAATCGTTGACTATGAAAATGTCTTATGTTTTGGTAATTGGTATGTAAGTATATATTGTCTTATTTATGTCGTATATATACACAAAAATTAAAATACACCCAAACCCTCACAATACTTTTTTTGGTTGGGCAAAACAAAGGGAGTGATGCGATGAGTTGTACCAAGTCTTAAATCAAATCGAAGAAAATGTCCTTTAGCTAGAATTCTCGTTAGAATTCATAAAAACCTGCTGTAGTTGTATTCTAAATTTAAATGAAGTCTTAATTTAAATTAAATACTTTAAATATGTGAATTTTGGGAATATCTTCGTTCCAAGACCCACATCTATCTATGAATTGTCGGGAATATCTCAACTTATAAAAAGCTAGAGTATACCAGCAGCCTTGAAGTGGTTGCCCCTGATCGAGTGAGGTATCCGATTTACCTCCTCCTCTGTATATTCTGGAACAAGAATGTATAAAGACTATTAGTATAACAATTTTACACTTTTAAAAATTGAATAACACGGTCCAAAATGCAAATTATGTTGAATTATTAATTTGGTATATAGTTATGGAAAATTTTGACTTTGTCATGCACCATCATTATCACTCACATTTCGTCAACTTTGTATTGCTTAGGGAACACGTATTATTTTGATTGAGTTGCATATATTTAGTCTTTACGATGGAGTAGATAACTTCAATTCTAATTGAGACACAATTATTTGATAAGTGGTTAATATATACTTTCTCCGTCCTTTAATCTAAGATTCATTTTTTTAAAATGAAAATTATTTTTTAGTACCATTTTATCCAACTAAATAAAAAAAAAATTAGAGAAAAAGCTAAATTTGTGAGAGGAATTTAATTTTTCTTAAAAGTTTATTAAAAAGATAAAGGATTATTAAATAAAGAAATGGAGGGAATAGTAATTTTTGAAAATTGATTTATTATAATATAATGTTATTTGATTATATTTTATATGATTCGCATTTATTTTCACCTAATATTGGTTGTAAAAAATTATTGAATGAAATGAAGAAATTTGAGTCTTAATTTATTATATGGATCAATATTAACCCAAACAAAAGTTAGCTCAATGTAATTTTAGTGAAGTACTCAATGTTTGGACCAATCATGTCAAATTATGTATAGATAACATTCTCCTTCACACAATATGAATTTATGTACATATGACATATCAAAAAGCGCGAGAGAATCTCTACAAAAGCAATCTTAGAAAAGGTTAAACGATTAGTGTGTAAGACCAAGTACAACATGTAGGTGATTGGGGTGTTATTAGATGCAGTAGGTAAGCAACTGCATGTTAAATTATGTTAAATTTATTTTTAATTATCTCTTATATTAACATTTGTCTATAGACAATTCAATGTTAAGTGGGACTTATGCTGAAATAATTCTCCTTGATTTTTAAAATGAACTTTATGATCAATTAATTATCCAAAATTAATTTTTGTTTTTATCAATGTTTATTACTCCCTCCGTCCCTAAATGATTGTCACATTTGACTTTTGATGGTCAATAAGGCACGATTTAAAACATAAATATCTCTTATTTTACATGTGAAAAAATTATAATAAGTTGATATTTCAAAAATATATATTGAGACGAATCTAACGAGGTCCCACAACACTATATTATTTCTTATCGTTTAATGAGAATTCATGATCAAATTTTCTTGTAATTGACCACAAAAGTCAAAATGTGACAATCTTTTAGGGACGGAGGGAGTATTTCTCAAAATTTATAAATAGATTATGAGTTTGTATTATTTGAATGTCAATTTTTATTTTTGAGATATAGTGTTGTGGTTAAAGGAGATTGTGAAAAAAAATTAATTACCTAGCTGTTATATCACTAATAGGTATAGAGGTGTTACATTAGAAAATAGAATGTGAATAATCTAATGTAACAGTAACACAAGTAATAGTGTCAAACTTACCTAACTGCTAGAGATGGTAACATTGCGTTCGCGTAGAACTAGCATTGGTCATAGAATCAAAAGGCCAACCTAGCAAACCAGCCTCAAATAAATTTACAATGGACAAATTCGAAAACGGTGGGAAAGTGATGGAATAAAACGTAGTATCAGTAGTTATTGACAATGGAGAAAAGGTTTGGCTTTCGTGAGATTATATAATAGTAACAAATACCTTGTCATATTTAGTAGCAATATCTAATCGCATCCTATTATCAGCAGGTGCCTCGTCACATGACCAATGATGAGAAAACGCATCGGGGATTTCAAACTCTTTTTTGTACCTAAACCATTCATCAACATACTATATATGGTGCCATAAATGATCGCATACATCCCATATATGGAAGAATCGCCCCAACAAGAACAATTACTTGTGGAGTGGTGGTGGGCAACTGCGCGACTGTGCATAGAGGCGGAGACTCGGTTACTATCGCCGCTGAAGTACCACCTTTTATCGTCGGAGGCAGAGAGGTGGAGACATTCATCTATATATTGCTTCAATTTATTGCACGCTACCTCCACTCCAAAACAAAGTGGTCTTTTAGAATTTTTACATAAAATAAACATACTTTAAAACAATCGCACAATGACCTACATACCCTCATTAACTACATACATGAGTCAATTATTAATACATACTTAAGTAATTACTTTTGGTTTGAATTTTTCCATGCAACTAAGGGTATTAGGAGAATAAATAATGTATTTTCATTTGGTTTATGTAAAAAATTACTCTTTTTGGATAATTTTAAAATGTCTACAAGACCACTCTTTTTGGATCTAAGGAGTATTAAAACTATAATCATCTTGTCGTGGAATAGCTCAATTGGTTACTAGTACCAATAGTATCCTCTCTTCGCGTAGTCCGGGTTTGACCCCATATAGAGAGCAAATTTTGTGTTGATGAAGTGGTTAACAAACAAAATCTAGTCCTGATCAAGTAAGGCCATGAGATACCTCCTGTGTTTACCTCCTACATATACTAAAAACAGGGTACATAAGAACCGTTAATGTACAAATTATTTAATAAAAATAAGGTGGTCCATAGTGTGAATTGGGCCAGACTATGGTATAAAAAGGGACATTTTGTCGAACACATGAATTAGATGGACAGTAATCAAAATAAACTATCAATACAATTGATGAATTGCTGTATTTCGTTGAGTGACATTTGGCATTTGGCAGAAGATGAAAGCTCGTTAACTATTCTAATCGACTCTGGTACGCTTCTCTGTTCATCTCATTTATTTTTCACCTATCCTAATTCCTACACAAGAATACAAGATTATGCTAATAGTAGTAGATTTTATTTATTAATAAAAACCTATCACAACTTAATTGTAGAGGGAACGATGAACCGTTTTGTGAATGAATACGAACAGTTAGTTTTACTCATCGTCATAAACATACTTTCTACAATTATTATCACCAACGTATCACGTATTTGTATCATATTTAATTAATGTATCGAATGAGCATCGATTAAATAAAATACTCCCTCCGTCCCTAAAAGATTGTCACATTTTGACTTTTAATGGTCAACATAACACGATTTAAAATATAAATATCTATTATCTTACATGCGAAAAAATTATACAAAGTTAATATTTCAAAAATACATATTGAGACGAATCTAACAATGTCCCACAAGACTATATTATTTCTTATCGTTTAGTGGGAATTCATAATCAAATTTTGTAATGTTTGACTAACAAAAGTCAAAATGTGACAATCTTTTAAGGACGGAGGGAGTATTAATCTGCGCTCAGATAATATTGTGCATACATATATAGCTAGTTGTTTTATGGTTGAATTATGTGTGGGGTTGTGCAAATTGCAACGAATGAATAGTTAAGAATACAGCTTAAAGGGTTGGAATAATCTAACACAACAACAGAATTATTCTTTCTTCAAGTTTCATTTTGTACTGGTTAGGCTAACGACTATTCGCTTCGGCAATAGTTTTTCTTTTTTGTATTGTATCTGCACTAAACCACAGGAAGAAAGGACATCATCAGCTTATTTATAGTATCATGATTACATTTAGTTTAGCTTTTAATAAATTTGAGGCTATATAAACTTGATGCAGAATATAGAATTTATACTTATATGAACCATCGAATGTTTTCTTAATATCGTATTACTACCACATTTACATATTACTTTCAACACCAATTTCAACTTCATCGACTCTAAATGGACCATTACTTTCGGACGCCAGGGACCAAATCCGCCTCTAATTAAAACATGTTGATGTCGATGATATATGTTTGAGATTCGCTGCACCAGGGTGTCATTGAACTAGATAATCCAATATGTAACTGGTTGGTCCTACTACTATTTTTCCTTCACATTGTAGGAGCCTTCATAATTTGATTCAAGTAGTAACGTGGGTGTTTGTTGGCCCGAATATTATGACAGCGAAACTGTAACTGTATCTTTATGATTTCATTTTGTACTAGTTAGGCTACAACAATGAGGTCATTTTCAGTACAATTGTTTTAGTACTTGCATTTTTTAATCTACCGAATAACATAAGGCCGTAAGAATATAGAAATTTTTAAGTGCTAAAAGCTTTTAGTAAATTGGCTTGAGCTTACTAAAAGAATCTAGATTCCTTGTAGCCCTCGAATTTGATCTTCTTCTTCTTTGGGTTGACCCCAATGTGACTTTATGGGATGTTTACGTCTCCCTCCTTATAATTCTCCTATTTAAGCCGAGTAATAAAGTTTAATGCAGGAGATGCACTTTAAATGATTCATATTTTGTGTAGAGCATTCGCACTTGGAGTTTTTGAGACAACAAGAAAAAGTTAAAAACATACTGTATAAAGATTTGCTGGATTGATTATTTGACGATGAATTATTATTAATAATGAGACCTGGACCCCGAAGCCTCCGAGGAAGTTGATGACCTTTCACAAAATAGAGGGTAAAAACAAGAGATGGTTGAGAATTAAGACAAAACCAGCTTCAATTTCTTGTAATTTTACCTCAGATCACAACTTGGGGCTGTTATATATATTCTTTCTGATATTAAATGATTTGATGAATAAATTTGCAGCTTCAACTTCGGTACGCAGATGAAACTGCTCAACTTATCCTTCTTTGGCAGATGTGTCATGAGTGCTAATTCATGATCAACCTCTCAAGGAGTTAAGTCTCTTTTAGTCTCGCTTGTTGAGGTAATCGTAATTTACACCATTATTCTCCTTATATCATAAAATTATAGTATCTTGAAATGCATTTTACTTTTTTTAGGTTGTCATAATTGAGTTTTTATATATGAGCAACACATTACATATATGCAATCTCTCGCACATTGTTATATTATACTAAGTTGAGCATCGTAGTACTTCTGACCAACCATATGATCTATACCATCCGTTGCTCAACAATCACATTCATGATACTATATGGGTGATAGCCAGCTGCCTGAGAGTAGTGGACGAATTCTCAATCATCAAACATTAGAATCCAAGAAACAGAGTGGCTTATATTGTAGGTTCCATTTTGTCCTGGCTAGGCCGTTGTTTGGTATTTTCGACTAAACAACTTAGGACAATCAAATCGACAACAACATAACATATATAATATTGTTTCCGTAAAGTAGAAATCCAGAAACAGACTCACTTATATTTTCAAGGAACCACACCCTTATTTAAAGAATCAAGATTCCATAAAAACGGTTCTGCTATAATTAAGGTGTGCAGGCCTGCAGGGTCTTAATGTCTAATTGTTTCATGCTACAGACTGCATCTTCACGAAGAATCCATTACACCATTCAATATTGAATAGCCAAATGAAGAAACCTTTCAAAACTAGCTTCAAGTTCGGGTAAGTCTATCTTATACGTGAATATACATTCTTTCTTTCTGATATAACTGAGTTATTAGATGAAGCAGAAACTTCAATATACAGACTGTTAAGATAGCTTACCAACATAGTTTATCATCGATCGATAATGTTATCATAAAGAGTATATAAAATCTTATTTTATATTTTTAAAAATTTAGTTTTATCCAAAATATTTTATACGATATGTGAAATATCTATTTTTTAAGTTTGAAGTGAATAATAGTGGAGTTGCTAAAGTATCCATATAAAAAGTAAACCCCAAAAATAAAATAAGTGACAATTGAGAGTATATTTTAGGGAAAATTTGGGGAAGTTGTAGAGCACTCATATTAGTATCCTCAAAATTATATAATAAGGAATCAATTCACTAAAAATGTAAAATGCTACTATTTCAGCTTTCCTAAAATAAGTTGGTCCCCTAAATAATTATTCTCTTCCCCCCTTGGTCCCCTAATTTTATACGCTCCTCATCTTGCGGTAACACTTTTTTTCCCTCCTTTTATCTCCTCTTCCCACCCGATTTTCATCTTTTCATCTCATGTTCCCACAAAAATTTAGTCTTTTGTATAATATTTAATTAAAAATATGAAAATAGCATTCTTGTCATTCATTTTACATTCAATGTGATAATTTTTTTCCATAAAATATCATTAGTGACTAATTTTTTCTAAAAATAATGATGCTATAAAAATTATTTAATTTGATGGTGAAAAACTTTTAAATTCGTTTGAATAAAAAAGAAGAAATAATATAATTTATTAACAACTTGTTTAAATCACACATGTAATTTGAAAAATATAGTTGTTGAAATTTAAAAAAATATTGACATAATTAGAAATTTCAAGTTAGTGTGAATAATAGGAAATCTCCTAAAGTCTATTGATAAAAAGTGAACCCTAAAAATAAAATAAAATAAAAAAGTGACAATTATAATTATATTTTAAGAAAAATTATGGAAGGGTTCAATGGAGTGCTCCTAGGCTCGAGGCCACATATTTCTTGGTAGAACGTGTGCCCATTACTTACGACTTAAGAGTCAAGTCTCAAAGTGGGGTGTTTAGTCGACTACGATCTGCATTTCTTTAAGCAAGTTGAATGTCGCAAACGAATCGGACCTGGGAAATGGACCTTGGGCCAGTCTTGTTAGCTCGTTCTGGAATGGGCCGAAAGAGGGTCTTGGACATGGACCCAGGCCCTACCTGAAATTATGTTTCCGATTTATTAACACATTATAAATTGATAAATGATCATATTATTATTTCAATGATTCCTTGAAATTGTTTTTAAATAATTGAATATTTAAGTATTTAATATGATAAATATTATTCTTTAAATAGTTATTCTTTGAGACCAGGGTTCAAGTCTCGATACTAACATATTTAATTTTTTTATACTACACTTCTGACATAAGTTCAACTTGAACCAAACAACCCCGTATAATACCCACGGGTCACCGTGAAGGCCCTCGTCCTTCCCCGGCGTATCACCACATTGGATTGGCCTGGCTCTATAATTTCTGTGGGCATGTCTAACGCTGTAGAACTCGAGATGGGGAATGGCCCGGTTTGACCCTTGCCGGGACCGCACCTTCTGGCCTGTGTCGTTTGATACGTTTACCCTACTTGTGTCAGAGGCCTCTTGGCCAGGCTGCTTGTAAATCTTGTAATGTGTCATAGTCGCAGCTCTGCTTGCAAGGAAGAGGACCAACGGGACACGAAACCAGAAACAACCCCTTTCGCAAAGTATTGTTTCTACACGTTTCAAGCCCGAAATGTTAGTTAGGGTGTCCTTACCCCAATCACCTTGTTCTTTATCACTAAGTTATGTCATTGTGGCGATTAATCCACCTACTTACATCATATATAATAATTATTGAAATTAGAATAGAATACTAATATACATATATAATTCATCCAAGTCACTTAATTACATTAATTATACAACAAGTTTGTGAATAAAAAGAAATCATAAAAAGCCTCAACAAAATAGCACCTTAATCAGTACTCCTAAGTCCTAGTCTCCTAAGACCTTGGCCTTGACAGCCGTTGTCCATTTCTTGTTCATTCGGAGTAAATGATGACTGCAATTTCCAACTTTGTACAACGCGACATGCGACTTGTGCAATTTTGGCTAATTAGCCGTTCAATTCATGCATGCTTTATATCAATTAAAATCTTCTTCTCATAAAATATACTCGCTCTATCCTTATTAAATGATTGATACATTTTGAATTTTCGTGGTCAACAAAACATAATTTAAAACTTAAATGTCTCTTACTTTACAATGCAAAAAAATTATAAAAAGTTGATATTTCAAAAATATCTATTGAGACGAAACTAGCAAGATCTCATAAGACTATATTATTTCTTATCGTTTTACGAGAATTCAAGGTCAAATTTTGTAAAGTTTGACCAACAAAAGTCAAAATGTACCAATCATTTATGAATTGACGGATTATCAATAATGAAATACACATTTTCTCTAAAATCTACAACAGCAAAAATGCTGCTATCACCTATCTATGCTCTAAATCAATTTTTTTTTCTTTGTATGCACTAAATCAATCTTGATAATTATTAGATATAGTAAAGAATGAATAATCGAGAGTTTGTTGCCAAATTTAAGTGCAACATCACTATAATTGCGATACAAAAGATAATGATAACTAACTCTGCCTACTAGAGTATCCAATATCTATAGTGATAAAATGATTTGACATAACATGTTATATATTTCTATCTGTTTCGTGAAAATTCGTATAAAAACTTTGACATTAATAATCATCCATTGAATAAAGTTTAATTGGTATACCGCCATAATGATCATATATCAATGATAATTACTTGAAATAAAGGTTATTTGATATAGCATCTTTGCTGTTTGACTTTCAACTCTTATTACACAGGATTTTATTACACTTATGATGTCAAATTGTAACCAAAATAGCAAAATTATGGTTACAAAATTTCAAAATTGTGAATTGTCAAAGGAATATGGTGATAACCTATGTGGCTATGTCCATATGGAAATTCTAACCAAGGGGATACCCCTCCATTCTAAGACCATCTCATTACCATATTGTCCTTCAACCCTCACCATAAACAAAGTGCTTTCTTCATTTGCCAATCCCTTCGCTTCGTTTATGTTCTCCGAGCTTAACTTGCAAGCTTCAATTAATCCGTAGTCATCTCCAAATTTCTCCTGAATTTCCTTCATCTCTTTCCATTCCTCGAACCAAGAATCCGACCAAATATGAGGAGCTACAAAAAGTGTCTCCATTAAGATTCTAGCTTCCCTTAGTTTAACAGGAAAGGTCTTTTCCATTGATTCCAAAACTACTTCATAATGGTTCAAACGATTGTTGAAGAAAGAATCGAAGTTCGAGCAATTATTGTCTGAAATATCGTCTGCTTCACCATCTCCAATGGTGATAATTCCTCTCCTGGGTGCGTAGTTAGCAAGAAAAGCCTTTGCAGCAGCCAAAAATTTCATGGCTTGGCTCCTCCTTCGTCGTCGCATCCCCACCATGTGTGGAAGACCGATCATGCAATTGAAAACTGTCCATTCATTTCTACAGCCCCTTTTCTTCACTCTTTTCAATTCAATTATCAAAGCTTCCAAACTCATTTCCTCAATTTGGACTAAAGATGCTCCACATGTTTCTGCATGCTTATAAAGCCTCCTTTTTGTCTCTTCTGACTTCCATGGACTCCCAAATTTGTTCTCCTCATCAAACTTTATTGATGTAAACCTCACACAAATTCCCTTCTTGCTCATACCTTCAAGAAAAGGAGCCCATTGAACCCCTTCTCCCATATCGAAATCCACAACATGCACCATATTAACTCCGTCGTTTGGAATGGATTCAAGAATGGCTGCATTGGCTGTGAAATGAGCAAATTGTCCATAAGGAAAGCTTAGGTAAAAAGCATTAAAAGCAGTATCAACATTTTGATTAGATTCTGCTTTGAGATAGGTGCCTGATGTATTTTGTGGAGTTTGGAATTTCCAAAATGTAACACGTTCCATTGCGTCGCCTAAGGGATTAATTTTATCAAGAATTGATTTAGCAATCACTTGTTGAAGCTCTCCATAACCATTTTCTGTGGCTTCTGAATATGCTTTAATAAGATGGCAGAGAACACTCTGTTCATTATAGTCCATTCCAGAGTTCCCACTGGAATCTTCTGTAATGGTTTGTGAAGGTTCATCTTGATCTTGCTCATCAAACATTAACCATTGGCACATTTCCTCAACTTTTGGACATGGGAACTCCAAATATTGATCAGAAAACATGGAAGACAATAGTAAATCCATTGAGGGGAGGGGGGGTGGGTGGGGAGGGTATGTTTTCAGAAGAAGGAGAGGTTGATAAACCATGCAATTTGTTTTTCTGTGATGGGTATAAGTATATATTTATATAGCAGTTGGGGGTTTATGGTTAATTAGTTAAGATGGAAATAGGACCCACTTTAGGGTTCTAGAAATATAAACTTGTGGTACAGAATCAAGTATGTGATTATTGGAGTTAAATATTAAAGGATTAAGATATATAAAATTGTTCTTGTCAAATAAAAATGGCATTTATGTGCAGGGTTGATTGCTCTTTTGTTACACGTCATATTTTATTTCAATTTTTTTTTATAATAGTAATCAATTATTTCAAGGTACATTACATTTCAGAGGGGAATTTCTTGGTCATTAATTTACTGAATAGAATGCAACAAAAGAAATTATTCGCAGTTATCTTTTTCAAGGAGAGAAATGGGGAGTTTTGAAAAGAATCTTATTCAATAAGTCATATATAGTCTCTTTTCTACTAGTATCATTTTTTTCTTCCTTGCTCATCCCACCCATACCAGAAAAACAAATTAATTAAAAATAATGTTTGGGGGACATTTAGGAATAATGTTTAATGGTCTAACCATGCCAATGAGGCAATGACATCAATTGGACTAGTAGTTTAAATCGAGGCTCCGTGATTGAGATCACGGAGTCTCTGATAATGAATGTAACTTTTTAAAATGAATGTGTACATACATTTTCGTCTTTGAAGGTCAAAGAAGATATAGATATGGAATATCCAATTGGAAATATACTAAATATTTGAGAATATATATGTATATATGTGCGTAGTATGTATGTATATACGTACATAGAATGTATGTGAGTGTGTATTTACATATATAATAGAGCAAATGGCTTCATCGATCACTCACGTTTGTTAAAAAACACTAGTCGACCACCCTAGTATGACTTTGTATACTTTCGATCACTTATATTAGGTATTATGTATACTTTTGGTCACTCACACCTTTTTTTGGAACAACTCTTGATTTTTTGAAATTTTTAACATTTTGGTAAGGATATTTTAGTCATTCTTTCATAATTTTGTCATGGAAATGCAGAGTGCAATGGAAGTTAATGAAAGTTAGTTGATGGAAGCAGGGGCGAAACCACGATGAAATCAGAGGGAGGCCAACTTTGAGAAAAATAAAAAAGGGGGGGGGCAAAAAAAAAAATAACAATTAAAGTATCAAAACATATGTTAAAAATGTAGTTAAGAGGGCTTGAACCCATGACCTCTACCTCTTAAAAGGAATGATCTAACCAACTAAACTACACTTTCACTTGTTTTAGTTACATTTTTTATTATATATATTACAAAAATTTGAAAAATCGCATATGTATAAAACGATACCGAAAGACCTAGGGGGGCCGGTGCCCCCCCCTACCCCCCTCTAGGTCCGCCCCTGGATGAAAGTAAAAAAATTATGGGAGAATGACTAAAATACCTTTACCAAAATGTTAAAAAATTTCAAAAAATAAAGCGTTGTACCAAAAAAACGTGTGAGTGACCAAAAGTATACATAATACCCAACATGAGTGATCGAAAGTATACAAAGTCAAACTAAGGTGATCGTCTAGTGTTTTTTAACAAACGTGAGTGATCGATGAAGCCATTTGCTCTATATAATATATATGTCCACGTATATATGTATATATGTATATTGATTGAGGTACTCAAATAAAATGAAGTAGTGGCGTACTGCACAGAAATACTCTTTATTGCGCTTAGCCTAGCAATCTATTCCATTTAAAATTCTCATAGGGGTTTTGGGTAAGTTCGATTTTTTTTTTTTAATCGATATGATATTATTAAAGATAATAAATGATTAAGAAGTGTATGAAGATGAAATGTTCGGTTATTTTGGAATTAGCCAATGTAATGGAGCGTGTTAAGTGATGTCCTGCTCCAATTCTTTATCCCAACATGCAATTGAGTGTGCTACATTACTTTCACTTCGTTTGGTAAACCGAAATATTACATCCATATTCGTCGACCACTAAAGTGCATCCCATATCAAACATCTACTCCATCATCATCCATATTAGCAGTGAGCCTATTAAGGTTCATCGACGTTCACTCAAACAATAATCACTTTTTTTTAGAAAAAGAAATTATATATGAATAAATAAAATGTAAAAATTAGCATTTAAAATTATATTTAAATATATATAAGTGTTTTGAACAAATATTTTAAAATATTACGATAATTTTAAACATGTATTTTCATACACCTAAATCCGCCACAATTTTTCATGCGAGAAAAGCTCCCAACCTTCCCCACAAACTGCCCTGGATTTTGGTGAATACAATGAACAGGCCCAATTGTAATAATTAAGGGTAGTATTAAAGGTAACTGCGCGTGCGTTTCACTCATGGTAGTGTAACCTTACGCGACTTCATCCCCTCCTTCCTTTGCTTTTTTGCCTTCCCTCCACAATTGTTTTCCTTATTTTTACTTTTCACCACATTTTTATTCCTTCTTTTATTCACCCCCGGTTTTCAGTCCAACTTTTGTTATGCCTTTTTCTCCTCAACAATTTTTTTCATTTTTATTTTTCACCACTTTTTTCCCTCCTTTTTCACCCCTTTTTCATTTTAAATATTCTATCTCATTGTGTTATCGCCTAAAACATCACGAAATAACCTTTTGTTTCCTTGGTCATCATCACAACGGTATGTACAAACGACATGTATTTTAATTGATGAAATGGTCTCAATCCGTTTTTTAATGCAGGCTCCTTTTTTTTCTTTTTTCTCCACGACTACTTTTATTATTGTTTTTCACTCACCACACCTTTTTTCCCTCCCTTTCCACCCTACTTTTTATTCCGTAATTTTTACCTCGTTGTGTTATGGTATAGAATTTCATGAAATAACCTCTCTTCTTCCCCGGCACCATCACATAAATCGTATGTACAAACAACGTGTCTGTTAATTGCATGTTATTGTTGAGATGGTCTTGGTAAATGAATGACAATTTCACTTTGGTCCCCGTAAATGAAAATTTGGAAACGACGCACAACTATATTATAAAACTAAATTTGAAATATGTTATGATATTTTACTACATAGTATTTAATTTCAATTGAATTATTAAAATATGCATTAATTAGTTAGACCAACTATTGAAAATGTCACAATCTCGTCGATCATTTGACTAACACATTTTTTTTCACAAATGATAGAAGTTACAAATACTTGTGCCATAGAAATTATAACTAAAACATTCTAAACTAAGAAAGTGGGAGTCTAAGCTCCGAATAAACAGCTTGATCTTCTCTTACTATTGCTCGAATGGACTTTCATTTCCTGCATGTGACTTTAGTCCATGTAATGTGTGAACTTCGCTTCCATGACGTGACTCTCATCCTCAAAGTTGTCTTAAAATGCCTGAAAGTGGCAGAGAATGAGTGCTCGAAATCCCAAAGAGTGAGTGCTGAAACGTTGCAAAGGCAAGCTCGAAAGATGAAACATTGCGAATGTTTCCATGAAAACAAAAGAAGAATGTTAAATATACTCCTTTGAGAGTCGAACCAGAGGCTTCTCGCTCGGAAAGAACTTCAGGTCCAATACCACTAAGCTAAGAGCTTTGAACGACAAACACACTTCACTAGTAATAATAAAAGCAACGTGCCAGCATTAGTTAAATAGGATATTTTACAATATTCAATGACAGGAGGAATTAATTAATTTTTTATATGGGGGATTGCTTAAGCACGCAAACAACGCTATATGGGAGCATTGTTCAAGTGATTCTTGTTTAGACAATATTACTTATAACAATATCTTTTGTGTTGTCTAATCCTTTTTTAAGCGAATTTGAAATTTCTTTTTGTGGTAATGGTTCAAATCCAAACTTAATATAGTTAACACCAATTTAGTTAACACACAACACGAGAATTGACTCACTCGATTGGGTATTCAATACACAGCAATGATCAAGTTCGACTTGCTAAGTTCTTAAGTGAATTGTCGAGCCTAATATTAGGAAACTATGATATGAGTACCGAGTTACTAGCTAGCTTCACTAATCAAAGTATAACATTCACTTCAGACTTCCGAAGATTACCGAAATGTTAATTCGTTCACTAATAATAATGGAATAAAAGTGGCGTCTCTTTCGCATGATAATACATCAGCTAAAAGCTGAAAAAATAGAATATACTCTTATTTTTCTTTGTATTGATCAGGTGAGTTTTGGTTCAAACGATAAATCCAAAAAATAGTTGTAAATAATGTATTTTGTAAGAGGTACAAGAAATTGCTCATGTGCTTTTTATTTCTCTCTTTTATTATTAATCTTGATTTTATTCTTAATTATATGACTTAATTATTCAACATGATTTTCCAATCCTAATTTAATGTTCCTATACAAATTCAATGAGGAATTAGTTTCTACATAGTACGGAAAAAATTTAATCAAGAATATTCATTAAACGATAAGAAATAACATAGTCATGTTGGATCTTATTAGATTCGTCTCAATATATATTTTTGAAATATCAACTTTTTATAATTTGTTCACATGTAAAATAAAAGAAATTTGCGTTTTAAATCGTGTTTTGTTGACCATGAAAAGTCAAAATATATCAATCACTTAGAGATAGAGACAGTATATATGAAGCAGTTCAAGTGTTGTCCCTCGACATAATTATGACATCATCAAACTAGGAGTACCACATATTCATTACAATTTTATCAAACCAAACCGGAATAAGTTGAAATCATTAAAAAACTGCGACTACTTGTCCAATTAGTAACACAAGTAGATGGTTACGATGTCAATGAAAAAAAATTGCATCTAAAATTTAATATGAAAAAATTTGTTAGATATTTTTATTATATACTTTTAGGTATTATTTTATTCTTAAGTTTACTTATTAACATGTATGGTACTAAAAAATCGGCAGTACGTACTATTCTTGACATATAGTGCAGAGAGTTGTGAAAATGGTCACAAGAGTGGTGATGTTATACTTTACTTCCATAAGTGGTATCAATGTGCAGATCGTATTTATAGGTCTGTATCATGTGCATAAATCATCCTTAAATTAACACTACCGTTAAATGATAATGCAGAAAAAAAATTAAGTCTATTATAGGAACTACCCGTGCATACAATACATAACGTGGACCATTTGCGGTCATTTTGATTAAAAGCCTAAAAATAAACATTTGTCTCAAGTTTTTGGCAAAACTGTAAAAATGTTACCAAAGTAAGTATAATCATGAACATTTAACGAATGTGTTAATTTAAGGATCATTTACGCACACGATATACACTTACAAGGACAATTTGTGCATCATTACCACTTACGGGTAGGCATGTTATCAAAATTGTCCACTGGCAAATCGCTCGCAAATAGGTTTGAATTTCGAACCGGTTATTTGTTTCTACAATTCGTAAATTGTTTCCACTAGCTCGCTAATCGTTCGTTAAAACCGTTTTTAAAATTCATTTTATTAAAATATTGTTTTAATTCAAATCGCTAACTATTCGTTCGTAATTTGTTGCAACTCACTCCTTAATCGTTTGCCACGCTCGTTAAAACAGTTTATAAAATTCATTTTTATTTAAAAAAACATGTCAAATATAGCCTAACTATACGATTTGTAAGTGGAAAACGGATTACTGTTAAAATAGTTAGCGATCCGAGCGAGCAATTTTTATTTCAAACTGATAAACGAGCGGATCTTTTGTGATTTCATACGATCCGGTCAAGGAACAGGTTTTACACCATTCTATTTCGATCGATTACGAATTAAGATTCAAAATGGTTTATTAACAAACCTATTTGCGAGTGAACCGGTTTGATTAACGGTTTGAACCGCTTTGGACCAAAACTGGTCGGACCGACTGGTTTACTTACGGGGACTAAAATACAACCATCATCCATTAATTTAAAGATATCATTTCGACAATTACATTTCATCCAATATTTAACATTACTTTTTTTTTTTTTTGATAATTAGCGATGAATTGTGACTACAATGATATTACAAACATGAATACAGAAATTGCTAACTAATAGAAAGTTAGAGTATAATATGAGACAAATATGTCTCCAACAAGGTTCGAACCCATGACCTCTTACATGAAAGGTTGGGCCGGATGCCACTAGGCTATTGAGCCATCGGCAATATTTAACATTACTTAATAAATCTTGGAAAGAGTTCAAACTTTGGCAATCTCTGTGAAAAGGATGATTATAATTAATTTCCAAATGTAAGAATAAGACAAAGGTTTATCATAGAAGGATAACAATAATAATGCAGTCCTGCTCATCCATCTATTTCAAATATTCAAAAAAGTTAGACAAAAAAGCATTGTGAGAGGTAAATATAGGAATACTATAATAAACCTTTATGCTTTAATTCAACTTATTCAAACTTATCTTTGAGAGTATTCTAGCACTTTAAATGCAACAAAAAAAACTCATTCAGTACCGTTATACTCAAAGTATATTTGTTTACTCATTTATGTCCAAATCAACTTAATTCGTACTAACATATTATATATCGTCAGTTTTTATGACAATCGTGCTTAGGATGTGACGACGAAAAATCTAGCCATAATTGTTATGAAGTTGGTAATCATATAGGAAAACTAATTATTCACTCAACATATTCAAAAAACTCCACAACATTTTCTTAAGGGTGTTTTCGTTTTGTTATCGATAAATTAATAGTCTAATGATATCTGACTCGAGTTTCTATTAAAGGTCTCGAGTTCAACTCTATATTATTCCGGAACAACAAAAAAAGAAAAAAGAAAAGTATATTATCAAAAAGTTTATGGGATAGAAGAATTTTAATTTTAAGTGTAATAGTAGTGTTTAAATGACAGTAACAAATGATTGACTTTTGTTATCAATAACTGAGAATCAATCCAGACGTCCCACTCATCATCCAATTGAGGACGGACAAAGAAAAACATTGTGAAGAGGATTGCAACAAATTTTTATGCTCAACTTCAACTTATTCAAACTTATGTTACAAAGATCAATTGTAGTTGTCTCAATGGATTTTAGCACTTCAAATATGCCAAATCCAATCAGTCAACTCCGTACAGTTGGTAGTCAAACTGCATTTACTTACCAACCTAGTTGTGTCAAATTCACCTTGTTAAGACTATATCATACCACATTTCAAAGAGGAAAAAAAAAGCTTTTTTTTCATATTGACACCTGAATTTTCTGTTCATTTTTTTTAATTAACTCATAATATTTAAGGTTAATGGCAGGGATGATCATCTATGTTTGTTAAATGTTTTCAGTCGATCACCTATGATTTAAAACGTTCCATTCGATCACCTATGTTTTAAATTGTATCCCACTGGGTTACTCCGTTAAAATTTCCGTCTAACTTCAGTTATGTTGGTCACGTGATTGTCACATGACAATTAAGGAAGGGTATTTTAGTCAATCAACCTAACCCCCTCCTCCCTCACAATTGGCTGAAACTTTCTTGTCGAAAAATTAGAGAATGATTCTTCCAATGTTTATCCTTCAAATACATTTAGTAAATGACCGAAATACCATTAATGCAAGTCATGTGTTAGTCACATACAAACTTAACGGTGGAGTTACAGATTGGGTGATCGACTGAAACGTTTTAAAACATAGGTGATCGACTAGAATGGTTTAAATCATAGGTGATCGACTGGAAACATTTGACAAACATAGGTAATAATCATCCCTGCCAATATCATGTAATATTTATCTTTTTAAATAAGCACCTAAGCTATATTTGGCACATGCACTTTTAATTTTTTGGGTTTTTCACATATTTTCAGCTTTTTGACTTTACAAAATTCTTAAATTAGGGGCAAGTTAGTCATATTGAAAATATAACTTTTTGGAGAGCAAAATTCGACAAAAGTTCAAATACCAATAGAAAAAGAGACATTTTAGACGCCTAATAAGAGACCTTTAAAAATACATTTTATGGGTCATTTTAAAATAACAAACATATTATTAGGTCAATTTTGTATTAATCAGTTTTAATTAATTACATCAATTTTTGTATCAATCAATTATTACCTAATGCAACTGCTAATCTTTCACTGTGTAATATCAGATGGCATCTTTTTATCACAATTTAAGAAATTCAGGAATATCGCACAACATCTTTGACTAACATCTGGAATAATCCTTGGCATCTAACAAAATATTCCCCATCAGATCCTAAACTCGTTGAGTCACTTAACCGAGTTCAATTGAGTCAGACCGGGTCCAACCGATTCTGACCGATTGCCGCGAAAAGCCACCCCTTCCTAGTCCTGTTATCGGTCAGGATCGGTCCGGATACTTGATGTACCTGGAGCCGGTCCGATAAGCATACCGGATACCCGAGAACCGGACTGATAACGTAACGGATATTAAATTTTCCCGAAACCGAACCTGGGACGTTATCTGGTGAGTAGCCGGACCGCCCGATAAGGATTGGGAAGTTAAAAAAATAACAAGAAAATGACATATACCAGATAAAATCATCCAATAAAAATATCCAAAATATCCAGGTTGTCGGGTATTTTACCGGGTTATCGGTCAGGTTCCTAATGGTTCTCGGACCAAAAAAATTCCCAGTCCCGGACCGATAGACTTTATGGTGGGTAAACGGGCTGGGAGTTTCGGACCGGTTCTCGAGACTCCCGGCCCAGTAACAGCGCTACCCCTTCCCACCAGAGAACACGTCCCAGGAATGAAATCCAATGATTTTGTCCAATATTTGGGGCGAAAATCATAAAAAATGCCCATGAAACACCAAATAACATGTTAAATGTAAACATTTCAACCTAGTTTAACCTAACCCAAAAGCTCGATTGTGCTCGTGCCTAAACCAAATGCGCATTTGTGCTCGTGCCTTCATCACTGAAGCGAAATGCTATTTTAGCAAAGCCGAATCTGTTAGTATTTGAAGATCGAGAGATCTTTCTCGACTCATTAAGACAAGCGTCCGAGGGGCTTGAACTTCTAGAGTATCATGAATTAGCATCCGAAGCTTATTACTTGATGGTTGTTATGTATGACAAAGCTTGGGAAATTCGATAATAAGGAAAAGGTGGTGGGGTCTTTGGTGAATGATAGGGTATTATGGAAACAGTCTGGCTAAACTGATTTGCAGCAAGCATAATAATTGAATTTTCTGGCATTTTTGGGATGTTGGCATGAGTAATTGTGATGAAGAGATTTCATGATGAAAAAGAGGAAGGTGAAAGGTGATGAAAAGGGTTAAGAGTTCGATTTTATTAATAAGGTTAGGTTAGTGTATAGTTAGGTTGAATTACTTTAAATTATTTTTAACTATTTAGCCCTTCATGAATAATAAAAAGATAGAAATGTGTGAAATGGGAAAAGGCTAAAAAGTCAAAAATACCGGTATCAAAAATAGGCTTAGGTGTCTATTTGAAAAGATAAATATTATAGGTTTCGATTTGGAAAGATAATGAGAGTTCAGATGTCTATATGAAAAAAGCCAAAAATAAATAATTACTCTTATATCATTTTGTCTTTTCATCATATCGTCAAATGTTCCTCGATAATTTTGTTCTTCACACCAAGAAATGTTTTACAAAATACTTGGCCCTTTTCTTTCCTTCATCCACCAACACTTTATTTTTCATATGTATAAACCAATATACACCCCCACAATATATATGTGTATTTGGAATATTTTCGATTCGCTGCAAACCGACCAAAACGAACTAAGATTTTACCTATTTTATACGATATCGAACCAAAAACGGTAAGGAAAAGTCCAAAATCGACAAAAATTAATTCGTTTTGGTTTTAACACAAAATAAACCGCAACTGATAAGTGGATAATATATAACATTTTTGGAACTTAATTTGTTATACGATAGTGCTATTTGAGCTTAATTTTATATGATTTGCACATGTTGTGGAATGAGGTGCAAGAAGATGTAATGGGTGGTGCGGTTTGATGGAGTTCGGCTGATTTAGTAGGGGAAGAGATGGAGGATGATGGCTCAATTTATGAACAATAAGACTATGGATAAGAAATGAAATAAGCCTAACATAGTTAGTAATTTAATTATGTGTGTGGACTAAATTATCTTTGATACTTTTGTACTTAAAAAATAGATTTCAGCAAAATTGGTCGAAAATAGACAGGTTGCACTGTCTAAGAACATGAATGATGTATTTGGGTCGAAAGTGAAGGTCAGTGGTAAAGGTGGTAAATAAATCAAACGTTAGTGATGTCCGTTTGCCTTTTATTATATTGTCTAACATTTCAATGTATTTTTCCACCATCTTTCTTATTTTATTATTAAATATATTGATTCTCTGACACAAAATCTATGAGTTTTAAAACATAGTCAATAACAATTCAAATACTCCATATATCATTTGAACAAGAGTTCACATTTCAAGACATTGATTTTGAGTAAGAGTTAATCAAATAACCTAGTGAAAAAGGCTCTTGCCAGTGACCAGAAGGTCCTGGGTCCGATACTCACCTCATCGCTAATTTACAAAAAAAAAAAAGACATCGATTTTGAGTCCACATCTTTTTATTTTAACTCCCACAAAATGAGGGTAGAATAGTAATGTTTTACATATTCTTGAAAAGTAAGCGTTGTTGAACAATATGTTGAAAAAATAGAGGGAGTAATAATATTTCCTTAGCTTTATTTCATTCTAAATATTTATGCATTCAAAATAACTAATTTGAAATGTATGTTCTCAAGTATTATTCACTAAATCTTCACATTTTAGTATTTAGTGGTCATACCTTTTAGAAAATCAATGTGGATAATTAAAAAATGGGTAATTTTGATAGAGTTGTAACAGAAACTCCCAATTTGATTTGATAACAAAACATGAAAAAAGAGATGTTATACATTGATTGGCATGCACCAAAGATGAGCTGAAACTTCCTGAAGTGGTAAAAAAGAAACATTCACCACAAAATGGTGGGTGTTGTGAAGCACCTCTTATACCTGGTTACAAATGTTGTATACACAACAATGTGATGAAGAGAACTAAACAATTCAGAGTCCATAAGTTGATTGATTGTTCTTTTCAAGCATATCTTGTTTGTGTATCTACACGCTCCCCTGCTCGGTTGAGCTGTTTCTCAACTCCAATTCTCGTGCGACTCCTTTTTCCAGATAACCTGGCTATTGCAAATCCAATATGAAATGTTTTAGAAACAGAAACTGAATGGATTTCGTTGAAATGATCGGATTGCCACTCAAATTAATTTAAGGGAAGACGAGACATGTCTCTCTCCGATCATTAGGTGGGTTGCTGTCCCTTAGCCCGTGCCTGCACTTTTTCATAAAGACCTAGTGTATCGACATGGTTTGGATCGAGACAGAGTGCTGCTTCACAATCTAGAACAGCTGAAGCACTATGACCCATAGAATCATGGAAAGCAGCTCGTAGATGAAGCAACTGTAGGTCAGGCTTGAAGGCTATGGCATTTGTGAGCACTGCTATAGCTTCTGCCTCCTTGTGGTCATCCATTAGCACTGAAGCCCAACGTTCTATGTTAGTCTTCGAGATAATGCATGATAACTAAAACAAACTAAGACGATGAAACATGTTAATTATTGTGTATGAAAGCAGTATTTATGGAAACGGCCATTAACATCCTCCGTTCTCTTAATGCAATAAATAGGAAATTAGAAGAACCGAATAAATTGTGCAAGCAATAATACCTTTTTATCAAAAATAGATAGTTGAAAAAGATTTACCTGCTGCCCTGTATCTGTATGGATATGTCCTCAAGGGATCCAACTTTGTTGCAATGCTAAGATCTTCTTTTGCCAAATCTGGATCGCAGTACTCCGAACGCTTTTCATATGCAGAAGCACAAAACCGCGCTTTCTCAATCAATTTTGACATTTCATCATATGCAGCTTTTCGCTGATTTCTCAAATGGTGAACACGAGCGAGACCCTGGTGTGCTCGTGTATGCTTGATTTCGAGGGCAGTCATATACTTATCAGCAGCTTCTTCCAGGTTATCAATATCCACATAGATGCTTGCCTGGTTACTCAATGCCTGAATATCCACATTTTCAATCAAGATTCAATATAGTGTAATGGTCCATGGAAACAAGCCAACAATCTTGCTATCTAAACTTACTTGTCCTTTCCTGAGGGCATCTGAGGGACAACTTAGAGCTTCTTCAAGAAGTTCAATAATATCCAATGAAGACTCAGAATTAGGAATTTTTTCTGAAAGGACGTATGCTTTCAAGAAGAAGGCTTCAAATGATCTCTGAATTGAAATAGACTCTTCTGCTTTAGCTATTGCTTCTTCGTGATGACCAGTATCATACAGAATCCATCCTTCATAGACAAGCCTTTCATGTACAGCTGAAGTTTGATTGCGTGCCATTCTCAGACACCTCATTGCTGCCTTGTGACAATTTAACCTGTATCGTACGCTGATTAGGAAAGTTAAAGGGAAACCAACTGTATAGTATGACAATCTTAGGAAGTATATTTCCATGGTTAGTCCCAAGTTAAAAGAAACATTTCCATCTTATATAGTGTAAAGATATCATCAAATCAGAATCAGTCGAGATTTTCCAGACCATACACAAAAAATGCATCAAACTGAATTAATTTTAATATATCATCATAGAAGAGCAAGAAAGAGTAAATACCTTAGTAGGAGGAGGGATTGCCTAAACAGCCAGAGGCTCTTTCTAGGATCAGTGGCCAACATATGGTGCACGACAGCTAAAGAACCTATGTCGTCTACAGCAGACCACCGATCATGTAATTGTATCCAGCAATCTGCCGGATTCCACTGCTGAAGATTATCGCGGAGAAGCTTTACAAATTGAATACCAGGAAATTTCCCATGGAATATCATGTAATGAGGATCCAAGGTTATGATTGCTTGAACATCTCTCAGAGCTCCTTCATAGTCATTCATAGAAAATAAAAACCAAGCACGAATTTCAAGGCAATCAGGGGTAACTTTAAAGAATAAAATTCTGTTTATCTCGGTCACTGCTGCCTCTGGTCCCTGCTCCTCGGCCATAGAAATGGCTCGAAACTTGTACGGATAAGAGAGAGTTGGGTCCAATATAGTAGCGGTCATTAAATCCATCATCTTCTCTCTCCCATCGCAATATAAGGATTTCTCCTGATACATCCATCCGGCGGGTGTGTAATCTGAGATGAGAGAGGTCATCATCTTGTATGCATTGTACGTATGACCACGCTTATAGACGGCCCTAGCAACTCCAACCAAGGAATAAGGGTGGCCCGCATCAACAGCTGCCTCAAACCACTTCTGAGCATCTTTGAACTCTTTCCTTTCGAGCATCACACAACCCAACTGGTGGCAAGCCAATTGTTTCTCCCAGGTTTGACATGCACACTCTCCTAACCTTTCCAATAACATGACTGTGGTGTTTGCCTTCATATCCTCTTCCATTGCAAACTGGCTTAAGAAGTAGTACAACAAAAATGACGCATGTCCTACTAAAGCTAGCCTCTCCTTACCCTCTGAACTACAAAAAAACTGCACAACATTTGGGTTGTGCATTGAGTTAGGCAGTTCGCGCAAGAACACTTGCAAGCAAGCTGCCACAAGAAAATATGCAGTCTCCTGCAACCCATATTCAACAAGCAGCAAGGCTATATCCATGTCAATGACCAAAGATGCTAAATGTTCATCGCATGCTGATTTCATTTCCTCACAACAAAACCTATTTGCCATCACAAGAAGCTCCAAAACAAGGCCGGGCTCAAATAAATCCAGCTTTTTTGTCCTGCTATACTCTTCAGCTGCTTTCATTGCATTAACAGAAATTTCATTCTGCGTAAAATTGATCTTTTCTCTACGTGACTCCATGAAATCTCCATACAACATTGCTTTAAATGGTCGTGAAAGAGAGGCAATATTAAATCTTCTACACCTAACTTCTTCATCTCCAATACAGAATGACATATCATAATAATCTTCATCAACTTCTTCACTCAAAGAAGTCGAGCATTCCTCATAACTCATATCAATATCTATAGGCCTATCTTCATGTGAAATCCATCTACAACCACAAGGATCATCAACTGATTCAGGATTATAACCTGAAATTAAACAAGTCTTTGGGCACTCCATGGTCCGCCCACAACAATCCATTGAAGATATCCCAATAAGTTCGTCGTCTCTCCTGTCAAATCTTAACCAGGCAGAAAGCACAACCTTGGAGTGCACATCAACAGAATGTTGTCTAGCACATCTAAGACTCCTCCTAAACAATTTGGGATCATGCAACCCCTTAAATATGGAGCACTGCTCAAGATACAAACCTGATTTGTCCAACTGATCACAACTTTGGATCCTAACATAATTTTCAGCTAAGGTTTCGGCAAAGTTGACAAATTTAAGACAAGGTTCAATTTGGGGCTCAATGAAGTCAGATTGAGGTAGGCCATAAATACTCATAGCATCAGCTAAAATTCTAAGATTTTCAATGCTACTGTTATCATTATTATTGGCTTGTAAGCCCCTAGTTGATCTTGTCCTAATGGAACTGACACTTAGATGATGATGGAGATGCTGAAAAATCTTCTCTCCCACACGACCACCCCTACCCCCCACCCAATTCGGATGTAGAACATAAACCTGTGTTCTTCTACATTCTTCTATAACCTTCAGGCCATGCATTGCATGGTACATATTAGGCTGCATATTTCTCTCCTGTCAGCCAAAATCATATATCAAATCACGACGCTGCAAATTGCATTGCCCACAAAATAGGGGGATGAGGTAAAGAATAAATCTGCAAACACCAAGTTTAGAATATATAGAGATCATGAATTAACACAAATAATAGGGAAGAGATGGTGTTGAATGCCTAATCTTTTTGTTCCTAATTCCTCCCTGTTTCTATTTTTTTGTTCTTTTTTCTTGTAAACATTAAAAATCGAAAGGGGGAAAGATCACTTTTTCTTTCAAATTCCTTAATACCAAGAGATGCTATAGATGATTATAGATTGTTGGTAGTGGCCGTTCCGAACGCCCATAGAAGGGCACTTTTTTTTTCTTTCTTTTTTTTATCTGTATTTGTAGTGTACTTTCACTTTTTGCTAATGAAGGAGTAATATTTTATTTGTCAAAAATGTGCGTGTGTGCATAACTGCATATGTTATCTTGAAATCGAAAGAGAATTCCGACAGAAAGGGGGAACCATTGACAAGGATGTCAGTCCTCTGTATATGTAGAATTTTACTATTTATTAATTTTTTAGAGAAAAATTATACATTTTTATATCTTCTCTTATTTATTTGACATCAATAATTTCGTTCATTATATATCAGAATCATGGTTCCTCTATTCATCAGCATCATCTTCATCGATGGGGTATTGATGGAATCCAGTAACTTATGCTGATACAAGGGTTTTTGTAATAATAACAAGTGTCTTTGAAGGGATCGAACATGAACTCAGCTTACTTTTAGGTTTTAGCTCGTTAAAATACCAAGTATAGGGGACTCGATCTTTAATACCCGAAAGTCCAGTACAGCACTAACAGACACGGAGGATCAAGACAACCGATTGCCCCTTAACTGACTAGCAAAATTCTAGCTAATTAGCTTACTCGGTTTATAAATGACCCGAACCCAAGCTCAACGACAAGCTGTTACCTGGCTGACTCCCTAGCATAGTGAGTCGAGATGCTCGTTTTCGTAACTACATCAAGACTCAAAGGTGGAGCTTGCAACGACTGTAAGCTACCCCAGTTTGTGACACTACCAGGTGAAACACCCCACATGTTTATGAAGTGTGACAATACATAACACATATAGAGGGAGAAGGTACATACTCACATTTGGTGGCCAGAAGCGTGAGGGAGAAGCTTAAGCCCTTGGACATGATCAAGAGAAGGGTGATCCTCCTAGTACCTTGCAGGCACTACTTGGCTGAGAAGTGGGGTGATTTTCATTTCTCAGTAATGCTAGAAAAATTCCAGACACTTCATACACTAATCCTCTGCAGTAGCCCCCTCTAGATTCAGGATAAATGAGTAAAATTGTGACGTGAATTTAACAATGGTGGTATGCCGGTATCACTTCTATAAACTATCTGTCTCATGGACTCGGCAATAGAAATCCATGTCCGAAAAACAATGATACAAAATGAAAATTACTTTGTGCCAATGGGTACAAAGTATATGGTATAGGGTAAACTCATAACAAGCTAAGAGTAACAACTGCAGGCTCCCGCCAAATGAACAAAATCCAAGGGTCCTTGCAGTCATATTCACCAATAATTAACAAGTAGTAGACTGTATTGAATCAAAAAAACATGTACACAACTTTAAGCCCTAATCAAATTGCTCCCAGTCTTTGGTGACCTAAGAAGAAGTTGGAACTGAAGTTGGAAGATTAGGACTTCCAACGCCGGACTCCTATGTCTCGCATGGAGTTGTTACTGGAGCAATATTATTGTCCTTTCCGTTAGGGTTTGAATTTATAGCCTTTATAGCATCCATTTTGTCAACAAAGCTTTGCACCCGACGCACCTGTACAAATAATTGAAAATTTTAACATTATTACAAACAGCAGGATGACAAATCTCAGCCCATCAGAATTGTGAAGTTGCAAAGACCATCAAATTCCTAATCTACATGCGAAACTTAGTTTAATAAGCAGGAGCCTTCACTATATGGTGCAAACATTAGCAAATGTGCAAACATTAGCAAATTATGATTCCCAGGACAAACTTCCATATTTTTGTATGAATTAAGAATTATAAAATCAGACAGTGTCGACGAACATGCCAATCTTAGAACTATATAATTCATTGCATAGTCCATTTTGTTCATTTTTTCAATCCATTGGTCAAAGATACATTACTGTTGAACTAGGAGAAAAGAAGTGAAGCTTATCCCAGACACCTGTGAACTTACAAGTCATTAAAGAACACATATTACTGTTGAACTAGGACACAAACAGATAGATCATGTCAGTCATCATATAAGTGACTGACCTCAATTTTCCTTTGCAGTTTCCCTTCACCCTGTGCCTTAATACCATCCAATTTAAGCAACTGTCTCATAAGCATCTCTGTCAGATAAAGTATATCCTTCTCATTAACCTTAGTGCCGCTTTGAACAACAGCTTCTACAGCCAGAACCTAGAATATGACAGCAAGATTATCAAAACTAAAACATCAAAACAAGAAAAGGAGATACTATTTTGCAATAGGGAATTGTAAGACATACGAACCTGTCCTGAAAGCTTATCAACTTCTTCCCTAACTTCAGCAACAGCATCCTCTCCAACAGATACCTCCTCAGTGGATGCCATCACTTCTTCATGGTTTTCTTTCTTTTGATGTTCATCAACCATAAGTAAGATCTTCGAATTATCCTTCACCCCTACCATGTTCAGATGATCATTATCGTCTTTCTCAATACCTCTGAACAAGAGTCTTTGCACATGCGGTTCAACACCAAGTTCTTGGGCAACAACCTGCTTAAGATCACCTGTAATTATATTAAATCAGACTTGAGTGCAATAATTCACCTCCCTAAGGAAAATGAACAAAGCTCAGCAAATTACTCAAAATGCATCCTTTTTTAGATATTTTCGACCATAAGCTCCCACTTATCTAGCTAAATGCAACATACTATTCTGTGTGAGTGAAACAATTCAATTCTTGAAAATGCTGGACCTTTTATCATTGTTTTACTTATGTACATCCTTAATACTTGTGATTTATCTAGGACATCAATTAACATGAAACAAAGGGATCATGTTTAGTACATCAGGTGCTTCTGCTGCTTATAATGTAAATCCCCTAGCATCAATTTCAACGAGTCTTTCAACTAGTACTTCTGTAATCGATTCTAGAGCTTCTCCAATAACCCTAATCTAAGCTTGTACACTGGAATAATAATCTTCGTAATCCACTCTAGGCTTCTTCAAACTGGTGCATTTTGTAATGGACACTAAAGCTTGTTCAACAAAAGTAATCAAATTCTTTCAAACTACTAATACTTTTTTGCAATCAACACTAAAGCTTCTCCAATTAAAGTTATCTAAATCTTTCAAATTATTTTTTATAATCTATTATAAAGCTTCTACAATAAACATAATCTAACGAGACGCACCTAGGCAATACATACACACAATTGGAGCATATATTACTTACAATTCAGTTTATCGAAAAGGTTTGACCTAACAATAAAAAATACTCAACTTCTACCTAAACCAATCTTATTTAAACAAAGCAATTAAGCTTCAGAAAACCAAAACAACAAAATAAATAATAAAAATTAGCAGTTAATTACCAAAAGTGAAATCAGAAGGTACTTGAAGATCGAGCTGATTAGACCCAAATAAGACCTTAATCTTCATATTTCTGGACGAATCAACACCAATTTCATCAGAATTCTTCATTTGGAATTTGTATATTAATTTTTTGGGTTTAATTGGAGATAGGGTTTTGTATTTCTTTTAAAATTATTTTTTCTGGTGGAAAAGCCCTAGTTATAAACGCTATGTTGACTTTTGTTTACGAAGTCAACGAGTCGATAATTAATACGGAGTATTGTAGAAATATGTTGAAAAAAGGATTAGAGAAATTGTTTGATTGGTTGGTGGCAACACGAAAATTCTAAAGTCTGTCTGAATAACTATTTTCTAAAACTAATAAAGAAAATAATATTCTAAGTCATTATTGGCATTCAAACGTTCTTACAAGGGAATGTTGTGGAAATAGTTATTTAGGAAATATACTTAAATGGCATACACCAAATATGGCATGTTTTAATATTCCTTTCCATCATTAAAACAATGTCCAATTTTTAAATTTAATGGGTTTATTTTTGAGATTTAACCTCAAAAAAGTAAACTTTGAATGTATTTATTTATATTATAGCTTCGATCAAAATTAAGTGAAATATTTAGAATAATAAAGTTTGTTAATTATGATTAAGACAATTTGTCCATAAATAATTTTTTAGATCATAATTTTTTAGATCAGTTTGTCCCTGAACAATTTTAGATTAGTTTACCTCCTGTCGTAATTTTTTCATTAATGGTGCGTTTGGATTGGGGTGAATCAGGGGGAATCGAGGGGAATTTTTAACAAAATTGTGTTTGGGAATTAAAATTATCCCCATTACCACTTATTCCCCTCAAATTTTCTCCCCTCCAAATCGGGGGAGAATGGAGGAGGATCACAATTTTAATTGTACTTTCCCTCTTTTCCTCCTGATTCTCCTAGTTATAGTTATGGTATCCAAACAACAATAAAATATATTCTCCCTGATTCTCACTAATCCCTTTCCATAGGACAATCTTAATCAATTCTCCTCCCATTGATTCACCCCAATCCAAACACACCATAAGGATAAAACGAGACTTTCACAACTGTTAAACTTTTTGCCACAATTCTAAATTATCAAGAATAACACCCCTCACGAGTTAATCGAATAGCCTAGTGAAAAAGTATATTGCTAGTGACCAAAAGGTCCTGGTTCGAAACTCACTTCATCGCTAATTTACAAAAAAAATAAAATAAAATAACACCCCTCACATAAAATTAGTGAGTACGTGTTGACGAACCGTGATCAAGTTAAATTATCGTTTAAATATTTCGTTAATTTGCAAGACCCTAACCCAGAAAATTCACAATCCTTCACAGACTAAAGAAACATTGTTGGACGATTAACATAGTAACATACTACTCAAATTTGTGTCTCTATTTACAAGAAACAATGTTATATACACACCCACTTCAATCTTCCGCGAAAAAGAAGATTGTTCTCCTCCGTTCCTAAAATGTTGTCCAATTAGTTATATTTATTCCCTATCCGCTGAATCCGAAATGTCTACGGACTGGGATATTACTTGTGTTGTCATGAACTGAGTATTATTCAAGATACCAGATTCGAATCTTACACGTTTTTCAACTGCGGCCTTAACTTTTTCATCGAACTCTTCATCTGAGCTTGCCAACATGTACCGAAGCTTGAAATTTATACGATTTTCTACAAGTGTCCTATGCCTCGGGATGATCCTCCCCTCCAATGAATAGCTAAAAAACCTGAGACAAATTGCATACCGAGAATAAGATAACATCAACATGCCTCAATGCCTTTGAAGAGGCTCCTGCCTGAGTAGAGTACCGGGGGAGGGGGGGTTAGTAGATAGTAAGCAACCTTTATCTCTGTTATAGCAGGAAGGCTATTTCCATTTACCCAAAAGTGGAGTGGAAACACTATATACTACTTCACATGAGAAGCGCAGGTAGTGTAACGAGCCTACCGAGAATAGAATAAAATAAAAATGTTGGCATCCAACTTTTTCAACCAAAAAAACATAGTAGTCATTTGATAGACAAAATTATAGTTTCAGGTATTACTTGCCAAAAGTTCAAGTAGTTAACACTACAGGAAAATCATTCAGGAAGAAGCAAATCAATGTATACCTGGGAAACTCGATCAAATCTTGCAAAGGGCGAACCATAGTTCTTCGCAGATAGCGGTACTTGGGGCGCAGAAGGTCTATATTGTAACGCAGTAACATAGGAAAATCAGCAATCATCTCACCCAATACTCGCAGAGGAATCCCAAGTGACAAAAAGAATTTGACACTGGGATCAAGTTTATATGTTATACTGCAACCCAAGAGCTCAGGTCCTAAGGCTATCACCTTCCCTATGTTCTGCTGAGACACACCAGCATCGGTCAACAGGAATATGACCTATTACAGTGGCACACATTAGTCCATCTCCATTGAGATTCATCTGGCGTAAATCTCAGCAAGTACTTTATGAAGGCGATGATGGCAGTAAGTATATAGTAAGCACAATTCGTAGCTGTTAACAAGAAAGGTCAATACATGCTTCAACATACACCTTTTCTCATAAATGATAATACACAAATTTGGACAAAAAGAACCAAAATTGAACGCTATGTTGTCTCTTAATAATATACCAAGAATAGTGTAATATTTAAAGTTTTAAACAACCACTGACATTTATCATTTATCTCAGTACTTAAGTAGACATCCTCTCAGTGTTGTAATAATGTATGTGACCTTAGCAATTTGAGTTAAGAGTTTTAAGGCTATATATATGCTCTGATAGAAATTGGTGTAAACTTTAAAAATGGTCTTCAAGTAGTCCAAGTACCCCAAAACCAATCGACTATGTGAATCTGAAATCTAGAAACCTCTCCAAGATTAGGTGTATCAACAGACTAGGGAACTTCGCTATAGAAAAAACTGAGGCAAAAGGATAGATAGCAGACCACTCGACGTATCTTTTTGTGAAGGCTATATGTTAACAATGGGGGGAACTTCACAAGCATGCTACCAATGGCATCCTCTTTAACGCCAATGTCCCGCAGGAATTGAACCTTCACAAAAAGTATAAACTTACATCAGTATCAGTTATAGCATTCACAGCTGTCAGCACATAACCAAATTCGAGACCACATCACCACAAAATCGTTTCTTTCCAAGTTATGTTTCCTGATAAGTAGAGATACATAATATTGAAATTCTGACTTGGAGCCAATTTACGTCGAATGCCATTTGTCCTTTCTCTTTCCATTGTCTATAAATGTCAGTTTTTCATTCCTTATCTAATACTCCTATATAAGTAGGAGTAATACTTTTGCCGTCAAACAATATTCTTACATCACTATTAAACTGCTTATCCTGGCAAATAAATCCGTTAAAAGTAGCGTGACGTGGTGGTTGCAGGACTGTTTAATGTTTTACTAATTCCAAGGGGAAGAAAAGGACTAAAGATACACATAGTTGTTACTTCTGCCATATTAAACTTGGTACATGAAAGAGCCATACCTTTGGCACTATCACAGTATCAAGTTCAACACAGAACACCATGGGCTTGATAGTCAGAATTCTCCGCATACCATCTTTGGATATTCCAAGGTAATAGAAATACTTAATGAGAGGTTTCCATCTTTCTTCAATACTACAAGCCATCAGCTGTGGCTTGAATGCCAACAGCCTTCCAACATCCTTGTCACTAAGGCCAAACTCCTTCAGATAACAAACCTATACAACATAAACCTTCAAACTCAATCCATGTCCATCACATTAAAAACTCGTAATGACATATTGTATCATCCTCGATTGAAGGACAGAACCGCAACCGAAAGTGTTGATACTATGTCTTGGGAAATTCAAACCAATTTCATACCACAGAGCAAAGTGGTAAATGTAAGATATTGAAGTACCTTTTGATGCATCTCCTCCATAGGAAAGAATCCAAGGACCTTTGGAAAATCGAAAACCATAGTTCCGAAGTCCTCCTCATTCATGCCCATATTATTCATATAAAAATCCACCCGAGACTTCAACTCTTCCATGGTAAAAGACAGTACTTCCGGACAATGACCTACAACATAACCCATCCACTCCCTTCGTACTCCTTTGCTTTCCAAATACTCAACATTTTCTTCAAATTCTTCAAAGCTCCGACTAAATATATTTCCCTTTGCTCTTGTCAACACAACTCCAATGAATCTCCCTCGTACATAAATCGTGGTCAACCATTCAGCCATATCCCTTACAGAATCAAGATTTCCTTTTGACATGCATATTAGCTTTGCTATGTGGTTATATGATAGTTCATTGTGTTTCAACCACCTAAAGGGTACAGAAGAGAAATGCGTAGAATGTAAATTCCCCATTTTCCACATGCTAACACTCCTAAGATAATATTCACTATTCAAGATTACCACAAACCTTAAAGTAGCTACATGTACACCTTGACAAAACAGGTTAAAAATATGCATCTAATACATTAATATATTGTGCTACACTATAAGAAATTCATATAGAGATCAAAATAACAAAATGGAGATTTAATGGAGGAACGGACGCTCAATCTAGCTAGTTCATTCTTGCTTCAACTTATTGTTATTATACATTACTACAACACCTTATCTATAGAAAAACTAAAAATCATTGAAGCACGGGAAGCTAAAGTCATTGAGCAAATACCTTATGAGGGGCACCACATTAGACTCATTAATGAAGTCTCTAGCTCGAACATTGAATGATGACCCGGAATATTCAGGCAATTGTTTCATAGAAGCAGCTCTAATCATAACAAAATCAACAAATTCACTCAATCTAGAAACTACATTAGTGGAATAAGTGATACCAAACTTGCCCTTTTTCATAGCATCCATAAGTATCTCCTTTGTCACTTTCCTTCTTATCTCAATAGCCTTCATTATCATCTCCTCATCATACCCATCATCATTAAAAAGGGTTTTAAGAGAAGGCAAAGATGAGCTAACATCAGGGTCACTTGGTGATTGTGCATATATAGAGCCCGGAAACTGTGGGGTCCGTTTTCTGCCTAGAGAAAGTTCCAAAATTTTATCTTTTTCGAATTTAGACATCAAAGGTTCTCGATTTTGCAAGAGATTGTCTTTTTCGAGTATAGACATATAGGGTTCTTGATTTTCCAATTGTTGTTCAAATTTGAGTCTAGACATGAAGGGTTCTTGATTTCCCAAATGTGATAATTCCGAAAGGTTGTCGTTTTTTAGTTCAGCCATCTGCGTTTCGTGATTTTGCAATGGTGGTAGAATCAAATTGTTGTCTTCTTCGAGTTCAGATATTTGGGCTTGTTGATTTTCTGACGGTGGTGGTTGGTTGTGGTTGGGTGAAAGATGGCGGTGGAGGAGGGAGGTGGTCTTGTAGTTGTGCTTGCGTCTGGTGTAGTCTTCATTGTTGGAGGTGGTGGTTTCTTGGTGGAGAGAGGAGATTGGGCGGAGGAGGCGTCTGGAAGGGGTGGTGGTTGAAAAGAGGGCGAAATTGGTTGAGAAAGTGAGGGTGAGGGGGTATTTAGGGAGGTGGAGGTGGAGGAGGGTGGAGAGGTGGTGGCTCTGTGGTGGACATGGCATCATCTTACCCAAATTGAAAGGTGTATTGCAAATTGATAGGAACAACTAACTACATGCAACTGAAAAACTAAATTAAACTCAAAGGAGTCAAATGACTATTATACCCATAATTAAAAATTACTTGAACGTTAAACCACTAACAAGTAGGAGTAAAATAGTACTTTCTATTCCTAAAATTCCCTATCTGGGTGTATCGAACTATTTATAGCAACTCAGAACTTAGGGGAGTACGAAGTGGAATGTTTAGCCAAAGAAAACGCAGTAACTAAATGGGGAATATGAATTTTTTACTTCATCTTGAATAATTGTATTCATCGAGGTTGAGAGAGCATCAGATTTCAATGTGTGTCACCTTTATGAGCAAAAGATTTCAGACTTCAACCTGTTCTAGCAAATGAAAATATTTAAATCGAACCTGGATGGAAAAACCGTCCGTGAGAACGAACACATTATGAATTTAAGGGTCCTAACAAGGTGCAGTGTTGCAAAAATTGTTGTTCCAAATGGTTCCGGTGAGATTGAGTTAGCTCCTTCGAGGAGTCGCCTCTCCTTTAACATTAATCCGTCTTCCATGCATGAAAATATTTACAATCACTAAACAATTTTTCTCATAAAAAGATCTCACAAGTCGAACCTCATTCTACAACTGTTTTGTAAGGTTGCACAATTGGCAGATAGCAAAAATAAAAGAGAATGCAAATTCTTATTGTGGATATTTTAAAACAAAACGTAGATATTGCATTTCGGTGTCATCTTAACTACTAGCTCAGAATTCAGATTATATGGTTAAATGTTTCCAATCCATGTTTGATCTCTTCTTAGTATCCCAAAATTTGTCAACAGGAAAGAACACAAGAAAATGGAAATAAATTTATGCCTTCGCTCTTTTGTATTGCTTTATTTCGTTGATAATGCCATCCGTG
Organism: Echium plantagineum; assembly: GCA_003412495.2. Taxonomy (NCBI): domain Eukaryota; kingdom Viridiplantae; phylum Streptophyta; class Magnoliopsida; order Boraginales; family Boraginaceae; genus Echium; species Echium plantagineum. Next base: position 18,848,727 of record CM016561.1, on the reverse strand, counting down.
AGTGTATCCACATCATAGTTCTTCCCAAAAAATTTGACGAACTCCATGGCTGGATCCATCAGATACCTGTTCATCAAACGCAACATAACAATGTTGAAAGAATCAGATTGCTAATTAGACAACATTAACATGCCCAAAATCTCTCAAGAGGCTCATGCCTAAAAGCCCGTAAGAGCGGGTTCGATAGTATGCAACCTTACCTTTGTGATAATAAGAACGGGTTCGATAGTATACAATATCTCTGAAGAGGCTCCTGCCTAAAATCAGAGTGCAATGCAAACACTACCTACTACTTCACATTAGATAAGAAACATACTTCACAACGGTGTGTTCCGGGTTCATTTGGATAATAAAGATTGATTCTAGGTTATGATTCAGGAAAGGGCTGACTTAATTTATACGGACAAATCAGATTGCTTGGATCTAAGTGCACAAAAGGAGGGAGGGGCTTACATGACAATAGAGTGATCAACAAGGTAGTCTGAACCTTCCTCCTCTGTCTTCATGTAATAGACTCGGTAAGCACGGGCAGCCTTTTTTATCTCATCAGAGCTACCAGTTAGACCGATCAGATCTGGGTGGAATTCTGTTTAAGACAATAGAAACTTCAACATAAGTTCACAAGTATCCTCAGATAAAGCCTTAAAGATGGACGATGATTTGGCTAGACCTTTTATATATTCTCTAACTTGCTCCACGGTATCTCTTTCAGGATCAACTGAGATAAAAATCGGCACCACTTTGATTCGAGACTTCTCTTCTGTCAAAAAGATGGATCTAGTCAGGATCACATCAGATCAATATTCAATGTCCCTGCCCATATTGCTCTAGAAAGTAGTGCAAGCAATCTAAGATTTTTGTCCAGATCATTGTCACATTCATCTAATATTTAGGTATAATACACATTGTTTTTGCAATTATATTTAATAGACGAAGATACATATGTGTAGCCTCCTCATTATTTCCTCACATTAATGACAATCTAAAAAGTGGAACTTCGTTACGCCTAATGTTACTAAATCTTCAAGCACTGAAAAGACAATTCACTAAGGTTGTTAAGTTATTGATATTGATGGTTGACTTCTCAAATTTTGATCTCAAATTTTGATCTCAAATATTTTACATTTGGTGCCACTATATATAAATGGATAGAAGCTTCAATGTATTTTACCATTGACATGATAATTTTGATTCTAATCGAAGTTATTTGTGTCAAGAAAGGCCACCAAGATTGTTAATTTTGATAAATGAAAATCAAATTTCACAACCTTTACGGCATGGAGGTAATATTAGTTGGCACAAAGATTAAGACTGATAAAGATACAATTTTCAAGAGTTTCAATAATCAAAAAAGTTATGTTGGTTCAAATTGAAGATTCCAAATGATATATGTTATCAGATCATAGCTTATGGAAAAATTATATTGGAAAAGATAAAATAAAATGGCATGAAAAATGTATCATAGTGCATGGCTATCTTTATTTCAGTGCAAATGTAATATTGAAAATCGAAACGCTAGGTAGTCTCTACTTTTTTCAAGATTCAAAACAAGTGGTGTACTCCTTATTCTTATACCGGTTCATTGACTTACAAATCTTAACCATAGTAATCTTACTTATTTTGTCGATGGCCGAAGCAAGTTTCTGCAGCTCATCTGGACATATATCTGGGCAGTGAGTAAAGCCAAAATACAGAATAGTCCAATTTCCCCGGAAGTCCTTCTCGGTTACTGATTTTCCATTATGATCAATGAGGTTAAAAGGGCCCCCTATTGCCGCTTTTCCCACAGAGGGTCCTTGTTTCACAGCTTTTGAAGCGGTATTTATATCTGCAACAACATATTCGAGTTCCTCAGCTTATTGAAGGGCATAACTTCCACATATGAGAAGTTATGTTTTGCTACAATTGAACTTCACAAAACATTCAAAATACTTACTCAAATAGCGCAATATGAAAGAATACACAAACCCAAAAAAGAGACATATAGCTCCCCTTGGCAACGTTAAACACCCAAGGACAAGGATATTTTTTCTTAATTAAGATCAACTGAACTAACACTGGAGAATGTAAATGTGATGAAACCGGAGTTCAATACTTCTAGGAGAGCTTCATAATTTTTAAACTGTGACATCTTTACTGGTTAATATAAGGCTATCTTACGATATAAATCACCTTGGCAGGTGGGAATGGATACTGATGCCATGAAAAAAAACATCAGAAATTAGAGGCATTGTTCGCAATAATTTCAAGACTAGCAAATAAGTCGTGTAGGACCATTAAACTACATGTACACATTATTCAAGACTAGACCACAATATTGCCACATGATCCGCAAGGTCCCTCATTATTGACAACTTTAATAATTACAAAATATAATGTCTAGCAACTGTTATGTACAATCATACAAAACAGCAGCCCTAATAAATAACAAAGACTGCAAAAAGTATCTGAGACTTCTTCATGTTTGGAAATCAAGAGGACATAAAAAATAATGGATTTTAGCTCATTCAGTCACTCACACAACAGGAACAATCTATTATTCATCAAACTCACCATAATAAACTACCTTCAATATGTTTCTTTTTCTCTCTATCATAGTAGAAAACTAGACCAGCTCCGGTCGCAATAAGCAAGAAGAAACTCATCCATGAAACGGGCTGCAAATAGCATTGTTATTATTAGTCAATATCCGAATACAAAACTAAAATGCAACGTATCTAGAATGAGATTCCAAATTTATCACAGCCACCACATAATAACAGTAATGAATACATACCTATAACTTGAAATGAAACAAGCCAATCTTACACAACACACATCTTAGCAGCAAATTAGCTAAGAGATCAAGTTTAAGAAATTACCGAGCCTCGAATAGGCTTCCCCTGCTCATTGGACTGGTGCGATCCACCTGAACTTCCTTGATTTCCAGAATTCGACTCAGAAGTGGTCTTTGTTTCAATCACATTTTGGGTAGAACTTGAATCCTGCTTTGTTTCACTCGCATTAGGGGAAGAGCTCGAATCTGGCTTTGCACCACTTGTTTGTGTACACAAAAACCTACTAATCACTCCACATTTACCCTCTTGAAGTTCCTTAAAAATTAAACGAAAATTATAATTTAGTTTATATGCAGAGTTCAAAATTAAATAACTCAAGTCTTCAAAGCTCAAAACTGATTATCTGTTGGGGATAAAGGAAATTTTTTTCCAGCAATATTTTACAAATTTTGAGAAATGAAAAAAGTCAAGTGATGAAAAGTCAAAATTGGACAATAACGTTTTGATATAGGGAGCAAAATAAGTATAAGAAATGCACAAACCGATGGGAAGCGTCGGAGAAGAGGCGAAGTGTGAGTGAGACGAAGGGGTCTGAGGGATAAGGCTCTGTTTGGTGTTGAGAAATGAGAAATGAGAGAAGCGTATATGCATTTGGTGAGCTTTGTGTTTCTTCTATACAGAAGAGTCGCCATTGCTTTCTTCCTCAGATTTGATGGGTTTTGGGGTTCAATAAACAATGCTCTAAAACCCCCTAAGCTACTTTCTCATCACTTATATCCATTCATTATTTTATAAACTACTCTAATAATTTTGACATATTACTATTAGTTTATAATATAGTACTAAGGTTATACTCCCTCCGTCCTAAAAGATTGTCACATTTTGACTTTTGTTAGTCAAACATTACAAAATTTGATCATGAATTCTCATTAAACAATAAGAAATAATATAGTGTTGTAGGATCTTGTTAGATTCGTCTCAATATATATTTTTGAAATATTAACTTTTTATAATTTTTTCGCATGTAAAATAATAGATATTTATGTTTTAAATCGTATTTTGTTAACCACCAAAAATCAAAATATGACAATCTTTTAAGAACGGAGGGAGTAATTAATTGTCAAAGGTTGTCCTAAAAATAAATATAACAATGAATTAATATTGATACACATACAGATACTATAATTTGGTTTGAATTTTATCAATTAGGATTAACCTACATAAGTTTAGGTTAAATTTTAACTTATTTCATTTGAGGTTCTCTTTGTATATTCATCTAGAGCTTAAAATCATTACATTTTTATTCATCCTAAATTGAAATGTTCTTTTTTTTATAGATATGTAAGTGACAATACTTCTAAATATTTTATCAATTCATCTAGTCAAATTAAAATATTAGCATGACGTCGGTGAATCGATTGGGTTGTACGTGAGGAGGAGTGTTAAGATGCACATCCCACATCGGATAATCGATGTCCTCCCATGTCAATATATAAGATCTTGAGCTACTCTCTCTATTCCCAATTGATTTTAGAGTGGGACCCATTAACTCTTTTGACGCACACTTTTTTAGAACATTTGATCTTAACTACTACTCACTAGCATAATTTTGAAAATGTACTAAAACCCAAATTCATTCCTATCTTTTTTAAACGGACGATATGAGTTTGATGTTACTTTATGCTACAGGGGTTAATATTAGTCACTTGTCTTTTGTTGCTTACAATTGAATTCAAATTAACAACATATAACACAGATTGTGATCTCACTAGATTGTTATATATATATTCACATTAATAAAGTCTTAACCTACCATTTTACCAATGTAGTAATCAAATTATCAAAAAAAAAAGAAACATGACAAAAGTTGAAATGCACCATCAGATTATTTCATATAACAAGCGTGGTGATCATCTCTCTATGTCGTCCATCACAATATTAAATTTTTCTATATTGAATATAAAAAAGAAACAATAATATAATGCACTATATTATCTTAATTCTCAAGAGCATGTATAAACACCAATTTGTTCACTAGCAATGCCTTAACCCAATAGTAAAATAATTTAAATAGGGTCCTCAATTATTCATTGAGTATCAAAATATAAGAAGCATCTAATTCAAACTTTTACACTCCTTGCCGAATCGTACATAAAAAGGAGCAAGATAAAACAATAGAAAACCTAGACTTTGGTGCGAAGATTATTACACCGCTCTCCCACGATCTTTTATATTTGAATAACTAGCTATACAAGGTATTGTTACTTCAAGACGGAAACATCACTGGTTTTTACTTCTTCGACTGCAAGCGATGAGAAATAAATTGCATTAACAAATATTGTAGAAAGATATGTAGTATAAGCTCAAAAATGTATCGCGATCTGACCTCAATGTCCTTGGAGAGATCCTTGATCTGCTCAGCAATTTCTTTTTTCTTTTGAGCAGCTGCAATTAAACAGAATAAACTTTATAAAGAAAACAAATGGGACCATAATCAAGCTAAGGCATGAGCTATTCGCAGCAAAGAAGATAAGTATAAGTAATACCGAATGTACAATCAAAGAAAGACATGTTACCTATACTGGAGAGGTCTTCCATCCTCTTTGAAGTCCTTACTGCAAATCTCTGAAATGATGGGCTGAAAGAAGAAATATGTATGTCAGACGAATCCAAGTTATAATTGGAACAACAGACCTCGCACATAATAATACACAGATAAACTAAATAACTTCACAAAACTAGGCTCTATTTTAGAGCTTGCTCTTCCACATGAAACAATCGGGGAGGGGGGGGGGGGGTATACTTAGCATATAAATCAATTTAGGCATCAGTCACTGTTGCATCACGATTGACTCTCTTGCATAACAAAATAAGAGAATTGCAGATTCAACTATAACCACTATAAGTAGTTTTTGAGGAATTGGGGAGTCTACTTATGCTATAATCCATTCAAGCATCCTCTGCTATATCCTTATCGGTTATTTTGCAACACCAGAAGAGATCATTCTTTATTAGACTATGGTCGAATTTGTTAGATTTTCAAAGAATCAGGACATGCAAAGAGTAATTAATTCTTCTAACTACTCATGGACACCCCATAGTCATACAACATAATATATAGACTGCCAAAAATGTCTGAAGAGACTTCCAAGGAGCCAATACATGAGGCAGTCAAAAGAGTAATTAAACTATTGGCGACATCTAAGGGCCTTTCTTTCAATATACAAATAATATTTCAAAAGTAAAAAAGCAAAAAAAAAAAAAATATTGCAGCGTGTGGCTCCTCTGGTAATTGTAGTCTAGATACTGCAATCAACTTAGCATGCATACTACAAGGCACAAGCCCACAGAATCATCATTGTCCTTTTGAGTTGTGAGGAGATCCATAAGCAAAGGTTTCAGAAGAGGAACATATGCATGCGTTTCATTGGCGAAATTAGGAACTTAAGTTTGATGGGCAAGTGTTCAGTGTGCACAAATCTAATACGGTGTGATGAAAAAAATATGAAGTTCAGAGGGCGGGATGGGGGACTACCCCCTTGGTTCATCCACTCGTCTCAACAAAACAAATATTCAAACTTTCTTCTTCAATTGCAATTGTCCTCAAACAACGACTTTTAATCTTTTATGCAAAATTGCAATCATGACAAGCCACATAATCATCGCCCACAAACAATCTAACCAAATTCACCATTGAAATCTGCACTCCTTAATTTTCTTATCAGAACACTGGTAAGTGGTAAACAGAATCAATACTCTAAACACCAACAAATCCACAAATCATTGCCTGAACAAAGCAAATATTCGAACTTTCTTCCTCAATTATAATCTTAACTAAAGCTTTAAGAATATTACTTTTCTATAAGTCTGCAAAAAAAACCTACAATCATTACAATCCTAGCCCCCAGAATCATCCTCGAAAACAACTACAAATATAAAATGCTCTCGTCTAATTGCAATGGGGGTAAATGCCCAAATGCCTTGGAAGAGCCTCCCATCTCAACGAGGTGATGGGGTTCCGAAAGTAGGCAGCCTTAACAACAACTTCACCCAAAAATCGTCTTTACACCATTTTTTTCTAAACCAAAATAATGAAACAATCTTATAATGAAATAAACACAAAAAAGATTCAATAAAATAAAACGGAAGTTGAGTGACCTATTAGCAAGACCATTGACGATGAGCTCGTTGGCAACATAGGAGATGACCCGGTGCATGAAATTGCCTCCTCCAGCCATTATTAATATTCTTCGATTTTATTATACCTACACCAAACATTCAGATTAGATAATGATCTATTATACAAGAAGAAAACATATTTGATGTATATAAAGGACTGGATTAATTGTTAATCAAGAAACCTGGGTTTTCAGTTTTCACCTGAGAAATATGTGGTTAGGGCTCTTGCAATTTGGAACTGTGAGGAGGAGGCTTCAATTATTAAGTTAATGGCATTGACTTTGTTTCAATGACTTTGTTTGGATAAGTTATGATTGTTAATTTTTCAATTAATTTTCTATTTTTATAGTATGATCTTTTGATAATTATAATTATATCACATACTCACTAAATCACTTTTTATAATAAATAGGAGTAATAAAAATACTTAAGTATGGACTATTGGTATATTATTTTGCTTTTTCTACTTACTATTAATATAATTTCCGTTTCTCTATGGTCATCGGAAGAAATGTCATGTGCCAGACTACCTACACTTTATCAAGACAACTTGTCCTAGTGGCAAAGCATGCTGACACCACTAGCAGAGGTCTCGGGTTCGAGTCCTCTTGCTAGCAAAAAGAAAGAGGTTCGAGCGATCTTAATCGCTCACTAGTTTGAAAGCTAGTTGCCCCTTCCTTTGAAGTTACGAATTTATGTTGAATTGATGAATGTAATGGTTACAATGTTACTAATAAAATTTTAAAAAAAAAAAAAAAAAAAGAACCAAATCAAGTAGAGTTTTCTCTATCTCTCGTTTTTATTGTTTATATGTAATTTTTAAGTATAGTTTGATTTCTAAATGTTTAAAATCTAACTTTATGTCATGTACTCTTTAGTGTACTTTTTTTTTTTTTGATAATTAGCGATGAATTGTGACTACAATGATATTACAAATATGAATACAGAAATTGCTAACTAATAGAAAGTTAGAGTATAATATGAGACAAATATGTCTCCAACAAGGTTCGAACCCATGACCTCTTACATGAAAGGTTGGGCCGAATGCCACTAGGCTATTGAGCCATCGGCACTCTTTAGTGTACTTTTATATCTCTACTTATCAAACAAAATATATATATATATAATTCCCTTTTAGAGTATTATCAAACTCATATTTAACAAAAATTTATATGACATTGGACATGATTGATATATTTTGTTCCAAAAACGAATTAAGTAATTATTTTGACAAAATTTTATTAACTTAAGATAAAAATTCAAAAGTTGTTCGAAGAATGTAAAACTCTTACCATTTTCTTAAATAGTTAAGGTTTTTCTAAAATGTGTTCATGTTCAGATACTAACAAAGGAAGATATTTAATTAAATTTGCTGTGGAATTTTTTTTGAATATATTCTCTTATATGTTTTCGTACATTTTATTTTACTCGTATTTATTTTTTACTTCTTAATCTATGTCTTTAAATCATATTCTAGAAAAATCGAATATTTAATAAAATATTATCTTAAAGAATTGGTTCTTTGCAATGAAAATGACACTTCTTCATACCGTTAGTACGTTTTATTATGTTAAATTTAATTCCCATCTTAATTTATGCAATTGTCTGTAATTAATAATGGTTGAAATCATCTTAATTTAAATATTACTCCTAATGAGGAACAAAAAATACGTATTGTGAATATGTGGAGATGCGGGGTATCGATCCCCGTACCTCTCGCATGCTAAGCGAGCGCTCTACCATCTGAGCTACATCCCCATGTTGTTGTTAAGCAGTAAAAGACTTATCTAGTCCGCTGTTACTCTCACAAAAGAATCTCCACTCTAGGTTTCTAAGATCTATCCCCAGTAGAAAATAACTCATTTACTTAATACTGTATTTCATGTCATATTAGATATTTTTCTTCTATACTTCATCAAATTTCCTTGATATCTTTACATTTCACAATAACATGTCTTTTATAATTATTCACTAATCTCTTTTATCAACATTAGTAATTAATACTTCAATATATATAAATATTTGAAAACATTATAAAAAAAAATTATTGTCGAAATTAAACAAACACGACCTCTAATTGAAAATCTTAAGAAAGTAAAAAAAATATTTGTTAATCCTTTTTTTTTTATGAAACTACTATCCCGAAAATCCAAATAAATAAATAAAAGAGAACATAAAATTTTCATCATATCACCACTCCAGATACCATACACTAATTGGACATGTCTAAGAATTATTCCTGAAAATTCAAGAATTATCCATGAAATTTTAAGAATTATTAAATATTCTCATAAATGTGAACAAATTTCAACCCTCCAATTATCTCTTGCATCTAATAATCTCAATCGTCTTCTATTGGAAATTGTCTAAGATATAAAGGAGCAAACAACTTTAGATCATTAATATTCAGTATATGCTCTTACTATCTATCATGAGTATAATTGAAAGCATTCTATTTGGAAATGAAAAACACACAAACGATATAAAAAGAGGACAAGCTAGAGCGTGATTGCCGTGCCTAACACCAACATGCACCACCAAATATGAAGTTCAACTAGATCACTAACAACGTTCAAAAAGGAAAAACAACAGTGAACGAATTCGATCCACATATAATGCAACTCTAATCATCCACTCTACAGTCAAGAAGACGAGCTTTGCCTCTTCAAGAACACAAAACTGTCTTACCAACATACTGAATGTATTATTACACTATTGATTGGGCTCCAGTAGTAAACTAATGCCGATATTGTCTCTTGGGCTACTACTTTCCCCGCTTCAAGCTGCAGGATGGGCATTTATATTGCTTTATGCTCTCCGCCTTGGCAGGTGTTATCTTCACACACTTACCATGGTACCACTTCTCGCAGACATCACACCCAATCCAAAACTCATCGCCACTGTAACTTCCACCACAGCTTCCACATAATGTTTCACTGTGGTCATCATCTTCTCCGGCGTAACTTCCATCTGCCATCTTAGGATTGGTTCTAGACTGTCCATCATTAGATCTCTGCTAAATAAAGACAAGTCAACATACAAAAGAGAAAGAGACCAACTTCTTAAGATGAAATCTGTGCCTTTATACTAAACAGAGGTACATTTAATGAGTATAGATAAGGAAGTCAAAATTGCATTGTAATTGTTCAACCATCTCACAAATGGGATAACCAGTTTACCTTTGTGCCAGCACGAGATTTGCTCCCGCTATCTGCACTCAGCTTATCTTTTGTAGGTTTCCTTTCAGTCACAACCTCAAAAAGAGTGGGTGCATCGTTCATCATGCTGAACAGACGCTTCCTGTACATCAAACATAAAAAGAAGTTAACAAACTAATCAAATTTAAAGCATAACCCTCTGCAAATAAACTAGTGACGTAATACAAACGTTACCATAACCAAGGGGGAATAGCTAGTTTCACCAAATTCGTTTCCTCCATTAGAAATATATGTTAAAAACAGTATTAATAAATTAGTCTTGCAAGCAACTCCATAGATATCATGCCGCGGCATGCACCTTAATAAATTCCAAGGGTAACTATCATCATAAAACTAGAGAACATAAGCTCGGAAGACAGCCATACTCTTCTAGAATCGATACAACGGCTTTACGGTGGCAGAAACTTCTCAAACACATACCATGATGGAATTGCAAAAACAACTAAAATACAATACTGAACATGTTTATCAACTCATTAGAAGCACTGGAATTTTAAGCATTAAGCTCCAGCATATAACTCGACAATGTCAAAAGAGCTCTAAAGGCATTATTTACTTCAACAGACCAAGCTACTGCTGCGTAACTAGTGAAAATGACATTATGTACACCATAGGTCAAATACATAATACAAGACTTTATAGATTAAAAAAAGTACCTTTCATTATGGTTGAGTCGTGCTCCCAGATAGAAAGCCACGGAGACCAACCAGCAGTCACTATGCACAGCAACTAGTGATAACCAATCTCTTCTACTCATGCCATCTCTGGCGAAATTGATTCCTAATGCAGGTTCAGGAATCTCTGGTGGAACCTCTTCAGCAGGAAGATTGACTTCCCAGGCCTCATTTGGGTGACCATATAAACACAAATTCTCCTTCTCTATATATATTATGAAGGAGCCAAAAAACAAGATGTCGGAAGGATGAAATTAATGGATTTAAAAAAAAGGGAAGGGTTAACAATGGCTCAAGAAATCAGAAGTCGACTCTGAGGAATATGGGGCGACACTAAAAAACAAACAACTCTAAACCTAACACCTCAAATTTGCAACTTCTTATCACTCTAAACACTACTAACTACACAAAAACTTAGATTTCCTATGTTCGTAAATGCTCCGTAACATTTTGGTGAGCAAGTCTTGGTACATGACCATGTTGCCTTAGTTAAAGAATACATGCTAAAGACACCAATCAAATCCATATTCATAAAACCCATAGATAGTTATGCTTAGGTATGCAAGTTGGTTAATTTTGAGTGAAAGAAAGTGTCTGTTGTATAATGACAAGACATTACAAGTTACAACCATAAAGCACAACATCTCTCTGAAATATTGGGGGAGTTGCAGCTCAAATTTCCCATTCAAAGTAGAGATCTTATATGAACGAACGATTTTACTTTACCACAAATCTATTCATTAATTCTATATAACTTATTACTACACCCCCACCCCTCACCCCCCACCTCCACCCCTATCTAGATCCATTCTCGATATCGAGGAGCAATCCTAGCAGTTTGTGATAAGAGGAGACTGATGATCTGATTCAATATGGTTCAAAGTTCTAACTGATCGTCAAAATACAGTGGTTCTCAATCTCGAGGACTCTACTTGCAACCGTTCTCACCTATATAAAAGAGTGTTGCCTGAATGAGGAAGACACATTTTCATGTGCTTTCACTCTGAAGAACTCATGTCCATTTTGTTATTCCTTTTGAGTGGTACTTCTCGTGTGAGAAAATTCATCGTAAACTTAATAGCATACACTCACGGTTCAATCATGGATTAGTGAATTACCTATGAATTTGCTAACATTGTCCAATTGACAAAATCCAGTTAATTAAAACAGTACAGTTGGACTAACATAACTTCACTTGCAATGCGATAAGATTAATATCAAAGCTGTAAGATTAAAGTATGTCCTTGATCCCAACTTCAATACATTAACATTAACACTAAACATGCTCTAATGCTTTGCTTTTTGAAGATGCTCCGAGTCCCGCCTAAGTCAGGATAGGGGCGAACATTATACACCCTAACAATGAGGTTGTATCCGAGTTGATCAAGAGCGAAATGCAAATACTATCTATTATTAGAGTATTTAGCCATATTTAAGAATTATAGATAGTATGTTTCACTATGTACAAGAGTTCAAAATATAATTTTTTACGGAGTATAGAAAAGCGAAATTTACCTGGATCACATTGACCATAAAATTCTTCCACGTCTACAAAACAGAATAAAAAAGCTTACTGAATAAAAAAACATGCAGCAATCAGTATTTATGACACAAATATTCAGACGAATTATATAAAAATATCAAAAAATGAAATCTTTGAAAAAATACCATCTGTTAAAGCTCGAACGATGGCAGCTCGGCGAGCTGTGAAATCTTTGAAGATGTCCTCTACGCTACAAGGACTTGAAGCAATTGACGCCATTTGTTTAGAAATAAATAACTATATGAGTGATTATTATGATTTATGAGATCTTATGTAAGTATTTATGTTATTTAATTGTAGAGGTGGACATTTACGGGAAATTGTTTGAGTAATTTGGAAAAGTTAGAGGTTTGTGTGTGAAGAATTGAATGGAATTGAGATTTGAGGTTGTAAGAAAGGGAAATTGATTTTACGTTTAAGGGAAGGTTTGATTTTTGGGGACTTAAGTTTGGTAATTCCACCCGGGTCGTTGGGAATACATTCATGATTCATACTCACACGTCAAACACTGTTATCAGATATCTGGACTCTGGGCCCAGCTGATGTGTGCTTTAATTTTTACCCCCTTTCTTTTTTCTTTTTTTTTAGATTTCATTATTCACCACTTAAAGTGGCTAGTTTGCCCTTAATAAATCCTCCCCTCATTTCTTTGATTTCATTGTCCCTCCCCCTCTTTCTTCTTCTTCTTTTTTTTCTCCACCACCACTAGTAATTAACACCGTTGTCTTGATCTCATGGCACGATAAAAATCACGATGACCAAGTCTTTGCTGTTATAAGTGAATCCATCATGATCGTCATCGATGAGGATCATGATGGACTCAAAGAAACTTCTCCATTCATAAACATTGATAAACAATGTTCCGTCATCATGCCCTGAGTCACGATGAGAAGTCACTGGGAGTCATTGTGACATGAGATCATGATGACGGAACAATGTTAACGAGCGATTTACAACGAATTGTAACTAGTTCGAGTTAAAGTTATATTTTAATAAAATGAATTGTATAAACAGTTTTAACTAGCGAGTGCATATGATTCACGATTTCTAGAACCGAATCGTAATCGGTTTAAAATTTAATAGCGCGAGCAACGAGCAAGTTTTAACGAACCGATTTGCGAGCGGACTGTTCGTTAACATGCCTAGGCGGAACTATAAATTTCATATATTGGTGAAGTAATGTATATTATATAAATGACGAAAAAATCGAATTAGAGGATACAAAATTTTAGGTGAATGTATTAAAATATATTTATTTTTTTGTAAATTAACAATGAGGCGAGTTTCGAACCCAAAACCTTTTGGTCACTAGTAAAAGCTTTTTCACTAGACTATTCAATTAACTTGTATTAAAATATTGTTTGGATACTACTTAAATTTTTTAGGTGAATTGCAGTGAAATGAGGTCAAATATAATTAAAAACATAATTAACATGTATTACATCACAATCTGGGGGTTTATGGAAATAGAGTGAATGGAGGTTTATCATTTAACCGTGAATACAATAAAATGGTTTGTGTTGTAGTGAATATATATGAATAGGCTAATACTTTTTTTCTTTGTGTTTCGGTACAAATAAGAAGTAATACTCCAAACAATATTATGTCTTAAACATAATTAGTTAGGTGTTTTTGCATTAAGTTTATTTATTAATTAGTTAATTTATTAAGGCTTTTTTTCATTTGGACAATTGAACTTCTGATATTATAACAAATAGGCACTTGATGAATTTTTTATAACAAGTAGGCACCTGAGACGAAAATTTGGTACCTGAACTTTTGGTTTTCTCTTTTTTCAAATTTTAAACAATTTTAAAATCCTTAACACAAGGGCAAGTTAGTCATAAAAAATCCCACCAACAATTTTCAACATCATCACACTTAAATAATTGGACGATAATGGCTTACCATCTAAAGCAACTCGTGATTTTAGCAAAAAAAAGAAGAAAAATTAGACGATGAACAAGGAATGAACATATCACAGAATAATATAATTGGAGAGGCAGATACATGAACGACTATTGATATATTATTATTCTTGCTTTAATTTGTGATGTCTTGTATATATGGGGATGAAGGAATAGAGTTGAAGAAGAAATAGATAGATATTAGTGGGGGTTGGGTTAAATGGGTTGGGTAGAGGTTTGGTTAAAATCCTTGCTTTAGTTAGTTTAAGATGTGATCTGTCTATTTTGCCCTCCATCTAAATTGTTTAAAATCTGAAAAAAGAGAAAACCAAAAGTTCAGGTGCCAAATTTTCGTCTCAGGTGCCTACTTGTTATAAAAAGTTCACCAGGTGCCTATTTGTTATAATATCGAAAGTTCAGGTGCCCAGATGAAAAAAACCCATTTATTAACTCACATCTATCGCTAATTTACAAAAAAAAAAAATAGTTAATTTAAAGTATGAATAAAACAAAATCTTATCGGAATACTTAAGTTGTTTTCCCATTAAAATTTTTAACTTCATTTTTAGGAAAAATAATTTTATTTTGGGCTTTTGTTTTTTAGAATGGTTTCGAAAATCTAATTAAAATGTTAAAATACTGTATATATATTCGATATCATACGTGTTGTTTATTGATCGAGAATACGTTACAACACACATTTTACAATCAATATTCCATAAAAATTTCTAAAAATTTCAACAACCATTTTCCTCAATAAGTTGCTAATATTCATTTTTGTAAAAATTATACTCGACAACTATTTGAATAAAGATTTCCCCTTATTACTTCAAATGTATATATATATATATATAAATCAATTAAATGTGATTTTAATTCTAAGAATGTCTAATTTTATGCTCTAATTTAAATTCGGAACCATTTTGTAGAAGCAGACTCTAAAATGAAGAATTTTTGTAATCCTTTTCATTCTCTCAACCAAATCAAAAGAGATGTTTTTTTTTCTTAAATTTACGTACTCTCATCCCATAATTCCTCACATCTTGATTATCTCTTTAAAATTTCATTTTTTTAAAATTATTATTATTATTATTATTATTATTATTATTATTATTATTATTATTATAATAATAATAATTATTATCATTATTATGCTAGTTCATGTAGCCTTTTCACTATATTATTACTATATAACCCTTGCTTATGTCTCTTCTTCTTATCTATTTTGATTGACGTTTTGAAAATCATGTCAAGACTTTGATTAATTAATTTTTATTTACTAATTTTAAAAATAAAGTGCGATATTATTCTTGTAATTTTTCATAATATACGTAATTTTATTTTTATCAAATTTGTTTCTTGAAAAAGGAGAAAGTCAAGTAAAATAGTATAATATACTCCCTCCATCCCTAATTGATAGGGATACATTCCCAAAATAGAAATCCATTTTTTGATTCCATTTTGACCAAATTTAGTAATAAAAAGTGGAGGGAAATTTGATTTTGTGAGATAAGTTTAAAATTTCATAAAAGTGTGTGCAAAAGCAAATAGCCCTATCAAAAAGGGATGGAGGGAGTAATAATATTTATTATATTTATAATTTAATTAAAAATATTTTTTTTAATCTATTGTAGTATTATTTGTTTAACATATGATACAACTAAATTTAAATCTTTTAAGTTGAATTATTTCAATATAACTAAATATTTTGATATTTTAACCTTCGTTTTACACTTTTAATAGTATTTAAGTACTTTCAATCAAACTTTAATTTTTTGATACAACTAAATTTAAATCTTTTAAGTTGAATTATTTCAATATAACTAAATATTTTGATATTTTAACCTCCGTTTTACACTTTTAATAGTATTTAAGTACTTTCAATCAAACTTTAATTTTTACTTTTCAGATTTAACAAACATATTTTCATAAATTCATCTAATCAAAATAGAGATATCCAAATTCTATTTTAATAGTTTCAACTACATTGATCTTCTCCTAATCAAATTAATAATTTCAACTACTTTCTTCTAACCATGATTCACCCAATCTAAATATACCTTTCCTCCTCACTAATCCAGGCTGTTTCAGTCACTGAGCTGTATCCGTCGTTTCCAATTATCAAACAAACCTCATTAAAAAAACCCAAAATCTTTTCCCTAAAACTCAATAAACCACTCAAAATCAGATCTAACCCTAGAAAATCCCCCAATTTTCAATTTATTCAAATCAAAGCCAGTCATTTCATCTCCCCGAAATGGGCGATTTCAATCTCGCCCTAGTAATAGTCGCAATCGTAGTATGCATTCTAGTCTTCCTCTTCAACATTTACCTCCTCGTGAACTACCAGCACCCAGATGACGCTAATCAAGCTTACTTTCCCAAAATAGTTGTCGTGTTTGGCCTCTCAGTTGCCGCGATCTCCATACTCATGCTGCCGGCCGATGTGGCCAATAGGCAGGCTTGCAGACACGCGCTGTATAACGGCGCGTGTAATCTTACGCTCCCGATGAAGGACCTCTGGCTGACTATATACATTGTGGATGCGGTGCTTGTGTTTTTTATTATTCCGTTTGCCATGTTTTATTACGAAGGCGATCAGGATAAGTAAGTTACTGTATATATATGTTTTAATTTGTTCTTACTAATATTTTTCGGTTTTTTTTAAGCTGACTTGTTAATGCTATCAAGTACCAATGTTTAAAAATATATTGTCTAACTTTGACTTTTGAAGATTGACTTTTTTTAAAATTTGAACTGAATTTGTTGTTCATGTTAAATATATGAAAAGTCAGGATTTTTAGGCGTAGTTTAGCTTTGATGTCATACTTTTTTTTTATTTAAATTGAACTTATATGTGTTAAGGGCCTTTCTATATTTTTTTGAAGCTGAATGGTTTATGTGTCTAAAACATTGGTGGCTGATTTTGACTTTTGATGGTGAACTTTTTAGTGCTCGTGCTGTGCTCGTGCTGTTAATGATACATGTAAAGATGGGATTTTAACGTAGTTTAGTATTGACGTAATAATTTTGATTCAAATCGAAGGTATGTGTGTTAAGGTTGGAAGCTTGTTAATTTTGATGGTTTGACTTTTTAAATTTTGGAATCGAAGTCTTTTTGTACATGCTGTATACTACTCACTCCGTCCGACGAATCTAACAAGGTCCCAAGACTATATTATTTATTATCGTTTAATGGGAATTCATGATCAAATTTTATAATGTTTGACTAACAAAAGTCAAAATGTGACAGTCTTTTAGGGACGGAGGGAATATTTGATTAAAAATAAGTTTGGGTTTTTAAACTACTTCACTAATATTCTATTAATGTGGTGATTTGATTCAAATCTAAGTTACGTGTGTTAATCAAGGCCGAAGCCGTTAATTATGACCGTTAGAGACTAAGCAAGATATTTTTTGTTTGAGATGGAGGTAGAAGTTAATTGGTTTGATGGGGGGTTTTTAGTTTATTAATATGAAATTTATATGGTTGCAGGACAGTTGGAAAACGAATTAAAAGCTCATTGATATGGGTTGGATGTACGGCTGTTGTTTGTGGTTTGTTGCTTGGGATACTTTATGGTAATTCATGCTGTTTTTGCATGCTTCCTTGTACACCCGTTTCTTAGTTGAGCTGGATTTAGAAGTTCAATTTATAGTTATGAGCTAGAATTGGTGTGTTAACAGGGCAACAAAGCGGTCTAAGAAGAATTGGTTTTATAACAGTTCAGCTATTAAAATTATTATAGTGTGATGCTGGCTGAATAGACTAAGACTCTGTTTGTTGGGGTTGTAGGTTAGCATTGCTGTTAGCCATGGGATTATCTAAATCTTGAGCTAACTGTACTAATGCGATTGATCAAATATCTTGCTTCAGATTGTTTTATTAGCCCAATTATTTATTTTGTTTCCAAGTATGAGTATCTTGGTGGTGGTTAGCAAGCTCGTTCTATGCATTTCAGTATGTTTTTAATTTATTGTTGATTGTTAGCCTTGATCTTTCTTTCCATAAACATATTAGCTGATCCCTTCCTACTATCCTTTAATCTATATTAAGGTGAAACAGAGATATGAAGCCGGGAAGATCGATCTCGATTGGAGATTAACAGTTCACTTGAGTTTTAGTAACCAATTCTGTAGATATCAAACTTTGCCTTCTACCTGGGAATTGTTAACTGATTAACCATTGGCTCACTTGTTCCATTGGCTCAATTGTTTTAGGCCTTATTGGAAAAGTTGATTTCACTGTTAGGCATCTTTCTTCAAGTACACAAGCATTTCCTGGAAGTAGCAATTTTCCATTCTCCAGTGGGCAGCCTTGTGTTGGTGGAAGCAATCAACATCAGGTGGACATAGAATTCAGTCACATATTTGTACATGAAGATTCTAAAATAATTCCACATAGGATCTGTTTCTGAGTGTTGACTATATTGGTATGACTTGTTTTCAATTCAGTGTTCAGCATACACAGCAGGTGCGTCCTCCGAGAAAACTTGGACTATGGGTACTACATTTCCAGAATATGTCGTTGCATTGGCCACAATCGTGGGATCTGTTCTTTTCACTGTAAGCGTACTCCTCAACTCATTGAATTACTTGTTCTCCCTTTTCCTGAACTTATTTGATAGATTACAGATTGCATATTATGTTTACACTGGAAGACCTCTTTTATTGGCCATTTGTCAAGCTTGTTAGATTCAGGATGATCTATTATTGCTAAATATGTTTCATTGATCTCTTAGTCTCTTATAATCCAAGTCCTATATTAAGTGTGTATATCCATGCTATTATGTAGATATTTGGGGGTGTAGGTATTGCATGCCTACCATTAGGACTCATCGCTTCGTTTATTAGGCGCCCAAAGGCTGTTATCACCCGTTCACAGTACATTAAGGTAATTCTGCACTTTTTTGTAATAATTGTGTACGTAATTACACACAATGCTACATATCAGAACTATCTTTATTTCATTTTATATTTTCTAGGAAGCAACTGAATTTGGTAAAAGGGCAAGAGAGTTGAAGAAGGCGGCAGATTCACTTCACCAGGAAGAAAGGAATGGGAATAAGGGAAGAAAATGGCGAAAGAATGTGAAGACTGTTGAAAAGGTATTGCTCTGCTTTAGCTGTTAGCAATCTTGTTAAGGTTCCTTTACCATCATTTTAAGGTTTACGCATAAAGAAGACTGATTTTATTCTGTAAACTGACCAAAAATGAAAACATAGCTGTAGTGATCTTAATCCTATCTGTTATCACATACATTGTTACACACTTACACATAATAGTAGTTCATGCATCTCAGACATCACAAATAGTTTCAACTTCTAAGATCGGTAATTTGTAAAGTGCAATATTTTTCTAATCATAGGTTACAGGTAGTTATGATGGACTTTTTTGTTTTATTTGAATGACCTACTTTGACGCTTCAGGCAACAATTACGGATAGTGGTTAACTTGGTCATATAATTGAACATTTTTCAGGAAGTACGTCGTTCAAAAGAAAATGGACGAAGTAGTTCTCTATTTTCGTATTTGAATGCATAAATCTGCTTAAATTTTGTAAAGTTGTCAACAACAAAATGTTGTCACACTTGTTGCTTTTTTTGATGTACTCTTTACTTCGCTGGTTCATTAGAATGTTTTATTGAAAAAATTTGATATGAATTCTTACATCTATTTAGGAATTGCTTCTTCTAGAAGAAGATGTGAAAGCTTTAGAAGAGATGTACCCTCAGGGTGAAAAGGTGATCAACTTTTGCCTGGATATAATCTCACTGGGGATATTCTTTTTCAAACTTTCACTCACATCACTACCATATATTTTGTTACAGGCAGAGGCTACATGGGCTATGACCGTCCTTGGTTACTTGGCAAAAGTGGTGCTGGGGATTTTGGGGTAATTAGCTGTCATTAAGCTGTTCGGTCAATATATATTTTGCATTATTGAATTTTTTATATGAAATGTCTAAGAACTCATCTTTTCAGTCCCCAAGAGCCTGGTTTTGCCATAAACTGAGATTTCTCATCCACATACTAATTATTACACCCATTCATCACTTAGTTCTTTATAAGAATTTCCATACGATTCCACTTATGCAAGTGATTTAGAGATATACCTTTTGGGATCTTTCTTGCAAAATTATAGCCCATAGTTGCAAATTTATTAGATCATGAACTTTCAATTATATCATGAAAAAGTACACAAAATAGTATTAAAGATGTCTTTTCAAAAACGAATTCAAGGTTACCTATTTTGTTCATAAGGATAATTAATAAAGAGTTATTCATGGTAAGAAATTATACTTGAAGCGAACAATTTGAAAGAATTGGACGGAGCAATATTTATGATGGTTATCGAGTTTTCTGAGATGATAACAGTATTAGTTCATTCCCCCTCTTTGACATAGCAGGGTTTATATTGTTTTGTTTTCATTGAAGGGTTACCAAATACCAGTGTCTTTGCATCCTTAGTTCTCTCTTTGGTCTTTAGTTCTTTTAATCATTTGCTTGTTGACTTTGCCTGCCATCCAACCTAATTTCTATACCCAATTTTTAATATTTCATAGTCCGTGCATTCTTTTATAGGTTGATTGTTTCGGTGGCTTGGATTGTGCATATTGTTATTTATTTGTTGATCGACCCTCCTCTTTCTCCGTTCTTGAACGAGGTTTTCATCAAGTTGGATGATATTTGGGGTATTTTCACAACCCTTACATCTCTATTTTATCTGATAATAATTAGTAATCTAAGTGTGACACAGTACTATATTATTCTCTTCCCAGGTCTTTTGGGTACTGCAGCATTTGCATTCTTCTGTTTCTATCTTCTGCTTGCTGTTATCGCTGGGGCAATGATGCTTGGACTGCGATTAGTTTTTATCACAATCCATCCAATGAAGTAATTTCTTTTCTAATGCTGAATAGTACTGGTCTTGCATCTTCTCCATCCTTTTCATTTCTTCAGTAGGAATCGAAGTAAATTTCTGACATATAACGTTTCTGTAGATGGGGTGCTACACTTATGAACTCTTTCCTTTTCAATGTGGCCTTGATCCTGCTTTGCTCAATCAGGTATACATTTGTTCGGTATTACTTTTGAGTTTCATATGCAAATCCTGTCCAGGCTGCAGACTGAGCACTCATTGTCATGGAAGCTAGATATTTATTGCATTGAAAGTTTCTCAGTGAGTTGTTCTGGTCATTTCAGTGTGATTCAGTTTTGTGCCACTGCATTTGGATACTATGCTCAAGCCACTGCAGCACAAGAAATATTTGGCCACACATTACAATCTCTTAGGGGAATTAAGTATTTGTACAAGTAAGTTTCGACTCTAGCTATCTTATACAGAGTAAGTCGTAAGTTTCAACACTAGCTATTCATACAAGATAAATTTATCTTTAGGTTTTGTTAAGCTTATTGAAGCTCGAGACATGGTGGCCATATTCTATTAATTGCTTATCATGATATATGTTTCACCTATGGCTCATAATTATGCTGTGGTGTAGGTACAATGTGTTCCAAATTGGATTCATTATTTTTGCAGGCCTTACATTTGTTTACTATGCAGCTTTTGTAAGTCACCTGCCCCCTCTTTTTAACATAATATTTTCTTTGTCCCAGAAGCTTATATACCTTATTTGACCTATCTATATAGGGATGGAGGAGGAAGAAACCCAATGGCCGGCTTCAGCTTTCCAGTTAAAACGTGTACCTAAAAATGATAATTTTATCGAGACTGGACCTGTTGTATCAGAAAGAGTGGTATTCCTGCGGAAATTTATGTTTTCAACGTTCAATTGAGGATGGGCGAATTTTCAATTGCTGCCTTGATGTGGAGTCGCATAGTAACTTCACTCGCTGTCACTGTTGCTATTGCTCATAGGTTGCTCCTTGCTTTCTCTAATCTTACCCTGTATGTATCATTTGTTTGTTTGTTGTTGGCGATCATAGGTTTGGGCATGTAGTTTACCAGGAGTCTACTTGTATTCGAGGATGTAAAGCTGCTGTATTTATAGCACGTCGAACGAACAATTGTCTGAACGGGCAGCACACCTATTCATTTGTACAATTTTTTTCATCATTTCTCCAACTCGCTTTCTGTATTCCTTCTTACCCTTCTTTGTAGAGGCAATTTACTTGAAATACCCGTTCTAGTGGTAATATTAGTTAGAAATTTCTGTATTCATTATTAATAATGTTCATTGCTAATTTACAAAAAAGAAATCATCCTTGTAAATGGCAACTCTTGTTACCATCAATTGTACTAGTAGGAGAGGACCCATAGATAAGTTTGTAGCCACACTTGGCTGAGAGACAACCTAATCAGCTAATCCAACCAAACGGCAACTCGGCAAGCATCATGTTCTATTCAGACATTATGTGTAGTAATGTTTTGTACTATTCAGAAAGGGAATGCCTTTAGGAACCTTCTCAACTGTTTGCTGACAAGGTCACTTCATAGTTTGTTAGGTACTTTAGTACAATAGTACTTGATCCATAAATGGAAAGATTTACACAAAATTTTGACCCTAAATGGAACCATCTCTGTCGAATTGACATATGACAATATACTGTTAATGATTTTTCTACATTTGGCACTCATTAGTTTAGTGAATGTTCCAGTTGCCCATCAAACTTTTATCATTCTGAATTAGCCCCCGAAACTTGTCAATATTTCAAAATTCAAACCAATTCTAAGAGTCTTATACAGGGGAGTAGATTGATAGCAAATTATAAATGCAGGGAGTGGATGAAATAAATTTTGAAAAGGTGAATAGTATACATTCCATTTTCCAAGAAAGTAGAGGCGATTGCATGACGCTCGTAGATGTACCTATGTTAAGCAATAGGATAACATGATGCCGTTTTGATCCTGTATCAATATTATACTTATGAAGTTATGATGTTATTTCTCTCTACTTTACATTGTATTTGCTATGCTATTATTAATAAGTCCTTTTAGGGACCTGAACTTTCATTAATCTAGTTTTTAATAAGTATGAAAACGCTAAAACACGAAGCTGAGTTGTCAAATTTAGAATATAGGAAGATAAGGAGTAATACTTTATGCTTCAATTTAAAAAGACAATGAGAGTTCATGTGCCTATATGAAAAAAACCTATTTATAATTATTCAAAAATTTAATATCGAGTTTGATTGTTGTGTGTTGTCAGCTCAATCCACACCAACTCAATCCACACCAACTCAATCGGACCTCTATGTCCTGACCAATGCATTCGAGAAAACTAGAATCACAATAAATGTCTTGCAACTAAATAATATCACTAAATTCTTATGAATGTTTGCTGTTTCATTCTATCCACAATTGAAAATATTATGAGTCAATTCTTATCTTTATGTCCAAATACGTGTCTTGCAATTTCTTTTTCATCAACAAAAGATTATGCATATCAAAATAATACTCCCTCTGTTCATAAAAGATTGTCACATTTTGACTTTTATTAGTCAAATATTACAAAATTTGATTATGAATTCCCATTAAACGATAAAAAATAATATAGTCTTGTAGGACCTTGTTAGATTCGTCTGAATATATATTTTTGAAATATTAACTTTTTATAATTTTTTCGCATGTAAAATAATAAATATCTATGTTTTAAATCGTGTTTTGTTGACCACCAAAAGTCAAAATATGACAATCTTTTAGAGACGGATGGAGTATTATATGATTTTTTGATATTCTCATCCTATATAGCCTGTATTATTATTATCCTATCATGCAGGTGGGTACGGATAAAACTTAGCAGTACGTTCGAGCAGCAATAATACCAATCTCATAAATTCTGTTATATGTATGTATTCCAATTTCCAATCATGTGATTTTCGGTATGGTGTGGGGGATAGACCTATGTATGCACCTTCCTAGAAGTTTCTCTTAACCATTCATTTCATTATTTTAATTCACATTGTCATTTAAGGATAAAAATTGTTTTTAGTATTCAATTAACTAGTTTTTATATTATTGTTTGTGTACGATGTAATAATGATATGATTCATTAATGTTAGTAATATTTATATGTATTTAATTGTAATGTAACAAGCTACACATTAATAGCCTAATATACTATTCTAAAATGGTAAAATTTGTTTTAAAAAGTGAAATTAAATGATTCTGTATATGCACGTAACTAATATGTGTCCCATAATAATTCGTTGGACAAATTGATAATAATTAGCTAAAAGATATAAGTACAGAATATATAATTGTCATTATACATTTTTGTGTCAACAATTGACATTTTTATCATTAGTGAACTGTTAAATTATCAACAAACATAACGAATGCATGAAACTTCCCAACCATTTACATAATGACATTGTTATATATTTTAAACATATGTTTTTGCAGTTATTTTCATAATTTAACTGACTATTATTTACGGACATAACTTCGTTTTAAAATGAAAACTTCAATCAAAATGAATCGAAAACTGGAAAGTGGAAACAGGGTACTATATATGCCTACTCGTTTTATACACGGGTTATATATAACAAGAAAAGCCAAGGTAGTTCCATACTGTAGTTTCTTGGATGGGTTTTGTTTTTTAGTTTGATGATGAATTGATGATACGAGAGATTGAAACGTATACCTTATTCTCATCATCAGAATATCATATGGAGCCATGTTCACTGTTTCTTATCTTTTTCTGACTTTATAAACTGTAATTCTTTAACCAAACTGTATTTTTTGTTGCTGGCAGAGTTGCTTTACAGTGACAAATAGAATATCGGATAAGATCCCACATATCTTGTTCATCATTAAACTTTATTTTATGTTGTGGACACTCATTAATAATAAATGCGCATATTTAGGTGCTAAAGTTTATGGAGTGCTAGCATATACTAAAGCGATCATATTCTTATCGTAAGGGTCCCGATATATCCTGTCTTGAGTCATCGTGAGAAAATAAATAGTGAAATGTGTTTCAGAGGGTAAGGAAAATTATGTTTGCCTTTGTACCACGTAAAACAATAATCCTCCCCTTACACGATCCAATTTCACATCGTATAAAAAGGTTAAGTTGCCTAACACATTAACAATTAACATCCAACGTAATTTTATTTACCTACTTTATGTCCCGGGGAAAAATAGTACCGTGCGTACTAGCATCACATCTTAGTGTATCTAAATACTCTTTATTATATTTGTATGCTCTAATTTTTCAAAAGAATATAGGTGTCCCTAATATTAAAATAATACATCTATACCAAATTTGATTGGGGAAGAGAAAATTAGTTCTTTTAGTGAAGTTCCATATTCTTTATTTTCCTTAACTATAGGAAAAGTTATAAATAAAAATTAATTAAAAATGATTTTTACATAAGTTAATTTAAGTATAAATTTGAATAAATTCTTTTACATGACAAATTATTAACGATTGTGTGTTATAATTATTAAATTTTAAATATTTTATTTAATGATCATTATTAGGATGTACAAACATCGATTGCGTCCAAAGTACTAGTTCTCATTAGAAAGCCTATAGAACACATATTTGTACGTCTTACGTTTAAAACATGTATTATTATGTCATATTTCACCAATTTTTTCACAAAATAAAATTTCATAGTATACATATTTACAAAAGAGTATAATGAGAATACAATAATTTTGCATTTAAAATTATGCAGGTATGTATATATATTTCCAAAGAAAGAATTAGTGGGATTTAAATAACGCGGGATAATAATAAAGTCTGCTTTATAAAATTGGCCACCTTGTGTGTACCGGGAGTATACATTATTTATACGTACTTTTTATCTAATACTAATATTTGTACTTAACTTTTGACTATGTACAATAATATTGCATCAACTTTGATTAATTTTAAAAACTAAATGAGTAATAATAGAAGTAAATCTTATTTATGAATTAAGTAGCTATAACAATCATTAGTCTAATTTCTAACTAAATTGAGACGATTGAGAGACATTATTATTAGATATCCGAACGAAATTTCTAGGAAGGTTCTCATCCCCTATCAATTAAAATGATTTTACTTATATAGTATATATATATATGTATGCAATCAAATGTATATTCATGTCAACAAACTACTTCAGTGTTTTGGTCCATTTTAGTCACGTGAAATACTTAGCTAATTATTATAGTAGAGAAAATAAGAAAGAAATAACTCAAAATACAATGGATTCATCAGCATTGTTGCTTGAGAATGGAACCCTGAAGAAGTTGAGCAGAAAACACAGCAAACATGGAAGATCTGCTCACAACATGTCTGCTTCCTCTCTTCGGAAGAAATCAGACCTCACTCTCGTCTCGAAAGTCCGGTATGGACTCGTTAGGGACTTGCTTGCTAATGTTCAGGAAGTCATCTTGGGGACCAAGCTTTCTATTCTCTTCTTGGCCATTCCTTTGACGTTCATTGCTCAGGCTCGAGACTTTGGTCGTGTAAGTATTCGATCGACCCCCCTTTACTCCGCTTAGACAGAAGCTTTTGGATTATATAGATACATTGAGACATGATGATATGTCGATAGAAATTATTGAAATCAATGTTTTTTTTTTAAAACAGGCATGGGTGTTCGGTTTGAGCCTAATTGCACTCACACCACTAGCCGAACGTGTCAGCTTCTTAACAGAGTAAGGAACAACTTATATATATAATGTTATTTATTTCAAGATTTAATTTGTATTTTATCGTCACATGTTAATTTTATTTTTAAAAATGTTGCATTTCAAAAGAAAGTGAATATAATTGTAGTTCTAATAAACTATTTATATTCAATGATTTCTTGTTAAACAATTAAAATTAGAAAATTATCCATGACTCTCACTTATTTGATGTGTCATCCACTGCAGACAAATTGCCTTCTACACAGGTCCAACAGGTACGTGAATTTGTTTATTATAAATATTTTAGTATTAATTTACTAGAAAAAAATAATAATAATATTGTAATCTTGTTTAATTTAGTTGGGGGGCTGCTTAACGCAACATGTGGAAATGCAACGGAACTGATAATAGCAATATTTGCGTTAATTGAAAAGAAAGTGGATGTTGTGAAATACTCCCTCTTGGGTTCAGTTCTATCCAATCTTCTATTGGTTCTTGGGACTTCTCTCTTATGTGGTGGTATTGCTAATCTTCGACAGGAACAAAAATTCGATAGAGTAAGAACTTTTCGTATTTTGTTTAGACGAGAACCTCTTTATAAACACTCGGCATATTATTATATCTGTTATCGAAAAGTCGATTAATTAAATACTGTGCATGACAGAGACAAGCAGATGTGAATTCGATACTGTTACTGTTGGGATTATTATGCCATGCATTGCCGTTGTTGTTGGGATATTCTACTGGAAGCAGTTCTTCAGTTTTGAGCTCAAACGCGACGCTGACATTGTCCAGAGTTAGCTGCATCTTCATGATCATTGCGTACTTTGGCTATCTTATTTTTCAGCTTTGGACTCATCGTCAATTGTTCGAAGCAGATGAAGTAAGCAATGCAGCTTTACCTCAATTTAGTAAAATAAATTAGGGAGTCACGCAACTTAAACCAATTGATTTTAGTTCATCTATGAAGTGTGGTCTCTCTCGACCTGATTAATGAATGTTATTAATGTTGTTATGTATTACAATAATAGGAAGAAGAAGGAGATGATGAAGAAACAGCAGTAATTGGATTTTGGAGTGGGTTTGCTTGGTTAGTTGGGATGACTGTGATTATTGCTATTTTGTCCGAATATATTGTTGGCACAATTGAGGTAAAACATTACTCCTCTGGCTCATAGACTATCTTCAAAATTACATTGAATTCATATTTAATGAACATTGTTGTTATAGGATGCCTCGAGCAGTTGGGGACTCTCAATTAGCTTTATCAGTGTGATTGTGCTACCGATTGTTGGGAATGCTGCAGAACATGCTGGAGCTATTATATTTGCTTTCAAGAACAAGTTGGTTAGTCATATACTTCGAGAAAATTTAGATTAAAATAAGGATAGAAGTATAATATAGAACGTCAAACATATTATAATAAACGGTTGAATACTCGATTTTGTATGGAACATAAACCTTTGTTTTGAAAATGACAGGATATCTCTTTGGGTGTTGCTTTGGGCTCATCAACTCAAATTGATGTGTTTGTGGTGAGAATCTTACATTTCAAAATTGCAAATTGGTTCAACATTATTTTATATGACAAATATAGTTAACATATGCCTTTGGTAGGTTCCGGTAACAGTGATTGTTGCTTGGATTATTGGTCTTCCAATGGATCTTGACTTTGGCCTCTTGGGACTTGGCTCTCTTTCTTTGGCTATTATAGTCACGGCCTTCACTTTACAAGTAAGTCTTCTCTTTTTCAATCGAGTCGATTTAAGTTTCAACTTTAACAAAATAGACGGAATAGGTTCAGTTCTAGTTTTGACTTATTAGTAACGAGAACATGATCTTGGAGATTTTTTCAAATCTGATTACATGTGTGAATATTACAGGATGGAACATCACACTACATGAAAGGCCTAGTTCTTCTGTTATGCTATTTTATCATTGCTGCCAGCTTTTTTGTGTACAATGAACCAGAAAGTAAGCCAATATTTCCTTACAACTTACCTTTGTATGTACTAGAAGATTTCCTTATAACTTATGTGTTTATTTAGTAACAGCTTGTATATATACTTACTTTTTATTGGTTGTTTGTAGGTAAAAGTATAAGGTCGACTTAAGACACTCATCAGGTGAAGGACATCCCGAACTTTAAAATACATTATTACTATTAATACGATATTTTTTATTTTTTATTTTGAGAAGAGATTATTAAATAATTGTAATTCTATTATTGCAGAGTGTTTGCTGGAATACGTTTGGCATACATTTTGGATGGATCATTATTCTTTGATTGATATGATTGTCTACAAAGAGTTCCACCATGTGTGACTTTAATGTAACAGTATTAGATTTCGATTTTGGACAAGAGCTTCATTGAAAATTGATGCTCATTTGCTCATCAAATTAGTGTATCTCAGACAAATAAATTGGTGAAATGTTTACTTGTGTTGTATCAAAATGAATTAATGGAGATATGTGTGGTTTCTTCAATTACATTCAATCATTTTCTTGATTTTTAGTTTTATAGTGTTGTTCCCCTCGAGTTCTTTCTAATTTATACTATTGATTAGTTTGTTGATGCGTTTTCTTAGACCACAAAAAGTGAATATGTTGAAAAAAAAAATTAAGTTAGTTGAGTCCTCACGATGCATGTTGAAAAAGATGTTTGAAAAATTAGGCTTAATTTCATCTAGGCATCCGAACTATGAAGATAATTTCAAATAGGCACCTGATGATATTTTTATAACAAATAGGCACATGAGACATAAAAATGGCACCTGAACTTCCGTTTTTCACATTTTAATGAAATTTTCAGATTTTCGACATTTTAAAAGTACTTAACCTAAGGACAAGTTAGTCATATCGAAAATATGATTTTTTAGCAGAAAAGTTCAGGTGCCAAAACGTTTGTTCTTTATTTATACCCCTCCCCCACCTCCTTCATCATCACGCCTTTGCAGCTTCTCAGCCAATTTCTGTCAATTAAAAGTACAGTGTAAATAAAAATAGAGCATATTCTTGATTTTAAATATTCAAATTGCATTCTTTCAATTGAAAGTTTTTTGGTACAACTACATTTGGTTATTTCGTAGTTCAAGAAAAAAAAAATCATAGATATGATAATTATTTCATCAAATAATTATTTAAGATGATGATAATATCGAATAAAATGACATACATATTTTTCAGATTGTTTGTATACTTGTATGTGCTGCAACCAGTCCATAAACAATGACAATTGACCACTCCCAAGTACAGTGGTACGTCTTCCATTCCTCACGGTTCTCACAAACGAATATATATGACAAATCAAATACCCCGCCAGCCCGCCTCGCTCTTCTTACAAATGGACCTGTAGTGTTCACCTCCCCCCTCCCAAGCGATTTTCCCATCTTTAACCTCTTCATATTCAAGATCTGACATTTCATGATCGTATAACCAAAAGACTTTCAAAGTCGTGAATGAAAAGCAAAAAAGACACTTTCTTGGTCAGTGATGGTGGCGGGCTAGAGTTGCAGAAGAGGTGAAGGAGGCTAGGGTTTGGGTTGAGACAATAGTGTCAGGGGTACCATAGCCATTTTATCTTTTAAAACTGGAAAAAGTGGTCCAAGGGCAATCTGAAACGATTAATAGTATATGGGGCAATTTCAAACAAAAACGATATTATAGGGGTCAAAATGCGAAAGCCTTATTCTTATCATGCACATGTAGTTTTATAATTTACAGATAATGTATTATCATAATGAGTTCATGTAAAAATTAATTCAAAAAATATATATAATAACTACGATCAACAAATTCACAGTGACTATAGTGTGCACAAACATCTTAAATAGTTTTTTAAATGAAAATTTGTAATCATTGAAAATCAACACGAGCAATCACTTCGGGTGGACGAGCAACAAGTATATAATTTAGGGGTCAAACTAAAATTTATTGAAAGATGGGGGTTCAAGTTTTTATCAAAGAATGAACCATGACAAGTTCAAGAGACAAGAGAGACAAGATTCCTCAGTCTCCGATTCTTGCAGGAGTCCTCAAGACTCAAGTTATTACCACGAGTGCCATTGTCATGAAATTGAATGTCGGAGAAGATAATATCAGTCCTCCGGTGACGGCGGTGGAGGCGATGGAGCTTTTTAACTACCTCGATTGATGGGGTTTATAGCATGTATCATTTTATTTTAAATTTGTGAATTTAAGAAGTCCCATGTGGTTAATTTTTATTGAACTATGCAAGAATATGCTCAACTTTAATTTCTTTGGTTGACAATCTTGGTTATTTCTTCTTTCATTAGTAATAATAATTTGGAGGTTGTGAGGCTTCGAAGTTCCAACTAGTATGTGATGTTTTTAAATTCTTTTATTTTTAATAGGATGCAATCAAATAAAGTAAAATAATATTTAATTATTCATAGTGTTTTGTGGTTAGGATCTAATAGAGATGTCAGATGAGCTATCTAATTCTGGTATGCAGTAGCTTTTGTTTGTTTATGATTTTTAATGGTCAAAGGTCGAATTTCAAATGATGACTATTACTTATTTATTGATCAATTTGTGATGAGCCCATGTTGACAAATGACCTTTATTTAGATCTTGATATCTTATCTGCTTGCAATAACTTTCACCACATAGTTTGATTGCCACTAGCTCTATAAACATATTCTTTTGAACAAGTTGCTTTTTTCTTGATTTCTTATCCATGGAATAGGATCCTTTTTGAAGAAGATGCGAAGAAAAGTTCCAACTTTATTGTTGAGCTGATGTCTCTTTAGTGTTTAAATGCCAAGACAAATCTGCTGATAACGGTAGAATCTGATTCGACTTGAGGACTTGACGAATTGTATCCCATGATTATGTTTGTCCTGTTCTTTATGGTGATTAACTGATTGGTTGATATAGATAGGAATTAAGGGAAGGGATCACAGGTTTTGGAAAGCCGAATTCCAAGGTATAATGATGCTTGTATAAGCAGCACCCCATGGTGATTGATTTGATCTAATGTCTTAAGAATTGAAGGACATTGATGTATATTGTGTAAAACGTTGTTGGATTTCACTGCAATGGTACTAGGATATTATCTGATTGCAACTGATCTCTGTAGACGTTACTGTCGTTGGTTATATGTTGTCAGAAAATCTGTAAGGAGTATTTATGAATTTTACTTTTTGTCTAGATCTTGAGTGACGATATGTTGAGTTCTGTGTCAACGAAAGACTAGTTGGCAGCTGGTGCTTGGCCTTGCATGATGTGAACTTTGTAAGTTCTAACAGCTGATACATCTCGTATCCTTCATGCTAGTCATATTCACATTATTGATATCCGGTTCTCTGATTTTCCCCCTCTGAAACTGGCAGGGACTACATACTCAACTAGATTATAAAACTCAATTTTTGTTATATCTTCAAGTGGTATTGCTACTTTCTTTTCACAAAGTTGGTGCTGACACATGGCTTCCATAGCTGAAGAGCGACTGCTTGAGAACGGTATTGTGAAAAGCTTAAGCAACAGCAAGCGAAGCAGAAGTGCACACCACATATCATCATCAACTTTGCGCAAGAAATCTGACACTGCTCTCCTCTCAAGAGTGCGTCATGATTCCCTTAGGGATCTCCTTGTCAATCTCCAACAAGTAATCTTGGGCACCAAGCTTTTTGTTCTCTTGATGGCCATCCCATTTGCCATCATTGCTCAGCTTCAGAACTTCGGACATGTGGGTACTTCTCAACTAATTATTCTCGATTGGTGTTTTTAACAGTCCAGCAATAATAGTGGCACGATTACTCACTTATCAACAATTACTCACTTCTCAACTGTAGTCTCACTTATCAACTAGTATTATTTTCTGACTTCTCTCTCAATGTACAAAGTAATTATATCTATGATTGTCTATCGCTGAACTTATACATTTAGTGAAGTTCACTTCACGTTTCTGCAAACACGTTAGGACATGAATGATATTGAGTTACATACTATTACATGTACGTATCTACACCCTTATCAAATACTGTAATTCAAGCGATCTATGCGTATATCTTTACTCCCCTAATCAAATTCTCTCTTTTGACATTCACAAAAATGCATTGCCAACTCAGCCTATTTGTCAATTAATTTTATGTGACTGAGGTGATGTGCCTCTGGTATTTACAAAATTTACTTACTCAATACAGGCTTTCTCTCTAATTAAGGATAAATGAGTTCCTTCTGTCATAGGATTAAGGATAACGAACTTAATCCGAAACTTTAATAGGTTGTGATCCTTGCATAATCCAAATATCAATGTCCCTGATCAATTCATTCTGAATAGGAATATGGAAGGAACATTTAGATCTTATGAAATTCTGTTGCCACTTGCCACAGATAATCTTGATCAGAGATTTCCCTTTAGTATAGCTGACTCATTACCTTGTAGAAGTTCCTGTGATTATTATATGATTATGTTACCATTTTAAAACAGCAATGGGTCTTCACTTTGAGCCTGCTTGGACTTATGCCGCTTGCTGAACGTGTTAGCTATTTGACAGAGTAAGGACTTGTGTCAAGTGATCACATGATTCACTAATGAGACGTAATCTAATAGGTTTCGTTTCCATGAGTTCAATTATTGTTTCCATGATAGCTAACACTTTCTTATTGATTGATATTTTGCAGACAAATTGCGTTCCACACAGGCCCAACAGGTAATTCCTCTTTATAGTACTGTTATTTACTGTATTCATCCATTTGTACTTTAACCTCATATATTTTATATTCTAATGTGACCCCCATCACCATGTGCTCAGGGAATATGAAAGGTCTCATGAGGTTCATTGGTTTCCTGAAAATAAGTAGTATTTATCCAGTGAATAAGTAGTTTCCATTTTTTACTAGTTCTTCTCTGACAGTTGTTGACTATGTTGAGAAGGATAAGTGCTGGCTCTTTTAATTAACTAGTAACATAGATGAATAAGCCGCCTCTTTATTATACTCGATACTAGTCAGTTACATCCCTTTAATTTTTTAATTAACTGGACTGACCTTATTCAAAGTAGTAATCTCTTGAAGCTTGATTGCCTACAATTTTCCAGTGGGGGGACTCCTTAATGCAACATGTGGAAATGCTACAGAGCTCATAATAGCAATATTTGCACTTCTGCAGCAAAAAGTAGATGTCGTAAAATACTCCCTCTTAGGTTCAGTTCTTTCAAACCTTCTTTTGGTTCTTGGAACTTCTCTTTTCTGTGGCGGTCTAGCTAACATCCGGAAGGAACAAAGATTTGACAGAGTAAGACTTCATCACTAGCATTGGATATTGTCTAAGAATAGTTGATATAAGTTCATGTCATCACCTTTGCTTGGTTTCAACATTTAACAGAAACAAACTGATGTAAACTCACTCCTGCTGCTTCTGGGATTGTTGTGCCATGTACTGCCTTTGCTCTTTCGGTATACTGGACAATCTGAAATGACAGCAGACTCAATACTTATGTTGTCTAGAGTTAGCTGCATTGTCATGATTTTGGCATACATTGGTTACCTTGTTTTCCAGCTATGGCCTAACCAGCAATGGTTTGAAGCACAAGAAGTAGGTAGCTTTAGTTACACATATATTTTACGAAGACCAGATTCAATTTGAATAATGGTGTGCCTTATGCCCTACATGAAGCTCATATAGCTAATTCCTAATGTATTTCAATCAGGGAGAAGAAGATGGTGATGTGATCTTTGAGGAAACACCAGAAATTGGTTTATTGAGTAGCGTTGCTTGGTTAATTGGGATGACAACTGTCATAGCCCTGTTGTCTGAATATGTTGTTGGCACAATTGAGGTAAAATGTGGTTTCCGTTATGTTGTTTACCTGCTCCCATCATAACTTTCCTATATTTTGAAAAATCTTAAGACTAAAATGAGAAATACTATTATCCTGGTCATTTTGAAAACTATACAACATTCTCTCCTTAATCTTGACAGGAGGCATCCAATAGTTGGGGCTTATCTGTTAATTTTATCAGTGTCATTTTGCTACCAATTGTCGGAAATGGTGCAGAACATGCAGGAGCTGTCATATTTGCTTTAAAAAATAAATTGGTTAGTACTGATCGATTTCATTGTGTAACTTCAGATTGAGATTGAGCTCCTTCTGCAGGTGGAGTATTATTTTATATGCTAATTTGTTTGCCACAGTACTGTCAGCATTTTCTGCATTGTAGATATGAAAAGTAAAATCCGAAAGCTAAGAGAAGCTTAACTTTTGTCCAATTCAGGATATTTCTTTGGGTGTTGCAATGGGTTCGGCAACTCAGATCTCATTGTTTGTGGTGAGAATATATCAATGAGAGATGGATGGCATGTTACTTGATTTCCACACATGATTGCAACATATTTAAACAATGTGCAACTTTTGGCTCTACAGGTTCCATTAACTGCTATAGTTGCCTGGATGATCGATCTCCGGATGGATCTTGATTTTGATGTCCTGGGAACTGTCTCCCTTGCTTTCGCGATAATAGTCACAGCCTTCACCTTACAGGTATTACAATTGCGAAACACAAAATAGGACATCTCATTACATGAATCTACGGAATTTTACGTCTTATTATTACATGAATCTTACACAATGGGGCACTGGGCACATTTTTCAGGATGGCACTTCTCACTACATGAAGGGACTGGTTCTTTTGATGTGTTATGCCGTCATCGCATGCTGCTTTTTCGTATACAATGAGCCACTTCGTAAGTGCTTACAAGACTTCCGGAAAGAAACCA
The DNA here is from genome assembly GCA_003412495.2 of Echium plantagineum. NCBI lineage: Eukaryota > Viridiplantae > Streptophyta > Magnoliopsida > Boraginales > Boraginaceae > Echium > Echium plantagineum. The sequence continues at coordinate 18,813,091 of CM016561.1, read as the reverse complement.
AAATATACTCATGCTTTGCTAGAAACATACTGAGTATTAAAATTCTTAAACAGTAGTTAAATTTTCTGTGTGCCTGCAGGCCATGCTAACATTTCCAATGTGTGACTTCCATTATCAGCTTAAGAAGAATCCTTCAAGTAAATCCACAGGTAGCTAATTCCCATATCTTCGATAATTCTTTGCACAGAATTGAATGCCTGATTTATTCTTCCATGGTCTTGCTTTGTCATGCGCCTCTGAAACAAGAAAATTGTGAAAGATTCAGAATATAATGGTAGTTGTGATTTAATGCGATTGCACTTCCGTTTTCCTTCATCTCTCTCTTTGATCAATTACTTCTCCATTATTCAGACATGTTTTGGATGTACATTCTTTTTAGATGCATAATTTTCTTGAACCAGTCGTTATATTTTTCAAACTTGCATAGGAGCTGAAAAAGAAGCATTGAATACAACAAGCTATACCAGATCTTCAACTGAGGTCATGATACTATGTCTCAAGTTTCAACGCATATGTTGGTTCCATATGTTGCAGCAATCACGAATAGTGCTTGCAAACAGACTCGAAGTTAGTACTTCATATATGCTTTCATTTGCTGAGAAACTATATATTCACGAACAACGTTCAATCATTTGTTTCCCCATTGTGCAATAGAATGCATCCTTTTTTTTCTGGGTGAATTGGGAACTTCTTACCTTTCTTGAATAGAAGTGCTTGTGAATTTGTTCTAGTGCTCAAGTATTTCGTAAGTACTGAATCATTTTACTTTTGTACTAGAAAATAAAGTTACACATAAAAATAAAAATAAAAGAGCAATAAATAAAGGAACACAGTAAATATCCAAGCATGTAGAGTTAACAATAATGAATTTCACTGATCCTAAAAGCTCTGAACAACTAAGCAGAACCTTTGAATATATTATCATCTGGACCTCAAGGTTCTGGTTCTTGTTCTGGTTCTTGTTCTGATTCTTGTTCTGAATCATATGATCCTTTTCTTTCATTCTCTTTGTTCTTGCCCCATAATACACAACATAGACCACCAATTAGAAAAAAGCCTCCCAAAACGCTGCACATAGGAATCATAATAAAGTTATAATCAGTATCAACAATCTCGTTTCAACAAAGGATTGGAGGTTCTTGGCAGCAGGCTTAATAGAATTCTAAAATCGTACAATATTCCCTCCACGTCTAAAATACCGTTCGCTCTATTTTTTCAATGATCAAGATTAACAAAGTTTCATGTCTTAGTTGACTCGTATCGCTTCGTTCGAAATTACCTGCCAAAACTAGTTACCTCCACCAAGAATAATTGAGAAGCAATCAGTGTAAACATGAAGGACAATGGAGTGGTTGAAGCATAGAAGACTGGTCCTTTCTGCTCAATCACCCATGCTTGCAAATAATATGTTACACCTGTCACTCCTATTCCCTGTAACAATTATACAAACATCTCTAATTCTCATACTAATTAAATTATTATCAAGTAAAAAATATGTCCTAAAATGTAAACTTACACAATAAAGAATAGATAGGAGTGAGACATCCCAAGAAAGTTTCCAATGAGTCATGTTGCTATCTGTACAAATGGCCACAATAAAAGTTTGAAATGTACTGATGATGCATAACCATGTCGTCAGAAGCAGCTTTGATGGATAACTGTCCAAAACATTCCCCTACAAACAATATAAACCCAACATTTTGGATGCTAAAGATAATGAACGTAACGAACGTGCAACATTAATCACTTTCGAAACCATACTTCAACATCTATACTCCTTTCGAGGACTAAGGACTATTGTGCTACATTGTCAAAATATTGAACGGTATTAAATTTTGTATTTTATAAAAATTTAATAGAATGGCAAGAACAGTAAAGTTCACCTGGAAAATAAGCCAACAACTCCAGGAAATGTTAGACAACAACATGAGTGAGACCCCCTTAGTCCATGTAGACTGGTAAGAAACATGGCTAGTGTCGGGAGGCTTTTGTCCATTGAAGGTAATAAGGGGTTGATCTAGTAGCTTAATGTATGGAGGACCTTTACAAAACACGATGGTCAATATACCTCCAATTGTGATGATAACTCCTGCTACTTTTAACATGCCATCTTTTGTCTTAAGATTCACATTTTCCAACCTACATACTTCCAAAATGTGCATGAAATGATAAAGAATCCAAACTCAAGCAAATAAAGTTGTGCATTACCAAGTTCATATGATCTCCATTGTGAGTTAATTGCTGATTTGATTCGAGATAGAGATCAGTTAGTTACATTATTACAGATTAATCATTGGAATTGACATGAGTGTAGCAGTAAGATCCCAAAGGTGAAAAACGTTTTGGTGTATATGGATTCTTAAAAAAGAGGGAAGTATGTGCAATATTTGACACTTCCGCAAAAATGGACCCAGTAAATGAGGTGAAATCGCAATTTCGTCCCAGTAAGTGATAGTGTTGCAATAACAGTCCTGGATACTGTAGACATGGTTCTCAAATAGACCTTAAGTTAGCCTTTTCGCTAATAATTAACGGATTTTAATATTTTGGGTGTGAAAATGCAATTTTTAAAACTTTTGGAGCCATGTGTTGGAATTGCGATTGGGAACCCCCAAAATTAACCTTAATTATAGTTGGGCAAACCTAAGGCCGAACTCAAATCCAAGAAGAACCCCTATCTCAATCTAAAAACATGACCCTAAAAGCTCCAAAAATCGCATTTCACCCCAAAATGCTAATTTGTCAACTAGTAACGACAAGGTTAATCTAGAGATTATTTGCGAATCATGTGCACACAATCAAAGACTTAAACCACAACACTGTCACTTACTAAGACGAAAGTACAACTTAATCCCAGCTATTATTTGTCAAGTACCAAGACAAATTATATGAATAATGGGTTGCATTATTTGATTACTATCATAATTAGTTAGTAATTAAGAAATGAGATGAGAAAACATAATTGATAAATAATCAAAGAAAGAAAAGAGTGGAACGATGATTACCTAAATATAAGGGCAAGAAATAATGTAATAACGGGAATGCTATTTGTTGTCGCTGCTGCTAAAGTAGGTCCAGTGTATTTAACTGCCAAACCATAAACATCTAAACATGTTGTGATTCTGCACCCAACTCAAACATTTAACTTATTATTAGTAACCCCTTCAATTTCTACTTAAATTGTAAAAAAAAAAATCTACTTAAATTGTAAAACTACTATGCTTACCCTATTAGAGCCAACAGGAAAAGCTTCACAAAGATGATGAATGAGAGAGGTGGTGCACTTTTCCTGTACATTGCACAATATGTTATATATATATTTGCTAACACGATTAGAGCTAATTGTCGAAATGGTTCCAGTAAGCGGGTGACCGTTACATTTTGATCCCATAAGTGACAACAAAATCTTTACTAGTGATGATAACAATATAAGTCCACTTAACTAATACTTCATCCATTTTCCTTTAGCTGTCGTTTTAGGCATTTTCACATAAATTGAAAAAGAAAAAAATAGTCAAAAAATGCATTGCTTTAGAATGTCAAATCTCAATTGATTGTTACTATATTATTGAATAGTTAATAATTCCAATAAAAAAGTAAACAAAAAAATACTGAAATTGCAAAATTATTATCTATTATATGCTAGAACAAGAACTATTTCCAAACAAAAAAAATTAACCTAAAACGACAATTGAAAAAATGGAGGGAGTACATATTTCCGGTCATTTTAATATTCAATAGAAAATTATGCTTCTCTATCTTGAGATAAAAAATATATATATATTACAACATACTGCCAATGGCATGGATTAAGCATATTAATTTCATAATTGGGAAGATTATTTTGTTCTAGAAAAATACATAGTGTAATAAACATGAAAAATCATGATCACCAATTTTTACTTTGAGATGAATTTATAGTCTTGGTGTTGACATCGTATAATAAAAATGTAAAACGTACCACTCGAGAAAGATGGCGATTGGAGTGAGGAAGAGTGAAGCAACGAGTTGTCTGTAGAAGACGAATATGAAAGTGCTGATACCAGCATTAAATGCTATTTTTGTCACCAAATACATTCCACAATATATCAAACGTATCATTAATATTACTAAATATATCGTCTTGTTACCCATGCTTTATCAGATGACCTTCTTACAAATGACCTATGCGATGAACAATTTCTGCCCAAATGCATTATTATTTTTTATATTTCTATTCAATTTCACAATCTTTAATTTATTAGCAAACTGTGTAGTGAAATAAAGTATTAATGATAGACGACATTATTAAGAAAAAAGATAGATTTCCGAGTTAGTAGGGTTATAGTTATGATTTATGATGATGAAGAATGTGTATTAAATTAAAGTATTTTGTTTCAGAATACCATTTTTTCTGGCAATATGATGATGAGATCTAACGGCTTACACATGACATGCACGGAAATTAGATTATGTAAAAAATGTTATGTGTGCAATTCAAAACATAAAATATAGATTAATTATTCTTATATAAATAGTATTACGATAAAAAAGGGAGGGAATATGATTTTACATAGCTTAATTAAAATATATATAAGATAAAATAATACTCTTACAAAATATATAATAATATATTGAATGTGAATTAAATGGGATATATTTTTAATATATATTTATATATAATGAAAAATATTTAATTGTTTAATCTTAATCTTATTATATAATTTGAAAAATGAGTAACATTAATGGGAGTAAAATATATTTCTAAATAGGGGATATAAACTTATTAAGTAAATAGGATGAGTCAAATAACTTCTTGGAACCAGACCTATTTTGAGGAAGCTAAAAACGCAAAAAAAATTAATCATTTTTTATAGTTTCAATCATGCATGTTACACTTTAATGTATCCAAACTTTTATTAATAATATGAGATATATTTACTTTTATTTTAAGTTTGAAATGAATTATAAAGAATTTGCTATATTTTTCCTTCAATCCAAAATAATTATCTTTCTTACCATCTTTAACTACTTCTTAATTATATGAATTAAAAAATTAATATTGTGAAATCACTTTAAGAGATGAATCCTACTCTATTAATTTTACGGCAAATGGCCGGAACCATCACCCATGTTTATAGGATTCAGTCAATCACCTCTGTTTTAAAGTGTCCCATTCCATCACCTATGTTTAAAAATTAGTCCCACTTGGTCACTCCGTTAACATTTCGTTGAAGCTCCGTTAAATTGGTCACGTATATGGCACATGACATTTAGGGGAGGGCATTTTTAGTAATTTCAAATGCTACAATGTTTAGAATGCATCACCCATGTTTATAGGATGTTTCCAGTCGATCACTTGTGTTTTAAAGTGTTCCACTCCATCACATGTATTTTAAAGTGTTCCATTTCATTACTTATATTAGATATATTATATATATCTATATTAAATATAATTATATATATTAAATTATATCTTAAATATATATGATATATAATATGTATACATATAATTATATATTAACGATAATAAACTATAATTAAATATAATTATATATTAACTATAATTATATACATATATTTATATATATTAACTACAATTATATATATTAAATATAATTATATGTATTAACTATAACTATACATATTTAATAGAATTATATATATCTTATATAATTATATATATTTACTTCTATATTAAAATAATTATATATTAGGTATATATATCTATATTAAATATAATTGTATATATTAAATATGTAAATAATACATATTTAATATATACAATTATATTTATATATATGTATATACTTCTATATTAAAATAATTATATATTAGGTATATATATCTATATTAAATATGATTGTATATATTAAATATGTAAATAATATATATTAAATATAATTGTATATATTAAATATGTAAATAATACATATTTAATATATACAATTATATTTATATATATGTATATACTTCTATATTAAAATAATTATATATTAGGTATATATATCTATATTAAATATGATTGTACATATTAAATATGTAAATAATATATATTTAATATATAATTATATTTATACATTAAGTTTAAGTCTGAATATATTATGCTCATTTTATAACTAATCAATAAAAATTAAAGTAATACGTAGTACATATTGAAATGAAACAAAATTAAATAGAATCAAAATAAAATTAAATAAAATTAAAAATAAAACTAAATAGAAAAAGTATTCAAGTTGAAATAAAAAATCTATAACTAATCAATTAAAGTAATAGTAAATATTCAAAATGAAATGAAACGAAATAAAAAATATACTTATGATAATGTCTAATACTAAAGTAGGCATCATGTAAACAATATGAGCTTGTAGCCTAATTGGTAAAGGTTCCATAGTCCATGGGGAGGTTGGGGGTTCGAATCCCATACCTCTCACATAATTTTATTAGTTCAAACTTGTTGTCAAATCCCAAAAAAAGCCTTGAATGTTGGTGTGAAATTTCAAAAATACCCTTGACAAAATTATGTGAACATAGTAGCATGAAAATCCGAAAATGCCCCATAATATTGATGTAAAATAACTAAAATACCCCTGTAAAAAGTCACATGCAAGACACATGACACACTTAACGGTAAGTTAACGGAATGGGTGATGGACTGAAAATTTTTGAAACACAGGTGATGGAACGGAACACTTTAAAACACAGGTGATTGACTGGAAACATTCAGCAAACATAGGTGATGGTTCCGGCCATTTGCCGTTAATTTTATATGTTTTAGAAGAGCAAATTGCTGAAATGCTCCCCAATAGTATGATCGAGTTGCACTTTGGTTCCCAGTAGTTATACGGTTGCACGTTAGTCCCCGAAAGTGGCAAAAAAGTTGCACTTTAATCCCCACGTCAAGTTTTACGTTAACATTTCAGGTTTAGGAGTTAAAATTGGGGTAAAAATATAATTTTAAAGATTTAAAGTTGATTTTTTTGCCCCAATTGGTGCCAAAATGAAACTCCACAACCTCCTTCTGCAAAAATTCTCTTTTTTCTTCATCCCAATTAGGGTTGTGGAGTTTCATTTTAGCACCAATTGGGGCAAAAATCAAGTTTATGTCTTAAAAATTATATTTTTACCCCAGTTTTAATGCCTAAACCTGAAATGTTGGTGGAAAACTTGATGTATGGACAAAAGTGCAACTTTTTGGCCACTTTCGGGGACTAACGTGCAACCGTGTAACTATTGGGGACCAAAGTGCAACTCGGTCATACTATCGAGGACCATTTCAGCAATTTGCTCTGTTTTAGAACAAGTTATATTTAGTAATTTATGGTGAAAGTTCAATTTGAAAATGTTAAAGGTCAATTAATTTGGATTGGAGAGAGTAACATAAATAATGCGTTGATCTAAAAAATAAAAAAGTAATTGAATTTTAACAAAAAAAAATTCTCATAAATACTCTTACAATTTTATAAGTAAATTTTTTTTGAAAAAAACTGATTTTTTAATATATTTTTGTGAACACCTAAATAAAAGGTACTTATTAGTATTGAGTTTTCAATAATGGATATCACCTGTAACACTTTTGTGCGACACTTTCTGTTACTTTTTCTATTATTTTAATATTTTTTCAATCTTTCAAGCATATTAACTTAACAAATAATCTTCATAACGTTATTTACTACCATCTCCAATTAAAAATCTGGTTATTTTTGCTTTTTGTGAAAAAAATTGTAAGTTTTACTTTTTAATGATAAAAGTTACGAATAGTCAAATATTCGCCTCTACAAATATAAATGACAATTATTTCGAATTAGATATGTTAATATATGTCTATAACAACATGATTAAATATAATGCTTGAAAAATCAAAAAGATAAACAAATAATAGAAGTGTAACGGCGAGTGTAACATAAAAGTGTTACAGGAGATCCGGACTCATATTAGTACTTATTTTAAAATCGTTTGATAAAATAGATGTCCAATTTCAAGCAAAATAGCATTCTTATGCATGACTTTCGTGGGAGAGCCATTATCGGCTCGATATCGTTAAGGAAAAACAACCTCCCTATTTTTCATATACAATTATACTGTATACATACACACTAATTGAAGATTTTCCGCTCAATTTATTGTTTTTCTAACTGTTTGCTAAGGTCAGATTACTCAACTTTATATCTCTCTTCATATATTTGTCATTATTTATTTATTTTAGGGTTTTTTTGTTTCTTTGCATTTTGTAATTTCTACTATGTCAAGTTTTGAATTTTGATTGTTTACTTGTAAAATTTTGTGCTCTGATTGTTTCTATATATGTCGTATAATGTTTGATGAAAATAAACAATTTTTAGCCTTTTAAATGTAACTTTAAAATTTTAAATTTTGATGGTACAATCGGTTTAATTTTGTGAAGAACGAAGAGAGTGTGAAGATGGGGAGATTGTTCTTGATCAATCTCGAAGACCTTGAAATTTATAGGTGTAAATTTTGTGAAGCTCACCTTGCTCTCACAAGGGATGTTGTTTCGAAGGTATTGATATGTTATCTTACTAATTAATTGTGACTTTTGTGTTTTTTAGCTATAATTTTTGTTTTCATCTAATTGATTTGTTTCATGCGTTTAATTTGTGTGATTTGATGCATGTTAGTTATACACTTCCACTGATAGAAAATTGTCAAAATGACTCATATAATACGTACAAGTTTCACTTTAGTCTCTAACTCTCTGTAAATGTATGGTATGCGCAAACAGTCTCTGATATTGGCGTAAAAGTTACAGTTTAGACCATCTTTTGACGGAGATGTTAAATTTTGTCCTGAGCCAAAATAGAATTTTTAAAGCTTAAGTATTTTTTAAAATGTGCACTTTAGTCTTGATATTGGTCGAAAATGTGCACTTTAGTCCCTCTTTTAGACAAAATTTAACGTCTTTCTCAAAAGAGAGACTTAGGTGCACCTTTTTCGACCAATATCAGGGTTATTCAGGGACCTTCTCGAAAGAGATTAGGAACATACTATGATATATGATATAGTTGTATGTAAAAGGCAGATACTTACCTCAGCACTTGGGCTTAATCTGTTGCTGAGTGTGTATAGTTTTGATCGTGGAGTTGTACAAGTTGCATAACTAAGTACTCCTTCCTGACTATGCACTTTAACAGACATCCTAGAAAGGACGAAGGAGTTGAATATGCTAGGCGTGTTGTCTATGGTTGCTTAAAAGGAACCATTCCATTTGCTGTCAAGTGGCTTAAAAGGTCTAATTTATCGCGGCTGTTGTAATATTTCCTGCACATCTTCGACAGTGATTGCTATATGGTTAGGACCGACAACATATAAATTTCTACTCTTTTCCAGTATTTCAATTGTCAATCACAATTTCTTTTGTTTCATCGGATCATGGAGAAGTGTGTTTTCCTGTAGTAATGCCACCAAATTCAAGTTTTTTAGTTTAGTTATCAGTTGATGGTACTGAAACCAGGTTTCATTTTCATCAGTAAACTCGGGTTTGTGCGCATATAGCTAATCTAGCCTGTTGTTGTTGTTTCAGTCTTTCCACTGCAAGAACGGAAAGGCCTACCTCATTAACAATGTGTAAGTTACATTTACCCATTGTATCCTGTTAATTGACTAAATCAGTAATATTCACTTGTTGATACTTCCATTTCATCTTTGAGATAATTGAAGTCTCAGATTTACTGTCAATAGTGTGGATTATCGTTCGGTTTCTGGTTAAATCAGTAAAACCTTCTATACTGCTACATAATGTGCCTCATTTTGTGTCATTTGTATTATGTTATGTCAAAAACCTTTAGCCATATATTTCCGCTCTCTTTTCCAGTGTGAATGTGACTCTCGGAGAGAAGGAAGACCGCATGATGGTGACGGGAATGCACACTGTAGTCGACATATTCTGTGTAGGATGCGGCAATATCCTTGGGTGGAGATATGTAAGCTCCTACTCAACTCCTGTTGCTTTAAATTTTTGATGTACCAATTGAGTTAGTAATATATTGCACATTTATCTTCTCAGGTCTCTGCTCATGTGGAGGATCAACGTTACAAGGAAGGAAAGTATATCCTAGACAGGTAGAAGTTATAAATTTCTGGTGTTGGTGATGCAGTTTGTATAGAGAACCTCAAGTTTGTTGTTTGAATTTCCCAGGTTTAAGGTTGTAGGTCCTTCCCGAACGTATTATGCCATCGGTCTTGATGCTGAGTTTGGTGCTAGAAGTGATGACGAGTGATTAAGACTGCATACTTCATGAATCAAGGCGTTTTAGTTGTAACTTGATTAGTTGTTCCAACTGATAATTTTTACCAGTAAGCAATAAATCAATAAATCAAAGATGATTTTCGCAAAAAACAGTTCGGAATGCTCATCGTTTTGATGTCATGATTTGAGAATGTTGCAGAACTTTCTGAATTCGAGTGCGCACTGTAGATTTTAGGCTGACTTAATTCGAATATGCCATGCTAATTAAATAAATCGTGCTCCACCACGAAATTGTTGGTACGGGAAACGAATTCATACCTTGCGAATATTAGACTAACTTAATAGCGATATTGTAGCATGCAAACCACGCTAGCCATGTAAACTACGGGCTCACATAAATAATTGTTGATCGGAAGGAATCGAACTCAAGCTAGCCACGTAAACTACAAGAATTCGACCAAAAAAGTATTTGGTAGAGGGACTCAAACTCATGACTACCAACTTGGCTGTGCTACCATTTTGATAGCAAAAGAAATTCGTCGCCTGAGAGATTCGAACTCTCGCGGGGAAACCCCATGTACTTAGCAGGCACACGCCTTAACCACTCGGCCAAAGCGACTTGTTGATACGATGCCGCCTAATATATTACTGAACTTTCCTAGTTTAGTTCAAAGACCTCCACTTCTTTCTTACTTTAAAATATTGTCCAAAAAACCAATGCAATTGTTTGTTCTCATTTTGAACATGATATCAGCCAAATTGCAAAATGACATATGAGGCTACATGAGCCTCCAACTTAAAACGTTGCCGATTTCTTATATCAGATATTTAATGCTGTACAATATTTGTGTGCTCCCTCTATCTTAAATTATTAGGAACTTATTTTTTTGGAAGTCAAATTTTTTATAATAAACTTTTATTAGCTAATAAGAAATAATGATATAATCATGTGAAATTTTGTTAGATTAGTTTCAATATATGTTTTAAGTCATGTATCGGTAATTGTAAAAAAATGTATGAGAATAATTTGATATGGAGAAAGGATTATTTTTTTATTATTACAAAAATTTTGAATTTATTCGGTGCCATATGACTTGTTTATTAATTCAACTAATAATTGAGTCATCTATAAACCATATATAACAAATTGTTTAATACATGATATAATTGGATGGTTTGAATAAAGTATTCAATCTAACATTTTTAAGCCCCTTCTTTATAATTTTATATATAGTAATTAGTTGTGTAATGAGAATCTAACAAACTCTCACATGACTATATTTTATTTTACCGTTTAATGAGAATTTTTTATCAAATTTTTTAAAGTTTGACCATAAAAATTAAAATGTATCAATTTTTTAGGAACGGAGAGAGTAATTTTTTTAATCTTAAACATTATATATAATGTAGATATTATTAATATGAAAGTTGATAGGTAAACTGTTACCAACAATTCTTAAACAAAAACACCAACTCAACCCAACCACATGTTGGAATTGACTTACTATTATCCGTCCCATAATAAATTGATGAAGAAAACAAAATGAGAACTTGAAGAAGTCAAAGATATCACAATTCTACAAATAGCAAAACACCAAATCTTTTAGTCAAAATCTCATAACTTCTCAACTTCACACTTTTACGTGTGCATATACGATTTGGTCACCTTTTTCTCCATTTTCTCATTCCACAAATCCCACAATTAAACTCGAGTCTTACCAAAAAAGACTCACAACAGTACACTAAGAAATCAAATTAATATATTCCGACCAATGATAATTAGTAAGGTAATTCGAGTAAGAATTAAAGTTAAAACTCTTGTGCAATCAATATTTTGTTGAAATATTCCAGAAGTTACCTTGGTCATCTCTTTAGTGGGACAAGAACATATTTTTAACTCACGACCCCTCCAATAATTAAATGTACTTGTTCTAATTCTTCATTCAACCTACCCTACTTATACGCAGTAATTATTATGAAGTTGTATTCACTTAGTCCACGTTCAATTTATAGAGTATTTACATAAGTGGAAGTGAAATATTGAAAACCACTAAAATTGTGATCATTTTTACTATGGAGAAACAATCTAGAAGGAGTATGAACTTTTTTGTGAAGTTAGGCATACACAACTAGATATAAGATATGTACATATATAAGGCACTCGCCAGATATGCTTCTCAATGCTGGCAACTCAGGTATGTTCTCACATTTTTTTGCTCTAAATAGCTCAATTTTTAACTTCCTGTGGAAAATTAATATAAATTGTAGTTACGTTTCTTGTTTCAAGATTGCATTTTTTGACATTAAATATCTCAGTTTTCATTATTTATGGAAATCAATATGAATTGCAGTTATGAGTTAATCGGATAGCTAGTGGAAAAGCTCTTGCTAGTGATAAGAAGGTCCTGGTTCGATATTCACCTCATCGCTAATTGACAAAAAAATATGAATTGCAGTTATGTTTTTGTTCAAGATTAGATATTTTGGCATTCGATAGCTAAATTTTTAATTTTTTGTGGGAAATTAACATTTGCTGCAGTTAGTATATGATTCAAGATTGGATTGTTTTTACTTTCAGATAATTGTTGTAGTAGTGACGGGACTTGAATGCATAGTCAGAGCATGGGTTGTAAGTGTTTTCGGGTGTTTCGTAGGCGTGAAGAAGGAAAGGATGTCGACCCTCAAGGTAATTATAGCTTAACTTATTTGTACGTTTATATGTTTGGCTGAAATTTTATCATGGGGCGGAGGGGGTGCGTACTAGAGACATGCTTGGTACTTATGTGTTCAATGCTACTGCAGTATGTGTTAGAAGCTCTTATAGTGAAAAGATTGCTTCTCACTGTTCTTTGTTGCTTCATTAGGCATTGTTAACAATAGAGTGAGACTGTTCTCCTATAATGCATTGAGGTCAGCTACAGGTCACTTCCATCCGCCAAACAAAATAGGTGGAGGCGGTTTTGGAGTAGTCTATAAGGTAAGATTCATTTCAGCTGTAATATATATCGAGAAGTTTGGTTTAGTTTAACTCGTTCCCATATTCTTGCTATATTTTGTAGTATTTATGAGTCACATCAATGTAGATAATATTTTGTTTTAACCTTAATTGTTACATGGTTGGGCTCTTTGCTACAATTGCAGGGTGTTTTAAGGGATGGGACACGTGTTGCTGTCAAGCCACTTTCTGCTGAATCAAAACAAGGGACCAAAGAATTCTTGACAGAGATTAATATAATTTCAGATATCAAACACCAGAATCTGGTTGAGCTAATTGGTTGTTGTGCTGAGGGCAATCATCGTATTCTGGTGTATGAATATTTGGAGAACAATAGTGTTGCAAGTGCTTTACTCGGTAATTCTCAGCACTCATATTGCATAGTTAACTTTTTTCTGTGATGTTCATATGTATTTCCTAAAATCTTGGAAGGAGGTGAGACATCATATTAGACTAACTAAAAGTAAGTATATCTGATTAAGCTCTGGAACAAGGGCATGAAAGCCAATTGTTTTATTAAAATTCATGAATAATGACTTATTTGTTTATCTTTTCTTATCCTCTTTCATAGTGTTTAAAATCTATCTTTAGGTTCAAAAGCTAAACGAATCAACCTAGAATGGCCGCAAAGAGCTTCTATATGTAAGGGTACTGCTACTGGTCTTGCATTTCTTCATGAGGAAGTCGAACCCAGTGTAGTCCATCGAGATGTAAAAGCAAGTAATATCCTTCTTGATGGTAACCTTCTCCCAAAAATCGGTGATTTTGGGATAGCGAAACTTTTTCCGGACAATGTTACTCATCTCAGTACTCGTGTGGCAGGAACTGTGTAAGTTTGAATCTGCTACTCCGAAATTTGATATCTTCAGTTTTTTACTTTTCTGTAAGAAGTGGCTCAATCTGTTATTGAGTTACCCCGAGTGGACATTGGGGTATTCTTTCAATTGTTGGGAAACAATTGGATTGATCTATAATAGTTGGTATGAATTAAAGATCACGGTTTTGAAGTTGCAGAATCATAGTTTATCAGTGAACTTGAATCTAATGTCTAATTTGAACATACCCAGATTCACCATATTCAGTCAAAAAACAACACATTACACTCAATCTTTTTTCTATGAACTTTTGACGCAATGAATTTACTTTTGAGCTTACACTCAATATTCTAGATTTTAGATCTTTGTCTATCTGAAGTACAGACCGATTGCTTGTGTATCTATTGCTCTTCCTGCAGAGGTTACCTGGCTCCTGAATATGCCATGTTTGGACAACTTACAAAAAAGGCTGATGTATATAGTTTTGGGGTGCTTGTGCTTGAAGTTATAAGTGGTAGAAGTAGTGCTAATGCAACGTTCGGGGAGGAAATGTTGGTCCTAGTTGAATGGGTACGTGTCCCAATTATTCTTTCTGCTTATTATGATCTACTTTGACATTAGTTCAAGATAAATTCAAGACACCAATCTCTATCACCATCACCAGTAGAAGTTTGCATCGTATTTGGTATCAGTTTTATTCTTCACATTTCCATTTCATATTAAAACAAACATTTACTTGCGTATAATATGCATATATATTAACTATTTGACGAGGGTGGTCATGCAGGCATGGAATCTAAAGGAAGAAGGAAGGCTTCTAGAAATTGTTGATCCAGATCTTACGGAATACCCCGACCATGAGGTTCTGCGGTTTATCAAAGTCGCGCTGTTTTGTACTCAATCAGCTTCTCACCAAAGACCAGATATGAAACAAGTGGTTGAGATGCTTTCAAAAGAGGTCAACTTAAATGAGGATCTATTAACCAAACCAGGAGTTCATAAACCTCATACATCTCGCCACTCCACGAGTGGTAGTTCTCAGACTTCATCCTCTGTAGGTAATATATTAAAGACAACAGTAAATGCTCCACGATCAACAATCACTGATAGTTCTTTTGTCGAGACTGAAGTACATCCTAGGTGAAGGGCGATCCCGTTTAACCTGATTTATTATCATGATGTGATTCTTGTGTATATTAATTTCATCTCCAGCCACCCTTTTCTCTCTGTATAAGATGATCTGAAGATGATGGCTTAAATACTGTAGTCTATATTACCCCGCTGCGACGGGAGTCTATTAGAGGTATCGAGACTTGTTAATTGTTATAGGAGTCCAATAGTAGGACTGTAAGAATTAGTTAGAATGTACTCCATCCATCCCTAAATGATTGCTACATTTTGACTTTTATGGCCACGGGTGAAGGCTTTTTCTGGAAAGGTTTTGATGTCCTTCTGTTTTGATGATGTCAAGTCTTTTACTTCTGTAGTTCTGTTTGATTTTTTTTTCAACGTTATTTAGTCAATTTATATTCTAACACTGCAAATTTTTTTTTAATAATATTGATGAATAGAATCTTGAGTTTCTCCTCTGGTCAGATTACGATTCAATTTTTTATTGTTCTTCCTTTGAAACTCATCATGTTAGGTTTATATATTTTATCATTTTTTGGAAACATGAGTTGATTTTAAGAAGGAAAAATTACACCAATGATCACTTACGTTTTTTAAATTTTCGATGTTCGATCATCCTAGTTTCACGTTAACATGTTTCAATCATTGAAGTTACTACAAAAATACATTTGAAAAAAGTCGAAATTGAGAAAAATAATTTGATTTGGGATTTAATTCGTCGGAATGATCAATTCTATACACTATTTTAAATATCAACGATCAGAACATGTCAAAGTAAAACTAGGATAATCGAAACCAAAATTTTAAGAAACCTCATTTATCTTACAGAGCTTTTTGCAATTATTATCATGATTCATGAAGTACATACTGCTTGAGCTTTTTGCAACAAGGATATTGCAATTATTAAGACTATTAATTCAGACAATCTACTCAGCTCTCATGTTCTCGAACACCTCAAAATAACGAGGACATTTTCGTCATTCCACTAACGCCCTTCTCATCTTTCTTCACTCTCTACTCCTCCGTTGACCAAACCACCCACCTCTGACCTCCCCCTCCCCATGGATCCCCCAAATTCCAATTCTACCCTTCTTCAACGCATCAAGCTTAACGTAGGCGGCAAACTCTTCGAAACCACTCTTCAAACCCTCCGTTCCGGCGGTCCAGACTCCTTATTATTCCTCCTCTCGAACCGCCCGGTCCAATCAGAACCCATATTCATCGACCGTGACCCGGACATCTTCTCCTCCTTACTATCCCTCCTCCGGTCAGGCCGCCTCCCCTCGTCCGGTTCACAGAAATTCACCAAACAAGAATTGATTGAAGAAGCCACGTACTACGGTATCGAAGCTCGTGTTAAGTCTACTCTAGCTCCGACCCCGTTGACCGGAATCGATTCTTCGATTTTGACTTCGGTCAGTTTACCTTCTGACGGAATTGTCTCGGATTTTAACGCGGTTGATAGCGATGGGTCCGTTTGGGTTGCTCATGGGGGGCAAGTTTCGGTTTACGATTGGAATTTGTCACATTCCGGGACCATAAGGACGCATATGGATTATATTTCTAGTTTGAGGCGGGTGGGGTCGGATGTTGCCGTGATCGGGTCAGATCTGGAAAGCGGGTTGCATTTTTATAGTATGGCAAATGGTTCAAGGGTTGGGTTAGTTGAATGGGTTGATGACTCGGACCCTCGGATTTATAAGGCGCGGGTTTATGGTGTCTGTGATTCGGAGGAGGCAGTTTTCGCATCGTTTGATTGCCATCACAGAGAGAATTGCGTTTTGATGGTTGATAAGGCCACGATGGGGGTGAGTTTGGAGATTGGGAGGCAGTCTGGGGGGTCTGCAAAGACTGGGGTTGTTAGGAAGTTGAGGCATGTGCCGGAGAGGGGGGTGCTTGTTGGGATGTCAGTTAGTTGTGGGGCGTTTGGTTATTCGGGGTATGTGCGGTTGTGGGACCCAAGGTCCGGGGAGGTGGTGTGGGAGATGAACGAACCGGGGTCGGGTAGGAGTAGTAGGTATGGTGATTCATTTGCTGATATGGATGTTGATTTGGAGGGGGAGTTGTTATTTAAGTTGTGTTCGAAATCAGGGGACTTGGCAGTGGCTGATCTCCGTAAATTAAGTGAGGATCCGTGGATTTATTTGGTGGAGAAAAACCCACGTCTGAGCGTTGTAGGTGGTGGTGTGGGAAATATGGCGGTTCATTGTTACAGGAAACAAGTGTTTGTAGGCAGAGGAGGTGAGCTAGAGGTTTGGTCTAGTGTGGCAGAGAAAGATGACGGTTCTTGTGAAGAAAGAAAGTTATCGGAAGGGTTGTACAGAAGGAATTTTATGGATAAACTGGAGGATTCAAGAAGAGGTGTTATTAAGAAGATTGAGGGTGGAGGAGATAGACTATTTGTGACTAGGGAAAATGTGGAGGGCTTTGAAGTATGGCAAAGTTCAAACCTTTCTTCTGTTGTCTCGCTTGTGTAGGCGTTGAAGTACTTGAACATTTGGAGGGATATGCCTCCATTGATTAGTTGTAGCTATGATGTAAAACATTATATTATATTTGTCTCACTAATTCAAAGGATTGTCTACAGTTTAGACATCCTATAAGATATCATTTTTTTCGTTCATAGAGCTATAATGTAATAGTGCTAATACTGTATTTCTTTTTCCATAACTCGGGTCTTCGCTAACAAAACGATGGTATTCTATAATTTGGATAGCATGCTCATATGGATGCATTTGCACTCAGTTTACTCTGGATGC
This sequence comes from Echium plantagineum, assembly GCA_003412495.2. Taxonomy (NCBI): domain Eukaryota; kingdom Viridiplantae; phylum Streptophyta; class Magnoliopsida; order Boraginales; family Boraginaceae; genus Echium; species Echium plantagineum. The sequence continues at coordinate 18,795,205 of CM016561.1, read as the reverse complement.
TTGTGTCATGTGTTTCTTCTACTAAATATGTGCAATGAATAATTGTTTCGATATGCTTGCCACAATGCTCTATCGATGCATTGAATCAGCTTCAAGGGGAGGAGATGCAGAGAAAGACCCCAAACCCCGTGACTGGGAAAAAAATTTAACCTAAAATGGTCCCTATCAGTTGCTAAGACATTAATTTCGGTAATATCATGTTCCTGTAATCTTGTAGATATGGAAGCTTTAATGATTGAGGACTGTATCTCTTTCAACTTGAGCATCTTGTGTTTTCCCAGTTAAATCGGAATGCTACACAAGTCAGGATCGAACATAATTCATGTACATGGAACATGTCACAAGGTAATTTGCAGGCCACCATGAATCATGCAATTGTAACAATGGGAAGTAAGACATTGCAAGTATCAGAAGATAAATTACACTTCACCACAAGATCAAGTGCTTCACATTTAAAGACACTTCATGAAACAAGATATCTCAAATTGCTAACATGGATGACCAAAAATGTAGCATACATGAACATAGAAGTTCAAGGAAGTTTGTTCCGCAGGATAGTGATGGTTGTGAAGCCATCTAGAGCTCTCATTTATGTTTTCAATCTTACAAAAACTTATTGGAAAGACAATTTAATCTGTTTCTAGCCGGGAAATATATTGGTCATAGTATTTTGCGGCTCGCTCCAAATCTCCAAGCTCAGTATAACAATCAGCTATTGCTCCGTAAGCTTCCGTGTTTCCAGAATCCTCACCTTCTCTTTCAGAAATCTGGAGAACAGTTGTGTGGTAATTGATGGCCTCTCGGTACTTCCCTTGCCTCTGAAGTGATGCTCCTGTTCATAAAAGAGATGGAAGAAAGTCAGCTGGAGACCATCTATTCCACATCACGTGGAAGTTCTCTGAGTTTTCTGACCGCGTCTCATTTGCTGTTAGTAACTTTTCGGTAAACGTGAAAAACATTTAGATAAATTAAGCTAGGGGCATTAGATCCTTGAAGCTACTACGAGTAATCAATTAGTCCTAATACGTTTATTGTGTTAGGATATAATTATTCTGGAAATGTTGTCATGACCTACCTAAGCCCCTGGCGGCCTTCTTTTCCTCTATCGGATCTTTCAGATCCCTTGCAAGCTCAAAAGCTGATTTGAACTCATTAAATGCACTTGCTGGGTCTTGATTTCGCAGAAAATTCTTTCCACTTTTTAGTCGGCTGATGAGTTCATGCTTCCGCGGATCAACAATTACCTCATTTTCTGGTATCCTTGCACCAACAGGAGCGTAACTTAAAGCAGGTGCATAAGATTCAATCTTAGCTTGTCTTCTAAGAGCGGTGTTGATTTGCCGAAGCTGTTCATTAAGTCGTTCCATCTCTCCTCTTCTTTGTCTTGCTAGAAGACCTGCAAAATTGTGAAGCAACGCCATTAAAATTTATGTGAGTATGAGGAACAGCATTGGTTACAGCATGTGTAGTATTTAACTAGACAAAGATCAAAAGATGTCAAGAAATTGGAAGTGCGAAATTTTCTCAATTTCCCAACTAAAACCTTCCCTTGTAGTCAAAGAGGGGAAATAGATAGAAACCCATAGCAAACAATTTCTCTTGTGAACTATGCTATGCAGTAACATAGTAAGCTATTTAAGTGCAATCCTCCCATCTTAAGTAATTCATCACAAGGAACCTCAATGTCTATGACTTCCAAATGCAATTGTCGATGTTTTTGCCAAAGGAATAGGTATATCCTCTTAGAAGATGCATTCTTTACAATTTGAGTTCTACATCTTTGGCAGATGTTGAAAAGAAGACATGGTTTGCTTGAACTTGAATTACCTTATGTCCTTACCTCCAACAGTGGCCCCAATAAGGGCGACAAATAGTAGCAAGGGCATATTAAATATAGAGTTTTCTGCTTCACATGTTTCTGCCAGAGCTTCCAAAGGCGTTGATAGGATCAATGCATTAGTGAAAATTAGCGTGAGAGGTGATTTTCTTATTTTCAGCAGCTCCTGCAGAGTTTAGAAAAAGAAAACTCAGGTAAGATTTATGAGCACGAGAGGGCGATATTCTTACATTCAGCAACTTGTTTGTTTGATACTAGACGTATATTCATATATTGCACCCTCCATCGCAAATTGTTCAAGGAAATTTCAAATGGGTCTCCCTACCTTGGTTTCCCAGCCATCCAACCCACCCAAAAAAAAATTGGGATTTTACGGAGTGTAATCATGGTGCTGCTTGATCCCAGTTTACATAAAGCAATGAACAGCATTACCAAGTTGAGCTATGATATGTGAAAATGAATAATTTGACATAGTATATCTATTACTTCTAATTATGAAGTCTCAAACATTACATAAGCGAATGGCATCAACTTATTTCCTAATTTCTGCAACACATTCATACTTGAGTGCTCCATTTGCATCAGTGAAGACTGAAGAACAAGTTCAATCCCCATAAACCCCGAAACAACTTCATTATTTCTAATTTTCTACACTAATCAATCACTCAATCAGTAGCAACACAAATCTTACATTGGCTAACTGATAATTTATTTGACATTTTGAACTATCAAATAACCAAATCAAAGCCTTATCCCACTAACTGGCGTCAGCTATATGAATACGAATCTACGACGTTTCCACTTATAACTATGTTGAGTAATCTCTTCTGTTATATGTGCCATATATAACATGTAGTATCAAATAGTTGAACCAAAATATTAGCTAAACCAAAATTCAGCTATGCACATAATTGCAGAAAAATGTGATCTTTTTCAGCTAATTAATAACTTTGGAAAATACCAACAAAATCTAGTATCTAAAATGATAAGAAATTGATTAGAATTTGAACAAAGATTGTACCTTTAAATGAATAGCAAAATGAGGCGTAGCAACATGTTGAAGCTGATTCTTGAAAAAGCTGTGGTTGATTACTTCCCTTGCTTTGGAATCTGTAATGAAAATGGGTTTGTTGACAAGTTTTTGAGGTTTAGAGGGGAAGTTAGGATAAGGACTCCATACTAGAATCCCTTGCTTCATTATTGTTGCCATTTTTCTTGTTTGCTTTATCAAGACTCAGGTTTTGGATAATATGTGTTCTTCAGCTTGTTTTTTTTTTTCTGTGTGTTTTTGTTGTTGGCCATTGGAAAAAAGAATAGTCTGAACCAAATAGTGGTTTATAGAAGTGAAAGTGCCAGTTTGTCCCCGGTGTTTGTAAGCGTAATTTGTATGAAGAAAGCTTTAATTTAGGGGTACAATAGTCGTTTCATAATTTTATATTTTGTTACGTTTCTGTGTGCTGCTTCTTTTAAATAGTTTTGGTTTTGTAATTTGAACAGAAGATTGATATATTGGGCTACCCACCAACATTTTAGTTGAAGGCCAAATAATTGGCAATTTTCTCTTCAATAACTCATTGGATTGGCCAGTTTGGGTAGAGTCGAATTCCACTTTCATCAATTTCAAGCTGGGATAGAATATGAAGTGAATGATATTGTCGATTAGATTTATGTTATTTCATCTCAATTTTCACCACAATTACTCTCACTTCCTCATCTAGCTTACCTTTACTTAAATTCATCAAGATCTAAACCAACCAGGTAAGTTGTCTAGTTTTTTTTCCGCTTATTTTCTTGCCCCTTAAACTATCTGGACCTAATACTATTTTGATTTCATTTTGCCCCCTGAATAATTGCTTGTTTCATATGGCCCCCTGAAAACATAATTTCTCATGAAAAATGCACGAATTAGCTGCAAATTCAACGCATGTTGGACAATTGCACATTAAGTCGACTTAATCTTCAATATGTGCAAAGAAAAATATGCCCTCGACTTAATGTGCAATTGTTCAACACGCACTAAATATGCGAGTAATTCGTGCCTTTTATATGCAAAAGTATATTTTCAGGAGACAAGTTCAAACAAGCAGTTGTTCAGGGGGCAAAATGAGACCAAAATAGTATTTAAGGCAAAATGTAACTTTCCTTAATTTATGGGGCAATAAGAAGAAAAAAAAATCTACAAATGACAAAAGTTAAAAATACTCATGCGATAAAAATACATTCTAAACTAAGAAAATTGGGAGTTTAAGCTCTAAATAAATTGCTTGGTCTTCTTTAACTGTTGCTCCAATAAATTTTCTCTTATTAGATATGACTTCAATCTATGTAACGTTTGAACTTCACTTCTTGGATATGACTCTGAATCTGATCCCCAAAATTTTCTTGAAAAACTGAAAAGCTAACAATTTGAGTGCTAAAATCTCCAAAATGCTTGCAAATAGGTTAGCTTGAATTGGAGGAGTAATTTTTTGGCTAGTAGCGATAATTTCACTAGAGATTGAATTGAATAGAACTTTCTAAAAAATATTTAATGTCATTTATCCTAAGTAACCCATCCGAATTTATTCGATGAAGATTTCATTTTGATGTATTCTTTTGTATAATTATGTAATTTTTTCTTTTCATTTTGATATCTTCTGTTGTATAATCGTGTTTGAAAATATATACATCTTTTACATGGTATCATTCATCGTATATATATATATATATATATATATATATATATATATATATTGAATACATACATTGTTATATATTTAATAATAGGAGAAGAAATTTGTTGTGTGTTTCAGCATGACCTCCACCATACGATGAAGGTCATGATGGACATCAGAAAGTGTTTCATCATGATTTACATGTCATGATGAGCACATGATGAAGGTTATGATGGTTATCAGAAAGTGATTCATCATGACCTGGAGGTCACGATGAGCCCAGGTCATGATGAATCACAAGGTTACGAATAAAATTGCATCTTGAACTGGAGGTCAAGATGATGATGTTTTCTAAAGTTGAATTTCTTAACGTTATTTTTCAACCGGTAAGTGTTGGTTGATGATTTTTGACGTGAATACAATTGTTTATTTGCATGTATTTTGGCACATGTGGATACATTTTATGAGTAACACTTGTACAATATCATCAACAAGTTATAAAATTAATATATATGGCATTCAAGACAAGAAGAAAAGTGGTTGCGTACATTTTTATGAAAAGTTGATCTTCTTGTTGCTCTTAATCATACTCACGAAATTTATGCACTACATAGTACATACAAAAAGTATAAATCATTTTAATCCTTGTCTTATTCACGACGAATATTCCTACAAAAACAATAGTTCCTTAGAAAATTTACTGGAAAACAATTCAAGAAGTTCTTATTCTAAATTCTTGTAATAGTTTTTAGTTTCAGAAGTTTGACCATTATCAATAAAAGATTATAAATTTCTTTATATTTTGTTTTATCTATATTGTTGTATTTTATTCAAATGATAGGAAAATTTTCTAACCTATATTATACAAAATTTTAAAATAAAAATTATGTAGATGATCATCTTAATTTTAACTTATGGTTGCAGTTCAAATAATAAAATAATCATTTAACTTCTTAAAGTATAGTAGTGTGTAGAACAGATCAACCAATTGATGAAGCTAAAAAAGAACTATCTTCCTCTCAAGAAAGATGCCCCACCAACCAATGTGGGGTGAGCTCCAAAGCTTCCAATGGTAGCATATGCTTGATATGCTCTCAACACTTTCAATTATTCCCTCATCAATACCTTACTGTAAAAGAATATTCTTTCCTTTTCTTCCAGTTTTACACTTCACTTCTTACATTATCATTAAACAAACTAAAACAAGTAGCAACTACATCATCATTATTGATTACTTACATATTTAAAACAAGGAACCAACAATTATCATCATGACTTCCTTTCCTATAAATCCAACTTTTTCTTCTCTTTCATTCTTTGCCCCTTATACATCAACAAATATATCTCAGTTTTCTCTCATTAAAGCTTTTAACTTTTGTGGTTTTAGAGCAAAACCAATAAATTTGTTTGCCAAAAAAGTTCAATATTTGGAAAGTGAAGGGGCTATATTTAGTAAAAAAACTAATCTTTACAGACCCTTTTTTGCAATATGAGCATTACAGATTATATAGAGGAAATTGATGAAGAAAGTCCCCCTCCTCTGCTTGAAGATGAAAAGAACGCAAAGCCTAGGCGTATTGTTCTCTTTGTTGAGCCCTCGCCCTTTTCGTGAGTCTTTGACTTTTTTTCAATACTCTTATTTATATGGTCAAGTTTGTTGTTTCAATAATTAAAATTAACGTACTAGTTAACTCACACAACTTTTAACTTTCATTCGAATAAAAATTATTATGTAAATGAAATTACTACATGTACAAACATATTAATAAAAATATAAGTTTAAAGTTTAAAAAGTCAACATATAAAAGTTAGGAAGTGGACAATGTCCTAAGGGTGGAGAGGTAGCTTTTGGAGATCAATAATGAGTGTTTTCAGACATTCTTGTATGTGGCTAATTTGATGATGTTGGATCGATTCCGAGTTTGTCTTAATCTGACTTTCAATGATCAAGGTGTCTTCTTTTGATAGAAATGATACTACTATCACTGGTTTCTGCATTTCCCTTGATGTGGATTACTCGGCTTGATATCACTTGTTTCAACCTATATATTCAATCTCAATTCGTGACAGGTGGACACATTTCAAAACGCTATACCGTGTTAAGATAGTGGGGCACGGTTTCTTTAAATCACACAGTTGTTATGTTGTTGGGGATGTGTCACGAATTGACACACCAAATGAGATCGAGAATATCTTCTCGGTTGACTTGGGTCGAAGTAAGATGGGCATAATGAAGCTATTAACTTCTCATTGGCAATAGTTTATAATAATTTATGCTAGCAGTTTGCTGAATTCTTTGGCTAGCAGATGGAAATGTCCTGTACCTACTTGGTTTATGTTGTTGACTTTAGCCACTTTTCTTGATATCTTGACCTAGTACCTTGTTTGAATGTTTATTGTCTTGCATATTAATATATTCTAGCTTGGTTGAGTGTTGAGTCCTATTTTATTATTTGCTTGAAATATATTTCTCTATACTTCAGGCCTCCGTAATAAGTTTGGAGTTCATGGTAATCATAGTTAGCTTCACAAGGTTTATCATTATTAACTTGCCATAGCTGGTTTAAAATATTGCTGTTTTTAGGAATTAACATAGGATAGAAAGCGCATTTCATGTTACTTTTTGGATGAGTTTTCACTCTATTTTCTAGACTTCAAAGAATCTGAATTTTTTAATATAATGATGTGTATAACTAGGCATGTCGAATTACTCAAATATTCTTAGCAACAAGTTTGTTCTCATAGGCATATTTAATTATTAATCGCATGCAGTTCTAGTTCCTAATATTGGTTGGATGCCTCTTTCCAACAGCCCTCTACCAAGCTCACTCTATTCGTCACGTCCTTTTGTCTTTTATATAGTTCTGGATATCCTCATTATAGACGCCTTTCATGACAATTTTGTTAAGAACCTCCTATTTTTGTCTATGGGAGTGTTCGGTTAGCTTCTATTTGGAGCTTTATTTGCTTGTGTACCAGGAAAGCTTGCCTTTGTTGTAAAGTCTAACCATATAAGTAGTGGAAACTTATTGTTTTGTGACCTGTGCAGGTATATCTCTGGATATAAAAATCGCTTCCAGAATTTTATTAGGTATCTACGAGAGATGGGGGATGAGGTATCCACATACTACTGTTATAGATATTAATTCTTTTAACTCTTAATTATGTCTGGAATATGATTTTAACTGTTTAAACTAGAGCTGGTCTCATACTCATATTGAAATTTAATGTACATAATTGAGTTCAATCCTCCTTGTTTTATCTTGCGATTGGATCACTTTCTTTCTTTTCACATCAGAGCCCAGTTGCATGTATTTGATTCTGTATGTATATATATGAGAAGCGAAGAATAAGGAGAATTCCAAGAGGATGTCTTTCAGAGTCCTGAAATTGACCCTGACCTATAGAATGATGACTTTGTACAGTGTACTTAATAGCAGTTCAGTATGGAATGCATAACTTCAGTTCTTTAGATCCCAAATTAATGAGAAAAAAGAAAACATTTGCTTGACAGATTATTTTAATTATTTATATATGTAGTATTTGAATTAGGTTCTCTTGGGTTTAAACAGGTAATGGTTGTAACTACTAATGAAGGTGTACCACAAGAATTTTATGGAGCAAAACTGATTGGATCCCGGAGGTAGCTTTTCTAGTAGTATTTCACACTGCTCTCTTTTTTCTAGACTAAGTTTTCTGAATATTGGGATGTGGTAGAACATGAAAAACAAGTCTTCTTTAAACAGCTTGAAATACTAGCAGTGGGCTCATGAGAGAGTATAACCTTCACAAAGAGATGTGCCTGAAAAACGAAAATTCAATTTTAAGTTAACATAAACATCAGTGCCTTCCCTTTACCTGTTTTTATCTTGTGCAGCTTCCCCTTTCCTTGGTACCAAAAGGTTCCTCTTTCTCTTTCTCTAGCGCTGAGTCCTAGAATTATATCCTCTGTTGTTGATTTCAAGCCTGACATTATCCATGCATCATCGCCTGGTATTATGGTAAATTTATGATTTGTTGTTCTTTCCCTCAATCTTTTAATGGTTCCTTCTATTCAGGAAAATTATGATAATATGTCTAATGGTCCATTACTGTGGCACAACTTATATAGGTTTTTGGTGCTCTTGTTATTGCAAAATTGCTGTCTGTTCCCCTTGTGATGTCATACCATACCCATGTACCTGTGTAAGTTCACTCAGCCAATCTTACTCTGCAGTTTGGAACTTTTTAATTTGTTATCACACGATTGATATCATCTGGTTTCACACTTAAAGGTGATGCATATCTGTTTAAATAGTTCTTCTCAACCCTTAGTAGTTAGTATGACCATATGACCCTTAGAATGACCATATGATCATGCTAGAGTCTGCTGATTCTAGTTTATGTTTGCAGATATATACCAAGATATACCTTCAGTTGGCTGGTCCAACCTATGTGGTTAGTTATAAGTATGTGGGTCTTTCGCTTTCCTTCAAAATACTATACTGCAAATTGTTTTATTAGCTTCACTTAACTAAAACTGTTATTGTCTTAGAGTTTCTTCATAGAGCTGCTGATCTTACACTGGTGCCTTCTGCTGCCTTGGCGAAGGAACTGGAAGATGCTAAAGTAACAGAAGGTTGTCTTTATGTCTATGAATTTACCCTCTCGAAGGAAGATTGTTCTTTTGTGAGGTCCACCTCAATAATTGAAAAGATTGAATCCGCATATGAGTTATTCTGCAAAGATTTCAGTACATTTATCTTTGTTGTATCACACAATATTCATCTCTTTGCTTCACTACTAATATTCAACTCATGCTGCTTTATTTGGCAACTTTTAGGTAACCAAATTCGTCTGTGGAATAAAGGGGTGGATTCAGAGAGCTTCCATCCAAAATATCGTTCTCATGAAATGCGGTTAAAATTAAGGTAGCCCTTTTGTCTTTGGTTTCATTTTATGAAGCTAGTAGCGGTATTCACTGTGGAAATCTAACCATTACATTCTTCTATATAGCAATGGAGAGCCTGAGAGACCATTGATAGTTCATGTTGGGAGACTTGGAGTAGAGAAAAGTTTGGATTTTCTAAAAAGGTACGGGTTATTCTATGTCAAGAATTTAGTGCATGTTTTAAATATCTAAAAATTCTGTTGTTGGAAATATTTGAGTGTCTGTTTATAGCCTTCAACCTGCAACTTACATGGTTTGTATGGAACAGTGTGATGGATAAGATCCCAGAAGCTCGCATTGCTTTTATTGGCGATGGACCCTACAGGTGAGCTAATAAGTCAATAAATTGTTAATGGATCATCTATGGACTACTATTTTTTGCGAGTAAAGAAAAGACTATGGCCAACTTCTGATTGTAAACATTCAAGTTCAATAATTTGCCCTAATGGTATGTTTATTGATATCGTGTGTCTCTTTCCATAGGGAGGAACTAGAAAAGTTGTTTGAAGGCATGCCTGCAGTTTTCATGGGAATGATGCAAGGAGAGGAGCTTTCTCAAGCATATGCCAGTGGAGATGTTTTTATTATGCCTTCAGAATCTGAGACACTAGGGCAAGTTGTTTTGGAGGCAATGTCATCTGGACTACCAGTGGTGGCTGTTCGAGCAGGAGGGATCCCAGATATCATTCCTGAAGATCAGGAGGGCAAAACTGGTTATCTTTACAATCCAGGTGACCTTGATGACTGCTTGAACAAACTCATGCCCTTATTACGCGATTCTGAATTAAGAGAGACTATTGGTCAAGCTGCGCGAGAAGAAATGGAGAAGTATGATTGGAAAGCAGCTACCAAAAGGATACGCAATGAGCAATATAATGATGCAATTTGGTTCTGGAGAAAGAAGAGAGCACAATTACTGAGGCCATTCCAATGGTTATTCAGGCTTATTTTCCAAAAGTCTCCGACAGCAATTGGATACAAGTGACCTGACGTATGTAATGCGTTTGCATTAAACAAGCAGAATCAAGTTTGTTTAGAAGCCCTTGGGAAGATATTTAAGAGATTTCTTGGTTAGGATCAAACATTACATTGTACAATCCAGACCTTTATTCTATTGGAATTATGTATATATGTATTCATTGTAATTGTGATTGTGTACCAGATCTTGAAAGGAAACTAATAATATTGGATTTGTTATTGTTGGTCTCTCCTCTATCTGCTAAGGCTTCTGTTTGTTGGTTATGAACTGATTCAACTAGAAATATAAACAATCAGTTTATCGAATGATCATAGGTCAATTATCGGTAGGAAGCGAAACAGGGGGAATCAGATGCATCGGGAAAACATAAGCAATGCTGGAACACCAAGGCAGGTCGTTGGGCGGAACCACCATAGGTTTCTTGAAGATAATTAGTGATGGTGGTTGGTTCAGATAAGAGTATATTCAAGCCTGACTATACAAGGTAAGGCTTCCACCAGCAGGAAACTTTTGCTAGGCGTTGGGACATGTCGTTTTACGCCTAATTCGAAATCTTGTAATATATATCATGATACAAAATATAAATTATCTCCAAGCAAGTTGATATTGATGTAGAACAATATCAACTTGGTTAAAGTTTTGGGGTTTCCAACATCATAATTTGCAAATTGAAATTATAAATATTTAACTAAACATTGCACTCTATTCATGTTAGACAACAGTATAGAATGATATGTTATTGTTTTTCTAGTGTTGTTGTTTTCTAATGATATCACAGCATTTGAAAAAGAGAGGTGATGTCGGAATCGATCTTCATTCAAATTTCACCCGTAACTCTTTTATCTTCATATCTAGGGATGTCGGCTGACTGGGACCTGAAAATTCTGGTTTGGTTATTCGAGTCGAACTTAAGTAGAAAGTGTTGTTCGATGCCTGAAAACCTAGTGATTAAAGGTTAACACAATATTTGTCGAATATTTATCGAGAAATCAGACTCGATTGTGGCTCAACTGGCATATTTGATTACAACAATGTTTAATATTCAAAATAATCGCATTATTATCCAACTCAATAAAGTGTATATCTGATCGAATAATCTATTACCCGGTCGACCCGACTCGGTAACATCTATAATGGTCTCATACCCCACCCAAAATCATTATTTTTACTTTAAATTATGCAATATAATACATATGAAATGTGGAGTATAAATTACAAGCTAAAATTCTAATCACCTTATTACAAGTAAAAAAATAATTTATTTTTACTTGAAATTATAAAATAGATATTGATGATGATATTATAAAGTTATAATAATATCATGGGCAAATGACTTCTCACATCACTTACGTTCGGAAAAAAAAAGATTAGTTAGATCACTCATGTTTCAGACCGACCAAATACGATCACTAATGTTTAAAAGGTGTCTCATTCGGGTCCCTCCGTCAATTTCTTTTGAAGGGTATTTTCGTCAAAACACATTTTTTCCTCTCATAAACCCCTAATTTAACTCTTATTCACCCTTAATTTAAGTCTAATTAACACATTTAACTCTTATTCACCCCTAATTAATGAAAAGAGATGAGTCAATGTGTTAATTGGACTTGAATTAGAGGTGAATAAGAGTTGAGGAAAAAATGTGTTTGGACGGAAATAGCCTTCAAAAACTGACAGAGTGATCGAATGAGGCACTCTCTAAACATTAGTGATCATATTTGATCACTCTAAAACATGAGTAATGTAACTGATATTTTTTTGAAACGTAACTGATGTGAGAACTGAGAAGCCATTTACCCTAATATGATTATATTCAAGAAACATATTGCATGAAATCCATGTCAAGTTCGAGAGCAGCCATGGTTGATGGTGCCAACACAACCTCAAGATCAACACTTCCATTACCATATCTTCCAGGAAATGCAGAAATCTTCCCATCAAATTTATTAGCCCTACCACTTCTCACAGCCAATGGTCTCCCCCACCCAAAATCATTATCATACATTGGAAATCTTGGTGAGCTACCCATTGTTATCATCGCACCATCAAAATTCCCCAATGGAAACACCCTTGGATTGTCCTCCCACTCCTTCACTCCGCGGAGAACGGTGGCGTTGTCGTGCGCCGCCACGTTCCGGTGGAGCAACTCACCGGAAAAGTCCAAATCATTTGATAGAAGATCGCCCACAGAAGCAACTGTTGGGATGCTCTGAATTGCGTTACCGAAATACAGAGGTGCCATTTTTGGATCAACTCTATGCCTACAGTTCACAGCCATCCTAAACGTCGTCGTTTTGGTGTTTTCGAAGTTTCGTGATTTCGTCACTGATCTCCATAGAAGAGCACACAGCGATTGAAACGACGAAATCTCCGATGTGGGTTTTGGTTTCTTCGGGCTTTCCGGGCCCGAAACGTGTCCGTTTCCGTTTGTGTGGGTGTTGTTCGGGCTTCCATGGTCCGGAATGTGATAATTTCGGGTCGGGCTGGGTTTGTTCGGGGTTTCCGAGCCCGAAATGTTGTTTGCTCTGAGTTTGATCTTCAAGATTGCCTCCCTACTGAAATGGAAAATCCTTTCCCTGAGCGGCGCGTTGCAGTCGAAGGTGGCGGAGGGACCTCCGGGGTTGACTTTGAGCACCGCCGGTGAGTTAAACACGGTGTCACGGCTGAAGTCCGCGGGTTTTGAGATTTCGAGTACGCCTTTGTTGACTTCAGCAAAGGTGTTGAAGAAGTTCCAGAAGGAAGTACCATCAACTACTGCATGGTTTGCCATGCATGCAACGAAAACAGCGTCGTTAAGCTCAGTAATCTGGACGGAAATGAGTGGTTTCTGGTGGCCTGCATAGCTGAGAGTATAATCAAACTGAAAAAACTCTCGGAAACATGCCGGAATATCAGAGTCTCGGGGGAGGATGTCGTTGGCGGAGAGGTGGGGGGCTTTTGCATGGAAAAACTCAACCCCAGAGTCATTGCATACGATGTGGACGTGGCCAGATTTGTCGGTTTCGAGGCGACCGGAGAGGGGTGGGAAGAAGGAAAGGGCTTTGGATAAGGAGAGTTTAAGGAGTTGAATGAGTTGGGAAGATGAAGTTGTGATTTCAGGAGGGGGGTAAGATAGTAAAACACCTTTTTGGATGTAATGGCAAGACAACATAGGCAAGTCTGACACAGAAAGTTTCAAGGATTTGATGGATGAGTTCTTGTCTGGATAGATAATAGATTTGGAGAGGATGACAACTGAAGATGAAGGCATTATTTGGGATTATTCTTGATATTTTTCTTGTTTTTTTATTAAGATAGATAGATTATGTATGTATGTTGGAGTGGAATTTGATTGTATGTATATATGGTGATTGAGATGTATGGAGGGCATAAGAAGCATTTATAGATGATGGGGGGTTGAAGTTGAAGCTAGGTTGGATTCATGCATTTAGCAGTTGGGTAGTTAAATTTGGGTTTTGTTTGGTTTGTTTGTGGGGTTAGGAATTGGGAGAATATTGATAATTATTCCTCTTGGTGCTAAAATTGAAATAGCCAAAAACTCAGGATTTAGTTACTACTCTCTGAGTTTTTAAATGATTCATACATTTCGACTTTTGTGGTTAAACTTTAAAAAATTTGATCAATAATTCTGATTAAACGATAAGAAATAATATTTTCATGTGAGACCTTGTTAGATTCGTCTTAATATATATTTTTGAAATATTAACTTTTTATAATTTTTTTCGTATGTAGAATAAGAGATATTTACATTTCAAATTATATTTTTTTTATCATAAAAATCAAAATGTACTAATCAATTAAGAATGGAGAGAGTATTTTAAAATCAAAGTGAAATGAAGGAATACAGGGGGATTTCTCTGCCTCTCTTCTTTTCAAACTTTGTAAGATCACCACTCAATAAATAATTGGATACTAATAGGATCTCATTCTTTTCTACTTACATCAGTAGCTAATAGTTCACTCCACTTTGATTGCTAATTGTACTACAAACCATAAATTTGTCCATCATTTTTCTTCCACCAAAAAAAGAAATGGGGAGTCGATAGCTTAGTGACATTTGACCCTCAGTTTCATGCAAGAGGTTATTGGGTTCGAACCTATCTTGAAGACAAATTTGTTCCATATTATACTCTAACTCTCTATTAATTAGGAATTCATGTATTCATCATTTGTAATACCTTAGTATTCATAATTCATCGCTAGTTTACAAAATAATGAGAAAAATAACTATTCTCATTCACTATAATAAGGAAAATATGAGTTTAAGCAAACAATAAATATATCAAGTATATGCTTATTTGGTAAAATTTATTGTAAATTCCACCGGCTAATGAAATTTAATCATTCACGTTGATTTCTCATGAAATTATCGATGTAACACATAAGAGAAGTAAATGGGAATTATTTATCGACTAAATTATTAAACACGAGACTTGTTAATAGAAGCCAACAACATCACTAATTAATATATCGATTTTACCAATTCTTATGCTTATCAAGTGATCATATGAAATCAAAATTTTAAGTATATCCTTTTAGTTCCACTCCCCCAGGATTATTTTCTGTAGCAATTAGGTTTGTGAGCTGTGTTCACCAACTGAGGTGTGCGACATGCCCCGGTGGAAAATCTAACCGATTGTCACCAAGGAATTGGACAATTCAGAATAATAAAAACTTTGGGTGGACATAAAGATTATTTTCCAGAACCCATTATTGCTAGTTGACAATAATTTTTCTTTCTTTATTGTAAATAAATTAATATATAAATATGATTGTGCACCGAAGCATCAAAAGGAATAATATAATAGTCAAGCAATGATTAGTGGTTACATTATGATCCAGTTTTTGCATGAGGTTTATTTGCTGGACAAGACGACGACACAAGTAAAAAAAGTAGTCTTCGATTCAATGAATCTCAAGAAAAATAAGAAAAATAAGTTTTATCGTTGACTACATTATTATTGGAAAATAAATATCGGGTTACAGTGATAAGGTCCCACTTTTTCGAGCAAAAGCATTTAGATTTTTTCTTAAATCAGGGGATTTAGCAAATGTTATAATGACTGCCTGACTCGTGAGCAGTAGTGAAACATACATATTTTCTATGCATCATTGAAGATGATTAAAATTTAGAGCATGTATATCAGACTCGTTAGAGTATTCATAACAGATGTCTCAAAATATTTACTATTCCTTTTGTTTTTAAGTGATTGGTACATTTTGACTTTATATGGTCAAACTTTAAAAATTTTGATCGATAATTCTTATTAACCAATTAGAAATAATATAGTCATATGATATCTTGTTAAATTCGTCTCAATATATATTTTTGAAACTATAAACTTTTTATGATTTTTTCATATATTGAATATGAGATATTTATGTTTGAAATCGTGTTTTGTTGACCATGAAAAACCAAAATATACCAATCATTTAGGGAGGGAGAGAGTATTTCATATTTAGGATAGGGAAAAGCATAAAAAGCAAAAAAGTTCAAATATCAAATTTCCAATCTCTAAAATTTTCCTCAAATATTATAAGGAGCGTATTATACTTACACCTTCTCCAAACTACTTTTCTTCTTTATATTAAGTGTTGTAAGTTATAAATAGAAAATCTGAATTTGTGTAAAAGTTAAAACATACCTCTTAAATTTGATAAAGTAGTATAAAGAGTTGATTTTAGGAAATTATTTTGAGTAATCTATTGCAAATGCTCATATAAGTTATAATAAAGGTTTAATTTGTTAAAACTGTTACATACTCCCTCTATTCCACTTTAAGTGACGTTTTAGAAATTCGTGTCAAACTTTGACTACAAATTACTTTATAAAAATTCATTCAGAAAATATAAAATTTGTATAATTGAATTCGTTTTTCAAAATACTTCCTTAATATTACTTTTTTTGTAATTTTCTATAATATAAAAATAAAATAACTGACAATTGAAGTTTTATTTCAAAAAACATAAAATCAATTAAAGTGAAATGAAGAAAATATTGAAATAGGTCAAAAGACTTATATTCATATGTTATAAAAATGAACCCATAGTTGTTTTTCACTGACTAGAGAAAATAACTTGTATTGATGAAATTTTTTTCCTATCAAACCAAAAATA
Organism: Echium plantagineum; assembly: GCA_003412495.2. NCBI lineage: Eukaryota > Viridiplantae > Streptophyta > Magnoliopsida > Boraginales > Boraginaceae > Echium > Echium plantagineum. The sequence continues at coordinate 18,778,691 of CM016561.1, read as the reverse complement.
TATATTTATATTTTTGATTATTTGCATTAGTTTGAATATTCTTTTGCGGGGGCTCGGGGTGGGGTGGGAGAAAAAATGAGGGTTGTGTTTGTAATAACTTAAAATAGTTAGTAAAAGATTTTGTGTCTTGACTAAATTATCATTTATACTTTTGTGCTTAAAAAGTCAATTTCTGCAAAATTGACCAAAAGTAGACAGGTTGTATTATATTAAATCATGAGCGATGTATTTGGGTTGAAAGTGAACGTTAGTGGTAAATGTGAAAAAAAAAACATTAGTTATGTCCAATGATTTTGTCCTTTAAAATTTTAAAAATGATTAAGTGAAAATGTCAAAATTGAATGAGATAAAATAAAAAAAAACTGGAAATGTTGTAATTATGATTCAAAAACTTGCTTGTTACATAAACTATATGGGTGTAACTAAATTATATCTTCTCAATTCCACCCAAATGTCCCTGTATGGGTGGTCTAAAACTAATACTAAAAAAAAGGGACTAATAATAGGAAACCCAATCAATTTTGAGCACATGGCATTTATTGTGGAATATCATGAATGACATGACAATGGTCCTATCTTTTTATATTTAATGCTTATAAATGAATGTTTCAGACGGAGTATATCTCAGTTGACGAAGTCTAGTAAAATGTACTCGTCAACCCAACATAAAAAAGATGTTCAATTTGAGTAGTATTGCACTGTGTTCGTTTTGTTAATCGTCGTTTTAACATAAATTTTTTATTTTGTTCTAATTATCTTTCAAATATAATTAATTATAGTTTTATATTTTTAATGTACATTTGTTGCTTATTTTTCTACTAAAGTTAATAATCAATTGTCATTTTACATACATTTATAATGTACTTTTTAACTATTTTTACTTTTACGTAATCTATGTGCAAATAACTAAAACGACAGTTAAAAGTAAGAAACATATAATAACAACTTCTAATATTAATACATTCATTATATAATTTTAGAATTAATCAATTAAGGTTATATGTCGTAATTGTGGACTACTAATAATAGCCAACCGTGTATCTAATTGTTAAACGTACTAAGAGTTAACAATGTAGCTGTCACCTTAAGTATGAAATGAAAACCGTTGACACCATAATGTGTTAAAACATTTCACTATTAGAGTAATACTTATGTCTAGGGGCAGCAGGCCCTCGAAAGAATTCACTATAAAAATATGCTACAAGAAGTGCCACTAACCCACGATGAGACCACGATGCCAGAACAGAAGGAAACTCAAATTAAGTGGTTTGTGGGCTTATTCGCCTATGGTTTCTCACATTTCTTTTAGGTTTACATCTAGGTACTCTATGTAGTCTAGAAATAGAGATTATATGCTCATTGTTCAGGTGTGCTCAATTATTAGAAGTATAAACAAAGAGTTTTCATAGATCTGTGAGGATTATATAATTAAAGTTTTTTATTGTATAAGAAAAATACCTAATCGTGAGATATAAGAATAGGATTCTGGAGTCCTTTAACAATTCTTTCGCTGATTATTAGTTAGCCTTTCATATTAAGGGTGAACTGGTATAAATTCTTGTGTCATTTGTGTTTCCGCAAAGTTGTTTCTTCTGTTTTATTATTATATGAATTGAGGATTATCATCTTAGACGAGATTAGAGTTGTTAACGAGCCGGTCCGAGCCGGTTTTGGACCAAACCGGTTAGGACCGGTAAACAAACCGGTTAACTCGTAAATCAGACCGTTAATAAAACCGGTTTGAATGTTTGATTCGTAAACCAGTTCGAGATTAATTCGAAAAAACCAGTTCGTTAGAATCGTCAAAAGTCGCAAAAAATCTGTTTGAAATAAAATCGCTCGCTCGGTTGGGTAATCGTAATTCGTTTTCCACTCGCAAATCGAATTTTTAGGCTATGTTTGGTGTAACTTTTTAAATAAAAATGAATATTATAAACAATTTTAACTAACGATTAACGTGCGAGCGAACGATCAACGAGCGATTTGTAACGAATTACGCACGAATCACTACAGATTAATATTAATATTATATTTTAACAAAAAATATTGCAAACAGTTTTAACGAGGGAGTGCAAACGATTTACGAATTGTAGAAACGAATCGTAGCCTGTACGAAATTCAAAACGAGCGAGCAAACGAGCCGATTTTAACGAACCGATTTACGAGCAATTTACAAGTAATTCGATTCGGTAACAGGCCTAGGCAACATAGGAAGCATGGCGCCTTTGTCCTCTAACAAAGAGAAAGAGGTAATTCTCCACAGGAAAAATCTTATTCACAAGTGAAGCGTCTTGAGCCTAATATTCTTTAGATCGAGTTGTTAAATTAATTCTCGAACGTTTTAATTAGTAATTACAACTAGCACAGATTTCTAACATGTAGTCGTGTGACTGGCCCTAGGACCATAACATACCCATCTAGAAGCTAAGGTGAGCCTCCGCTAATGTCATTTCATCTTCCATTACACTCTATCCACTTATGTAACTTATCACATTAATATCTCCACTTGATCGAATCACTTGTCCCTTCACATAACAGTCAATTATGGCGAGTAAACTTGAGAACGGATAAGTACCACTTTCATACTTCACTTGAATTAATTGATTTACACGTCCAATTCAAGAAAACATCAATGTATATTTACTTGATAGGTTCTTTCAATACGACATAGCTCAACTTATATAAAAATTAGAGCACAACATATTAATAGTATTATTACCCTTTTCATCATATAGCTCAGATTTGATTTTCATTAAGAGCGAATCTCGTGTTTAAAAATGATTAGCATATAAGTTCTTGTCCCCTGATTAGGTGAAACACATCTCGCGATTTAATTCTTTCAGATATTCAAAAAGAGAAATACATAAAGGCAATAAATATGACGGTTTGATACTTTCATTACTCTAGCATACATACTCCAATCCCGAGAATTTGGGTTAAATGGCACCTATGAAAGAAGAAAATTAACTTGGAGCACCTTTTTATAAATCTTAGCAAAATGGCACAAAAGGGGGATGAATTGACAAAATACCCCCTTATAAACTTAATGTTTTATTCAGTTTTTTTTTCGATTTTTTCCTGTTTTTTTTTCAATTTTTTTTTTTTTTTGTAATTCTTTTTTTAAAAATCTTTTCAACTTTTTTTCGGTTTTTTTTTCAATTTTTTTTCCTTTTTCTTTTTCTTTTCGATTTCTTTTTTCGATTTTTCTTTTTCTTTTTCTTTTCGATATTTCTTTTTTCGATTTTTTCAATTTTTTCTTTTTCGATTTCTTTTTTTTCGATTTTTTCAGTTTTTTTTTTTCGATTTATTTTTTTCGAAAAAAGAAAAAGAAAAAAAATCGAAAAGAAAAAGGAAAAAAATTGAAATTGAAAAGAAAAAGAAATCGAAAAAGAAAAAAAATTGAAAAAAATTGAAATCGAAAAGAAAAGGAAATCGGAAAAAGTAATCGAAAAAGAAAAAATCTGAAAAAAGAAAAAATCGAAAAAAGAAATCGAAAAATCGAAAAAAGAAATATCGAAAAAATCAATCGAAAAATCGAAAAAAGAAATCGAAAAGAAAAGGAAAAAGAAAAATCGAAAAAGGAAATCGAAAAGAAAAAGAAAAATCGAAAAAAGAAATCGAAAAGAAAAAGAAAAAGAAAAAAAAATTGGAAAAAAGAAACCGAAAAAAAGTTGAAAAGATTTTGAAAAAAAATTTAAAGCAAAAACAAAAAGAAAATCAAAAAGAAATTGAAAAAAAAACCAGGAAAAAATCGAAAAAAAAACTGAAAAAAACATTAAGAGTATAAGGGGGGTATTTTTGTCAATTCATCCCCTTTTGTGCCATTTTGCTAAAAATTGTAAAAAGGTGCTCCAAGTTAATTTTTTCTCTAAAAAGTGCTAGTTCACCCAATTTCTCCCTCCAATCCCTACTTTAAAATCCTCAAAATGAAGGCCACGACAATTCCCTTGCCATAAAGATTGATGTCGGAGATTTACGAAATATACCTCAGTGGTCATACATACTCCGATTCCTACTCCTATATCAAAACAGTAAATGATATGTCACCAATGAAACTAGACCAACAGTTAGTTAAGCTCCCAAATAATGCCACAAAAATACATACGATGCCAGTAGGATAAACGAACATTTGCAGTGCCTGTAATCACATTATTAGCAATTAATATAACATATAATCTTCTAATCATGTGGGATTCAATGTAATGATTGTAATCATATGTATAAATAATAAATGAGTATATATGATATTCGTTCATAATATGTAATACATATATATTCAACCATTTCATTATTTGGAGATATCTTTAATGAAATAATTAACATAATATTGAAACATCAATTAACATAATTCATAAAATCTTGAGTTTGTAATAAAAAAAAGTGCATCATCAAATATTGCAGACAAATCGTGCACTTTAAACTTATGAAAATATAATGTTGATTATTAATTAAAATATCAAATAAATATTTAAACTATATTATTTGTACAAATATATTTGATGAAAATTATACTGTTGAATAATATTTTTAGTAATACTTTTCTTACCAAGATAATTATATACATACACATCAAAGTTTTTTATGTTAATAAGACCAAAATTACTTTTAAAATTGATCACCTAAAATCAACACAGTAATTAAACAAATATCAACGAGTTGGTATCAATTTAGAGTTTCTCTGGTTTATTATTACGACCTACGGAGGATGACCTTATTTTATTAAAGTGGGGTTTTAATAATTAATACTCGGTATTTTAAACACGAAAAAACAAAAATATCTACCATTAGGCATTAGGCATTAGGGATGGCAACAGAATAAGACACGTCTCTTGTTATTTTGGCTAAAAAAATTCATTCCTTGAACTTTGACGAACTGATCAGTTTATTTCTCAAACTTTTAAATATGTCTACTTACCCCCAAATTGGTTATTTTAAAAAATTTCATAATGAAGGACAAAATAAAATTTTAACATATAATAGACAATGCTGGGATCAATTTATAGTATTTAAAGTATAGTGTGACCTCTTAAATAAGAAACTAAATTATTAAAGAAAAATTAAAAAAATGTTAATAACACCCCCAACCCCACTTTGATGATAAATGGTGAATAGTCTGAAGTATGTATGACCGAATGAGCAATTAGTCCAATTTAATTTCCTCAAAATTGATTATTACTTTAAAATTTTAATATAACATTAATTAATCAACTAGGATAACAACTACAAAATCGAGAAGGAAGTAACATTTTAGGTGACATCGTGAAGCCGCCATAGCTTAGTAAAAAAATAGGCTTATTTGCTTGCGGGCCCCTCAAACATCGATATCCTCTTCTAATAGCCTTCTCATATTCCTATGCTTTCAATTAGTCTCTAAACATACACTCTTTCCCCACACCCCTTAAATACCCTCGACCCTCGTACCATTATAGTGGCCCTTTTGAATGCAATTGGGGGTGATAGTGGGGTGGGGTAAGGTTAAAGATGATGATTCGGGTATTGGATAGAAAATGTCTCTTAAAAATGAGTCAATAATCAAAGATGAATTGATCCAATAGCCTAATTGGAAAAGGCTATTATTAGTGATCAGAATGTTTTGGGTTCGAAACTCACATCATAGCTAATTAAAAAAAAAAAAAAAAAAAGAATGAGTCAATAATAGCATTAGCATTAGAGGCTATTTGCAAAGATAATGATATGAAAAAAGTATTTGAAAAGATAGCACTAGTTGAGGGGCTAATGAAAAAAAGGCAAAAACATACTATATTCCGAAGTTTATGACCAATTGACAATAGAGGGACTAGCTCAATATCATATATCTTAACTTGGGAGGACATCGACTTCTAATGTGGAATGTGCATGTTAACACTTTCGCTCATTTATAACCCAATCATTGACGAAATTTTTTCTCGCCATCATTATTTAACAGATCAATATCGATAATGTTACACGTGCGTCATTAACTTGAGATTACAAACATATTAGTAAATTTCAAGTAGGTTTGGGACATGGAAATGATAAGAAAGTGGTAAGATAGATGGATATTTGTGAGAAACAGCTATCTAATCTTTCTGGAAATAAGGATTGGAATATGAATTGATCTTTGCCACTTGGAATCACAATCATAATTTGGCTCATCAGTCTCGTGAACAATGGAATTGAATAGGTAGCAGCCATCTAATCTTTGTAGAAATTAATGCACATTTTCGAAAGGCCATGTTCACCTCATTAATCACTACCCCCTAAATTCTATATATAAGTACTAATTACCTTCTCTTGAAAAGTGGATAATTTTAGCATCGTCTCTTTTTCCCTATCCCACTAATAATTTTGGTAGATTTGAACGGATAAAATTATCTACTTCTTTTTAAGCTTCACTAATTTACAAAATCATTTTTTATTGTACTGTATATATCGTAAATATATATTTTAATTTATGTCTATAATATATGTATAATAATAATCAACTAAAGCAAGAATTATAATAGATGTACTATATACCCTACAAACAATTTATTTTTTGATTTATGTCTATAATGTATGTATAATAATAATCAACTAAAGCAAGAATTATAATAGATGTATTATATACCCTAAAAACAATTTATAAATATGCAAGTTGACAACAAGGCCAACTCTTACCTATGATGAAAGGGCACAATCGCGTTACGGCCCAGTTGAAGGGCCCCCAAAATTTAAAAATAAAATTATTGATATATTCTTTTTTTTAGTTGTCCTTTTACTTATTTTTTTATTCTAATAACTCAAAAAAAATTTCCCAAATTAATTGTCATATTCTCGTATTTATACACTTTTTACTTTACTTTCTATTTTATCTATATTATGTAAAATTTAATTTTTCAATGACTAATAAATACTCCATATAATAAATGATCTGTGTTAGCAATTAATTTTGATTAATTAAATACTTAAAGGCTTATAAGATGTATTAATCATACTCAATTAACGTGTACTTTACTAAAATGATAATTAAAAAGAAATTAAAAGAGTATTAGGTATTCACTTGAAAAATCATAAATAAATCATAAAAAGAACAATCAATCAATCCCGTTGATTTGCATCCAAATCTTTTTGAAAATTGAAGTTGGTTAAAACATAATTGATGAGTTCAACAAAGAAAGATCGAATAATTTGATAATGTTTTTACATTGACAAGAGACGTTAAACAATGTAGACCCTAACTTTAATAATAACAAATTAACAAAAAAAAAAATTTTTAATTACCAAGGAATAGTTTTGGTATCAACAAATGAACAAATTTTGATTGTACAATACATAATATTGAAATATCATTTTATATAATTTGTTAATGCATTATTTAATTTACTTACAATAAAACAGGGTATAAAATATTTCAGTTTCATCATTATATTAAGGCTTTTTTTCATCTGGGCACCTGAACTTCTGGTTTTATAACAAATAGGCACCTGGTGAACTTTTTATAACAAGTAGGCACCTGAGGCCGAAATTTGGCACCTGAACTTTTGGATTTCTCTTTTTTCAGATTTTAAACAATTAGATGAAGGGCAATTTAGACAGATCACATCATAAACTAACTAAAGCAAAGATCTTAACCCAACCTCTATCCACCCATTTAACCCAACCCCCATTAATATCTATTCAAATCAAAATCAACACTCACCTAATCTCATGATTTTTTCATTTAAATTCCCCACCACATACGACGAACAACACCGCTGCTGCTCAGCCTTCTCATCTCCGCTGCTCAATCGAACAGCTTCAACCATCAACCGTTGAGAATACCTGCTTTTAATCGAATTTCCGTGTACTAGCTTCATTCGAATGATTTGAGGCAGCGGAGGAGACGAATTCGGTCGGTGGAGCTGCCATCTCGCCGCCGATGTTCCGACGGTGAGGCGGCGGCAACAACCTGACATTATTATAGTTTAATTTGGATGAATTTAAGTAATTGAGTTTAGTATATTCTATTTTTGAAGATTTTGTGAGGAGAAGGAAAGAAGAAAAAATGGAGTAATTGTTTTGAAAATGAATGGGGGGAGGGGGAAGGAGCTACTGCAGGTTGGGGTTGGGCGGGGGGGGGGGGGAGGTACTACTGCAGGTTGGGGTTGGCTGGGGGGGGGGGGGGGGGAACTCCAACAGTTACGCAGGTTGGGGGTGGGGGGGTGGGGTCCTTTTTTTTTAGTTTTTAAATTATTATTAATAATTATCTTTTAAGTTATTCTTCAACTTTGGCGCTTAAATGTTTTTCGGAATGGCACCTGAATTTTTCTCGAATATTTTTCTCCAAAAACTCATATTTTCAATATGACTAACTTGCCCCTGGGTTAAGGAATTTTTAAATGTCAAAAATCTGAGAAATTAAAAAATTTGTGAAATCCATTAGTTCAGGTGCCAAGTTTCGGCCTCAGGTGCCTACTTGTTATAAAAAGTTCATCAGGTGCCTATTTGTTATAAAACCAGAAGTTCAGGTGCCCAGATGAAAAAAAGCCTTATATTAAACGTTTACTTTTAGTTTTCCTATTAGATCTCAAAAATATTTGGACCAACACTAGTTGACAACATTGACTTAAAGTACACTAGTACCTTTTGAATGAGTGTAGTACCAAATCTATATTACTAAAGCCTAATTTTGTAGGGGTAGGAGTGTACGACTTAAAAAGTAAAAGTAACCAAACATTGGAGCAGGCTCAATAAATCTACAATAAATGAACACCATAACTGGCAAATTAGTCTTTGCATGTACATATTGTTTGGCAAACATATCACAAAAAGAGCTTCTTTATCACATGGTTAGGATTAAGACCACCAAATTAGGGTGGTTTATAGGGTAGCCTTACCTAATTAATGATTTTCATAATGAAGACCCTTGGTTACATTTGCTACTTCATAAATTGTGTTATACGGAGTATGAAATATCACAAATAAGGTAACTCAAACAAACTAAAATCAAGTATCAATAAGTATTTTTACGAGTAGAATTGAGATATAATTGAAAATATTAAGTGTTCATTTGCTTTCACTTATTTATTTGACTTAAAAGAGCTAATTGTTAAAATGGTCCTAATAAGTGGATCATTATTACACTTTACTCTCCATAAGTAACAATAATGCGCAAATGATTCTTGTAACTGTATAACGGGTGCTATTGCCTATTATTACTTACTTTTAGGATATTTTTATAATTTAATAAGTATTTGAGACAAATAATAATATTTTGAACTTATGTCATTCTTCCCACTGCCCACCTTCATCTCCTCTCTTACGAAAACTACTTCAGATACTATCCTTTAAAATATGAAAGTTGAATTTATGTTTTTGTCCCAAAATATTCTTTAAATTAGTAATTTTTACCCAAAATAACTTAATTTTTTTTCTCCGCCAACAACTAACAAAACCGGTAATTTGGAGATCACTTGCAACTTACTGGAGCCAAAAAATACAACGGCACCTCACTTACTGAGACTAATTCGATAATTACCTCTTAACTAAAACTTAAAATTGATTATTAACTTCAAGTAGTATTATTTGGACTTCGCATTTTTAAATGAGCTAGCTCGGAGCTCGGCTCAGTGAAAGCTCGTCGAACCGATCCTAAAACTCGTTTAGGGATGAGCCGAGAAAATTCTTGAACTTGAGCTTGGCTCATGTTGAGCTCTACCTTCATGAAACAAGCATCCCCTCCCCGTTCAACCTTTGGCTTTGTACGAAACAGTAAGTTATTTTTTACAAATAATATAGGGCTTTGATTTTTACACTCCAAATGTTGATTATTAGACTCCATTTTCGCAATTTTACCCTTCAATTTACGCTATGAAACTTTATAAAAAATGATAAAGTGAAGTGTGATTATAATATTTGAAGTGTAAAAATCAAAGGTCATAATAAAATATCGTGCCACTAGGCTAATCCTTGTAATTTTTATGAGAGGCCTATGTGTTTGTGTTAGAGATTGAGTAATGAATAGGAATTTGCCTCAAGCCGATACTGATTGAATTACGCGGATGTCTGCCGGCTAGCGGGTATATGGTTGAGCCCAGTACTATTAATTTTGAGTTCGTTTTTAATTAAACTTGGGGGCTGGGGCCTCTACCAGGCTTGACAAATGGCCAAATGGACAATCTAACCCGACTCATCAATGTGGGTGTGTGGTTAGATTTTAAGTTCGTCTCGGATCTCGGCTCACTTGGCAAATGCCCACATCTAACTACAGTCTTATTAATAAGTGGTGATGGATGAGATTTTACTTTCTAACAACTTAACGATTTTGTAAAATAATGTTACTTTCGCATTTTAGAGGAATGTTTGAGTAATTATTTGATTCATTTTAATAAAATTTTCTTGTTTATATTCTATACCTAATACGTTAATTACTTATGTAAACTATTATAAAGTAACCAAGTAAAATTCAATCTAGAAAGAGTTCGAGTTTAAATCGAAGAATTCCCTACATACTCAGATTATTTCACATATTGTAGTTGCCCACATGAAATATCAGTAATAAGATTAGTGCAGTCTAAGAATTCAAAAAATGCCTAATTTATAGGAAAAATTTGGGGATATGAATCAATGATTGATAATAACACGTTTATTTGGTTTGATGAAGCATTGTTGTATTCTTGTTTGGCCCCCCGCACTACCTAAAGGAGTAAAGGGCTAAAGGCAAATATTATATGCATGACCAATTTGTATAATAGTGACCAACTTTCTTTAGTAAAGAACAAAAGTGGGCCATTCTTTTTTCTTCATAATAATTTTGCACCTTTCATCAACTTGCTCAAAAGCAAAACGACTATCTCCACTTTAATTATCTAATATTCAATTATATTAATCCATTCATTCGGCTAATAAAACCGGATTCATCATTGATCTCACTGCACTCTCCATCATATATAACTACATATTATATTTCAAAACATTTTCGAAACGTTAAAAGTTTAAAACAAAGGACAAGAATTGGTCACGTTTAATTCATTTGATTTAGTAGACAGAAGAATATGGTCCATTATTACATATATGACAATGTAACAAATGTAATAATGGACAGTATATATAATGACGAAATAGTATTTGGAATTTTCTTTCATTCTAACTTATCACGTTCACTAAAGGGGAAAGGCCAATTAGTTTCATACGAGAAGACTCAAAAGTTCATATAGTACTTTATTTTTCTGAATTTGAATAGAAATGAACCACATAATACTTGGACAAGGGGTAATTATGATGTCATATCAACTTTCTTTGTTTTTTTCCTTTTTTTGTTTATAAATTAGTGATAGATGTGAGTTTCGAACCCAGGACCTTTTGGTCACTAACAAGAGCCTTTTTTACCAGACTATTCGATTAACTTTCATATATAAAAAAGGTTATAAAAGAGAATGAAATTTTAGAAAATTTCTAAGGGATCGGAGCATAGTATATTTTTCTGTCAGCTTTTCTATATTTATCCTTGTCACCCTAAACATGATATAGAAATTAGATGACGAAATATATGAAAGGAAAAAATTGTGAAAAAACTAGTAAAAGAAATGGTGATCTAAAAGAATAAGATGCCACAATCGTAACAAATTAGATACTTAAAAACATTCGATTATATCTTTGTCAATTTCGCAGAAAAGTAAAACTATTATATATAATGAAAGTATCAAATAATATAATTTTTTTGTCATGGGCGATAAAAAATATCATTTGAAAACATTTATGATCAAATTATTAACATTGCCACTACAACGTTTATTTTGATTACCTTCCATAAAAAACATTTGCTTGTTTGCTATAGTGTTGTGATGTTGTCCATACTTTACACTAACTATAAGAGAGTGTATTTCATATAGCAAATAAGCAAATACACTTTGTCACATTATATTTTTTTTACCACATCATCAATTATTTCAATAATTTTATTTAACAAAATAAAAAATATATCACAAAATATTCACTATCTCTTTCCTCATATCGTCAACACTTTCTCTTTCCTTTACAATAATAACATACACCCACCATATATATTTATTCTCTGTCATTTTTATTTAAAAAATAATTTATTTCCTTATATTAATTAATAAATATTTGATTTTCAATACTCAATCTTATGATATTAAAATTGATGTTAAAGTATGGTAAAGTGGAGTTCTACTTCAAAACCTTCAAAAAATAAAAGTATTGAAGAAGAAAATTATCAGAAAAGTTGAGTCGAGAAGTTGGTATTTTATTCAAATAAAAATAGTAGTGACAAGTGAATAGAGTGTATTGTTAAGCCTTTAACCCCTTCACCTTCTCAGCTTCTCAGCTTCTCAGCTTCTGGCAGGTTTACACCAAACAATTGAATGGATCTCATTAATTTTTTGAATTGGCAGGACATCGTCCTCCAATTATTCACTATCGGTAGTACGTAGTCTTAAAAACGTTTTTAACTTATTCAAGCTTCGGAATTTGATGTACACTAATAATATTTTAACTTACTGAAAATTTGGAATTGCAGGATAATAATGATAGACACTTCTAACACATGGAATCAGTAATGAATTACTCCCTCCGTCCCTAAATGATTGTCACATTTGACTTTTGGTGGTCAATAAAGCACGATTTAAAATATAAATATCTCTTATTCTAAATGCAAAAAAATTATAATAAGTTGATATTTCAAAAATATATATTGAGACGAATCTAACGAGGTCCCACAAGACTATATTATTTCTTTCCGTTTAGTGAGAATTCGTGATCAAATTTTGTTGTAATTGACCACAAAAGTCAAAATGTGACAATCTTTTAGGGACGGAGGGAGTATAAGTTATTAATCCTTATTGTAAAGGACTACAGTCTATGGTTATAAATTATAATTAATTACCCTAAAAATGGAAAGGGCATAAATTTGATCCATCCTAACGTTTCTTATAAAAATCAATACCACATTACCACTATAATATAGCTCGAAAGCGTGAGGAATTGAAGAAGCGAAAAATAGATATTCGGGATCCTATTGAACTCGCTACTTGTTGCTAATTTCTTTAATCTAAGAAAAGCCACTGGGATTATGTGAAATATTTCTGTTCATCAACTCTTGTTCATGCAACCTTGGTACAAACAAATGATGATGTCCCTGATTCAAGTATCCACTCTGGAGATTATGCTTCAATAATAAATTGTTGATTGTGATTGAATTGTGTTGTGAAGGATTTTCCATAGCTTTAGTTGAAGGAGACTTAATTTCATCCACATTAAGTGTTGTAATGTCATGGATGCTTGATCTTCTTTTATCCTTTTTCCCTCCTCCAGAATGTTGTCTAAGAAAATACTTCTGAGCATGACTTGCAACTTGGGTTGGTGTTCTACTTGTCACAAAGTTGCGCGAGATGTTCCTCCAATCGCCTTTTCCATACTTCTTAAGCCCCAACAAGAATTGCCTGATCATTCGAACGAAAAATTGTTATAAACTCGACTTTGAACCTATAAGTTGATAACTATAGAAAGATTCGACAAGGTGCATATTTAATAAGATATAATGTGCATTTTCTTAAGGAATATGAATCATGGAAACAAGAAAGACTTATATGCACATTGTGAAATATTTAACCATTTAGGATAAATAAAATTAACCTGTGCTCTTCCTCACTCCATGGAACACCTTTTTTCCTTTCATGAGTTGAGCATCCTCTCTTCCCTGGTGTCCCAAAAAGTTGTCCAATTCCATCATAATAACACCCTTGCTTACCAGCATCATCATTAAACCAATCCAATGTGAAAGAATGAAGATTATTAGTTGTCGAATATCCGGGTACAGGAATTCGCCCTGCCTCTATATCAGTAACATCTTCAACTAATTCATTATACTGTTTAATCACATCGTTAACCGTCTTCCCGGGAAGCATAGCAGCAACGTTGTACCATCTATCTGGAGTGTCTTTATCATATAATGCAAGTGCACTCTCAAAAATCTTGTTGTCTTCATTTGTCCATTTTGTCTCCTTTTTTTCCTCAAACAACCATTTTGATGCAGGGGAGGAGACAACTTCCATACTCCTATGCATGATTCAAATCTTGGCTCATCAAACGTTGGGGCTAAACTGTTTTTTGTTATAGTCTCAAGAAAGAAAGAGAACTGATCAAAATGGCATCAAATCTTGAAATGACAACTTCTCCAAATATTGTGGAAATTTTAACTGTTGAAAGGTTGTGCTTGATAGTTGGAAACTTGAACAATTTAGAGCTTCTTGATAATAGATCTTATGAACATCACTTTCAAACTAATTAAAGAACCAGAGAGATTGAGAGAGATTTAGAGAGAGAGAGAGAGAGGAAAATTAAAAAATGAATGCATGTCTCCAGGTATTGGTACTTGTTTGTTGAAACTTGGTGATGAGTGCACTGATTGTATTGTAATAGGAAAGTGGAGTATGTGAGTTTTGGAGATCTTTCAAGTTGGTATGCTATTGGGCTAAATTGGTTTTTGTGTTGGTTGTAATAAGAAAGAAATACTACTTATATAACTAGTAGGGCAGGTGGCAGAGGGGTGGGATTGGGTGGGGGGGGGGGGGGGGGGGGAGGTTTCCAATTATATAGTGAATGGAGAATCTTTTATTTGTAAAAGGGAAAAGTGTAATGATTTTGGTATTATTGTAGTTGGAAGGAAAATTGTGGTAGTTTATGCATTGATGGTGTTGACTGATGACATTTTGCTTTAAGCTAAGCTTCCACCACTAGATTCACATTATTATTCTCATGGCTTACTTCAATGATTAGATAGGCATATATATGACGCAATTTTAACTATTGATGGATTCATTTTAAACAATCGATTCATTGGATTGAGGGATTAAAATAGATTGATGTAATTTCTTTCTTCTATCAATGAGTACTCGATTTGTGGATGAGGTGGATATCAGGATATGGATCTAGTAAATGGGCTATCTTCATTTTCATTTTCATGTTTATGTTTTTTCTGGCCAATGACAACTTTGAGAAGATGTAAGGTCGTAGCTCTCGTGGCACAGTTTAGTTGATAAAGAATTTAAATGTTAAAGTGCTAACAACCTAGCCTCTCTGTACGATATAGTTAGAGTCGAATCCAGATCAGAGTAAAACACATATTATAGTGATAAAAAGGCAAATAAAAGTCTCCTAACCATGAGACATATCCATGTGATGACCCTTACAATGAAGGTATCATTGTTTGGGGAGATGCCAAGGCCGTATAGAGAAGTTTTGAGTTGATTTTGTGCAGATCTCTAGTCGTTTTGAATATATAATCGGTTCGCGTATCTCGTTTCCCGTTAGGTCCCTCATCTTTAATTTATTCGAGTATACCTCAAATTTTCACTATTTCAATATAGTTCTGCGTCTAAGTTTGGACTCGCATTTTATCAACCTAAATTTTGAGTTGGCTCAGTTTAAAATCGAATTAGCCCTATTTCAAACGGTTTCGTCTCGGTAACAGCTCCATGAGCTAAACGTCTCCAACCTCGTTGATTGATATAGCATGAGTATATTGATGAGTGATTAACACTTACGGATTGTACTTCACAATTTTTAAGCTAAATGCATATACAATTACAAAAGCTCGAACTTTATCTATATTGAACTACTATTATTTGATGAAGTTTGCTAAGGAAATATAAGGAACTTTCTAAGAACAAATGCTTGGACGATAATAGATAGAGTAAATTATTTTTCAATTGCTTTGTTTTTGTATTGATTGATGATTACAAATGATTTAAGAGACACATATTTATACTACGTCATTCTCATGCATGAATTGAGGTGTCATTCATATAGTGGTTGTTGAAACTTCATCTCCAATGAATCAAATATCAGATGTCACTCTTAGAACATAGATGCGTATCTTCTTCATAGGTGTCATCCATGAAGGATAGATAAGTGTCTTGCTAGGTATCATCCATTTGATATATAGTAACTAAAATTTCAACCGAAGGCAAGTCAATTCGTAACAAATACTAAGTTGAATCTATGCATTATTTGGAGTAGGAAAACGAGAAAAAAGATTAAAACATTATACACATTGAAAGAGATATCGAGCGTAGTTGGTACTTGACAAGTTTGGTAAAATGCATCAAGATTGAAAATTAATGATGGAGTACGTAGTTTGAATGCAAAAATTGGTGTTAAAAGTCTTGATGATCAGCTCATATCGCTTCTTGTCTCTTAAGTGAACACTTGTACATGGAGTATTATAATTATTTATACCCCCAGCTGTCGAACTTTGATTCAATATTGTAGACTTAGATCCACTAATGTAATAACTAGTATATTTATTCAGACAACTGGATGGTACTATACTATGGTACTACTAGTACTCACTTAGTACTGGATTTCATACGCCATTTATGCAAGATTTATGAGAGACTCGGTTATATTAACACTCATATTTTATACTACGGTTTTTTTAAAATGTATCCTTAGGACACGGGTTAGGTTAAGATGTTAATAACATAATTATTAGGAAAATGTGCGTGTCGGAAATTGAAAACAATGCTGAAATTGGAGTTTCCTAAAGTGGAAAGATCCCTTTTTGCCAAACTTTCCATTATTTATTCACATGGTTAAGTAGAGTTGCCATATGAGGCATGTGCGGAGTTGTGAAGCTCCCAAACCACTAAATACAAAATGGTTTATGTGACTCCACTACTACAACTTCCAACACCATATGTTGGAATATAATGGAACCAAATCTGCCATAAAATCTGGCCACTCATCTCAGATTCTATTTCATCAAACCTCTTCGTGTTTCAGGCTTCAAAATCTTTGGTGGGATTCATCAAACCCTCCATTTCTAAAATAATTGAGATTACTAGTTGGTTTTAGGAACACCTAGCACATCACCAAAGTAGAAGTTATATAATAAGAGCAATTTGATAGTGAACACCTAATATAGGGACAAATTGCTTTAGAAATAATAATGGGATCCTAAAATAGGGGTGAATCTTCTATATGTGAAGAGACATGCAACACCGTCCTCAGGATCAAGAGACAGCTCTTATGATTTTCTTCTGCTGGTTGCTGCGCCCTTCATCTGGAGACTCATGGCTGAGTGCAATCGAGCTTTACCTCCACTTTCTACATTTGTTGTGTATTACAAAAAGCAAGAGGGTGTTAGCACCGAATGGATGTTAGCACAAGATCAAATTTGAATTTAAAGACGATGATATAATAAAATGTGCAAGATGTATGTAACATAACTTGAAAGCCTGTTCTTTCAGGAAACATCAGAAACCAACCATGAAAAACCATACATTTCAACTATATCAGTATACTTCTTGCAATGTGATTGTAGGTTAAGACTTTTTCAGGGACCAATCCTCCTGCTACTCCTCATGGGTGATAGACACCATCATCACAATTGTTAAGGGGCGATACAATTACACGATCATTCGTCTCCACGATAGATCTGTGGACAGCCACCAGTTAATTCAAAGTTCAATTTTGTAGGTCAAGCTACTGGTTCTCTTGAAGACCTTCGTGTTCATTCCATGTAACATTCCCGTTCTTCCATAATACCAACCAAGATTCTGGTTTCGGCCTTGTTTGTTCTTCCGTACCTTTAATCATCCTGATCCTTACTTCCTCCACTTCACCTGAGTATAGATCTCAAAGTCTCTAAATCCATCGCCTGAAATTGAGATCGTTAATAAAAATTCAGACTAACATTTGATACACAAAACTCCCAACAGATAAAAACTGAACAGGAGTACCATATTTAAAGGAAATTCGATGAGAAACGACTTTTTGACTGCTTCAGTGATACATCCAATGGGCTTTGGGGACAGTTTCAGTAACAAGACATCGACTAAGAAGGAAAAGTACCAATTGCACAGATCAATGAGCTGGTTTCTTTAAACTCAATCTCTAATCCTGAATGGCCCAACAAGTATTAAAATAGGACTAAAAACAAAAATTTACTTGAAACCAGAAAAGCTCTGTGTAGTATTAAATTATTACCCGACTCGAAGCCAGAAAAGTTTGTTTCAGACTTTAAGTTAACTAAACTTTAAACAATGGCGTGAAAAACATTCACAGACTCCATACCACATTGAAGGAGTTTGTGATTGTTTTACACTGTTTAACTCAAAAGAATTTCAGATAATCAAACCTATAGTAGAAGTAATGTAGCAAGAGTTATAACCCCGAGTACAATGTTAGTATTCGAGGCTGATAGATCATACACAGTTTATTGTGGCACCATCTTACATGTTTGGTGATAAACAATATATTCACCAAATAAGTGATGTGTTTGATGCTTTACCATAAAAATTGAAAGTAAATGTATAATTCTTCTATTTATTACCTCTATCCCATGAAGATTGTCCAGGTTGATTGTTTTAATTCGAACTATTTGGTGAAAAATATATCAAATGAAAACATATTTAATGTACTTCACTATTAACATGCTAATTTTGATTTACATCAAAGTTATGTATGTCATTTAAGGGCATAAAGTTCGTTAATTTTGACCATTGAAAGACAAATTATCCAAACATCATGGGAAAAGGGCAGAATTTGTTACAAGGAGGAGAGTATTCTCTATTAAATCTCAGAGCAGCTGCATAATAAGGTAGCTTATGCCAACTCTACCAAATACTAGAGGAAGCAAATATTTTATGTTCCCTCCGTTCTTATTTACTTGATCATGTAGCAAAAGTAATGTCCTTTTAACTTTATCATATAGGATTTCACCTCTTCAAATCTCAATATGTTGTGCGAAATTATCAGTGAGTTCCAATGGGTTGAAGTAGTCTAAGACTATCTCCAAGAGGTGAGAATCTTGCTAATTTATCCTAAAACAGGAGTGCATTTGGTGCTAACTAACAGAGGGAAGATTGATTATATTTTTCTCCTGTTGGTTTGGTGCTATTTAGTAGGAGCTGAATTAGAATTCTATAATTGATATATTTCATTATGTGTTGTCTATTAGTTTAGAGCTAGGCCCTCTAAGGACAGCCCATAGGCACCTTAGCTTTCGCAAAGGTAGCCATCCCGACTTATATCAAGTCCAATCATATCAGGATAAGACATTCCAGTCTATATCAAGTCCACTACTATGAGGACAAAATCTTCCCCCAAATCAAGTCTAACCAGCCGCACAGGAATAAGCTGTGAAGGCACCAGGGTTGACATATATCCAAGTTCATAACAAGACAAGACCAACTCAAGCTCAAACTGTAGTATAGATGTTAGTATACCAAATAGATTAATAGATTGATACCTCAATTAATTGATATAGATTTATTTGTACTCTT
Source organism: Echium plantagineum (assembly GCA_003412495.2). Lineage (NCBI taxonomy): Eukaryota > Viridiplantae > Streptophyta > Magnoliopsida > Boraginales > Boraginaceae > Echium > Echium plantagineum. The sequence continues at coordinate 18,759,444 of CM016561.1, read as the reverse complement.
GAAAATTTCGCTTAAGGGTTTTATTACAATGAAACTTTTTTAACCATACAGTGACCCTAAAGAACAATGGAAGTCCAATCTCTGCTAGCTTTTGCATGCAACTAATCGAGAACAAGGAAGAAAAACACAGGCTCAAGTCACCAAATAGGGCACATGAAAGGACATATTCATCTCATTAACTCAAGTAGAAGCAGCAACGACCGTAAGCGAAATCATGCAAGCACCATTCTCCATCAATGAAACATAATAATTTGCAATATTCACTAATGTAACATATACTACCTCCATTCCTCAATTGACTAGTTTGATTTTCAGTGGTCCTAATTAACAAACTTTATTGTGTTAATATCGTCAAGTAAGTTATAATTATCTATTGATATAACTTTCACTAAACATTAAACGACATATTTGTGTAATATACAGAAACATTTGATTTCAAAATGCAAAAAGCCAACCATTAAGAAATTCAAAACTGAGCAATGTTTTTAGATAGAGGAAGTACTAACAAGCTAATTAAACACACAATCAACATTCAACAGCGTCAAGAAACATTGGGAAATCAAATTAATTAAGCTTCACCAAAATAAAAATGTTGAAAGAACCAAACTTTACTTACATTTACACAGAAAGAGCAACCTCAGCATCACGATTAAATCTTTAATGCACCAAGTTAAGAAGTAGACCTAAGACCAAAAGCAAACTTAACCCACTATTATTTCTCTCTTCTATTCCAATATTATAATCCAAAAAACATAATCTTGAGTCGAAATATGATGGATAAAAGCCTATATGATTTGCCTCAGCAAGAACTGGTGACTAATTGCTTTGACTAAAGATTGAAGTTTGACTAAATGATGAATAAGTCAATGCTGGGATTGATAGATTGGAGAAAATGCAATTTGTGCCCTAAATTGGTGATAGGTGATAGATGATAGGTGTAATTTCTGATATTTAGGCCCTTAAACAAGCCCAAATCGATTCAGACGATTAGAATTAATCTAGAGGACTGAGGACGGTGGATTACTATTGCATTAAATGATCATTTTGTCTCCCATTAAATTTCTTCATTTACTATACTTTTAAATAGGGAGCAAAATTGTCATTTGATGCTACAATATTTCACTATTCAGGTGTGTATAACAGATCAGACTGAGGACATTTATAAATGATACGCTCATTTAAGGCGTCCCCGCTTGGCTAGCCCATCGCCCAACAGATGAGGTGAATTCGGGATGTGCCTATAGCGGCTCGGTACTCCACCTCAAGAGTGTCCAGAGTAGGGTGGGTAACCACCACATGCAGATCCTCCCTTGAACAAATGCAGAGTTACTCATGCACTTGCCGTGGATCGAACCCACACACTTGTGGAGAAGCACACTCTTATAGTGAAGTCCCTTATCATTTGAGCTATGTCCCGTAGACAGCTGAGGACATTTATGTTGTCCTTTTGTTTGGGATAAATTAGGTTAACTTATATGTTTATTCTGTTTGGGAAAAAAAAAATATGTATATAATACCCTTTATCATTAAACATAGATTGGCCACAAATCTTAGAAATAAAAATCAAGCTCTCTAGTCGGTCAACCAAATGAGATAAACATTGGAGAAAGGATAACATAAGACCGATGAATGATAGCAATTGGATGGATCAAACCCAAGATTACCTCCAACTGACCAACTCCAAGGGATAACAACTCTGTTCAAAGTGTCCAACAAGGGCAATATAGACCAATTAATGTAAATGATATAAGCTTTGATTCGGTGTTATACTTCTACCAAAGCTACCAATTATATTTCACCATCAAAATTTTCAAATATTTATCAACAAACAATTACATATACATTTAAATTAAATTGAGATATACAAATAAAAAATAAAAAAGTGAAATTTGATTATTAATTTTTTTCTTAAAAATGAAAACTCTTCTAAATTATAGTTGAGTAACATTATTGTCTTTTTGTACACACATAAACCAATTAAGATCTCACTAAATTTTAGTGTGATATTTTCAATTTTCTTCTAACTTTTAATTTCAACCTTTTGATTTGATCATTCTTTCTTTTTTAAAGTATCTAACATAATAGATTAAATTATAGACTCACTCCAATAAACAACATCTCCAACATCATCTATACCAAACGACCACATTATAGATCATACCAAATCATACTTACATAATCGATAAAGTCAACCCTCCAATTCATTCATATATGTTCAACATATCACAATTATGCAGCCTGTGTTGACCATAATCGACCGTCAAACCTAAGTGGATCCGCTCTTCTCATCACATCACAAATACCCAAATCAAAGTTTGCGCCTTTTTGCTGAATTATCGATCAAGATTTCATTTTTCGGTCAATTCTTGATTTTTCTTACTATTACATATATCTGGTATTTTTTTTATCAAATTATTCTGATTTGCGCCGTTATCGCGATTAATATCTCGTGACTACTAGCCTTCGAAGGTATGAATTTCAGAAACTTGGAAGAGTTCTGGCCATTTTACATGAATCAACACTCAAAAGCAGCGACTAGACGGTGGCATTTTGCAGGCACACTGTGTAGTATGGTGTGTTTGGTGTATGCTTTAGTGTTTAATTGGTGGGTTTTGTTTGTTGTCCCATTGTTTGGGTATGGGTTAGGTTTGTATAGCCATATATTTGTTGAAGAAAATGTTCATGTAACACTTGGGCATCCTTTTTGGTCGTTTCTATGTGATTTCAAGATGTTTGGGTTGATGCTCACTGGTCAAATGGATAGAGAAATCAAGAGACTTGGAAAGAGGCCTATCTTGCAGCCTTATTGATGATCAATTTATCAATTATATACTAGTACATACTCTTTCCTCTGTAATCAAAATGGTGTATCATTACTTGTATGCAATTCCCCTTTGGTAGTATGTACACTTTCTTGATTTCGATTTCTTGACATCCCCTCGAATTCGTTGTGGTTAAGTTTATCTGGTTTGGCCATGGATGTTTTGTTACTTTAGCGGAAAAGATCATCTAGTCTCCTTTAGCTTTCATCGTGTCATATTTATGTTCATCTTTTGTAAAAGCTCCTACACTTTTGGAGTTTAACGTTCTTGATGCATCTATTCGAAACAGGGACCTCATATGATATCTGCGCCCTTGGCTATTGACGAGCCAAAATGCTCTATTATACGTTTAGACCATTTGACTCGAACACGAGATAGGCTGATAGGAACTACTTCACCATTGTTGCGCCCTATACCAGCATCTTTAGATTGAAGGAGAACTATGGTGATAGCCTGATATGCTGATAGGATTTCTATGACTGAAGTAATCATTTGTTGAAGTTTGATAAGAAGCCATTTTATTCAGTAAAGAGAACAACTTCTGTAGTATGATATCAAGTGAAAAAATAGGCAATATAATAATGCCAATATTTGTATAAGGAAAAAGAAGAAGAAAATACATGACAAGGAGAAATAAAAACATCTACTTGAAACCAGGTAGTCCAGTTGAATTCTTTATATGCAGCACTTAGAAAAGATTTGGTCTGAATTTGTTAAAAGACTTCAATAGGATGATCTTTCATCCTCTTGCTTTTTTGTTGGAGTAAACTTCTCCACTGGTATGGCCATCCACTCGATTTCCGTCATAAACTGCAACTTGATCAAGCGCTAGCGATTGAAAAGGACAATGACCTAAGAATCGCAGAGGGAAATATTTAAGTTGAAAACTTATACTTCTTGAGTAAGCTAAGGTAGTTCCAACATCTAGGTACTCACACTTCTGATTCTAGGTCTTTCAGCATACGAAGCTTACGTTCCAGTCTAGTATAATTAGGGGCATTAGGCAGATTCTTATCAAATTCCTCTTGCAACTTATCAGTCTTATCTTTCAAAACTGGATCATCTTTTGAACTTCTTGCTTTTGCAGCCTCCTCCCTAAGCATCACCATCTTCTCGTCGAAACCCAGAGCTTTGTAAGCCTGGGCATGTTCATGTTCAACCTCATTTTGTAACTTCTTTATCATAGCATTCAGCTCATGCACTGGAAGCTCTTCAGATGATTCCCTCGCTTTCTGGACTCGCTGTTTTAGCTTATCAAGCTCAATCTGCAACTGTTCATCTGAAGTCGTCCCGGGCTGAAAAAGAGACGATTCTTTATGCTTCATGTTAATCTTCCTTTCTGGATCAATGGGAATGCCCTCTTGAAAACCACCAATTTTTCTGAACTTCAGAGTTCTTTCTCTTAAAAGTCTTGGGGTGTCCATCTCTAGAAGTTCCTAAAACGATCACATTCGTCTTAGGATTATAGAACATATCTTTTGTCTATAAAAATTTATGCAAAGCACTCACATTCATAGATTCAACAATTGCCATTTTTATTTGTTGAGATGTCCAATAAGGGTCTGCATGTGCTCCGCCAATTGGCTCCTGCAAAGTGAATCACAAACTCCATATAGACTATAACAGAAGCATGCAATGTAGTAAGTGAATCAAAAGCGACTATAAATTACAGGGATAATGCCATCTGCAATCTGCAACTTGCAAAGCTCCCCAGCGGTTATTTTAAGCTTCTCGGCTGCCTGCATTGAAGTAGACAGTGGAGATTATACAACTGATATATTTTCTAGATATGAAAGAAGATGTACTTAAACCTAGCTGCACCTTTGGAGAGGCTTTTGCAGTCTTCCACAATATTGCTGCACATGCTTCTGGGCTGTAAGATAAAGCATAGGTAAGATGTGAATCAGTACAGTGAAAATTCGAACACGTACATGTGCAGAGATAGACTTGTTATCAAGTTTTAAGAAAGTGATTCAGAGAACTGGGCTGTAAGATAAAGCATAGGTAAGATATGAATCAGTACAACTGAAAATTCGAACACGTACACGTGCGGAGATAGAGTTGTAATCAAGTTTTAAAAAAGAGATTCAGAGAACAGGAAACAAACTAGATTTCGAAAATATATGAATTCAAAGAAGTGCTCATACACCCAAATGAATGAAAAGGCTAAACATGTAAATGCTGGTTAAAATGTTGATCAGAACTTTGCAGATATTAGGAGCAGATTACAACTTCCACAGAATAAACTAATTAAAACATCGAGCATTGAGTCGGCCTAGTGGTCATGTGGACATATGACCTAAAGAGTCATACATCCAAATAAAATTCTTACATGACACATGAAATTGTAACAATTAGCAGTATTAATTCACTATATCACTAGTATTAATTAAGTGGAGCCTATCCAAGTAAATACACAAGATAAGCACCTGGCAACATAAAAGACAGCATTTTCCATCATGAGCAATCTATTTGCACATCCAATGGCTAAAGCACCACCAGAACCACCCTCTCCCATAACGATAGAGACGACTGGAACTTTCAGCCCAAACATACTTCTCAAGTTGTGTGCTATGGCTTCTCCCTGTATTTACAGAAACACGGCACCCAAGTTGAAGACTTATATAAACTTCAGACTAAAAGGTGTGCACTCTAGTATCAGTGTAAGCGTACTTGGCCAAGTTCCTCGGATTTCAGATCGGCATACGCCCCTGGAGTGTCGATGAAAGTTACAATTGGGAAGCCATGGTGATCTGCATAGTACATCATGCGAAGAGCTTTTCTGTACCTGTTAGCAACAGAGTTCCAAAGAAGGTAACTTCCAGATTTAAAGCATTCATGTTATATTTTTCATTATGCAGACATTGGATGTCATTACATACCCATGTGGAGTAGGCATGCCAAAGTTCCGCTGAATGTTTTCCTTCGTATTACGGCCTTTCTGATGACCAATGAACATATAACTTCTACCATCAATAGATCCAAGACCAGTGACAATAGCAGGATCATCATATCCGGCTCTGTCACCATGAAGCTCGACAAACTGGAATTCGGAACTTCTTAGGACTATATGCAGACATTTTTTGCATAGAAACAATCATTGGATATATGGTTGCAAATAACCAGAGGTTTATGAAAATTGCATACCCTCTCTGTAATATTGAAAACATGATCAAGGAACGTCGGTCGATTGGGATGTCGTGCAATATTAACACGTTGTATGGGAGTCAGATGTGTGTACAAATCTTTTAATGCCTACAATAAACATGTCATAATATAAGCTAACAATATCTTAGAGTTTGAAATTTCACATATAGCCAAGAGTGACTCATAAGACAAACCTGCTGATATTTATTCTCTAAGGAAATAATTTGATCACTGAAGTCCATACCAGTTTCATTTGCCATCTTTTGTACCTGCAATGAGATGAATAACAAATGCTCAACTAATCGATCACGAGGCTAGCTAAACTAGTCATAAAGCGTACTCTGCATATATAATAAGGACTATCATATTCGAAAGGATCCAAGAGATACTAGAGTATGGAGATGCATTCAAAGATATTATGAGATGTCAAAATAAAGAATTACTAGTAGTAAATCCATACTAGTTTAGTATCTGGTACATACATCTATGATTTTCTTTTGAAGATCCATGAGAGGTTTTTCGAATTCCAGGGTCACCGGCTTTGGCTTCTCTTTCGAAGGCTTGAAAGGTGACAAATGAATTAGGACACCACCCTTGACATTTAGATCAGGATCTTGTGTCCATGGATACTCATGTTTCTTCACTTTTCTTTGCTTTGAGAAAACAGTAAAACCTCTCCTTTTAGCTCCTAACCTTGCTCTTCCGAGAGCCTTCAGTGGCATACTGCAAACACCATTGCTTGAACTTCGCAAAGGCTCCGATATTGAAGGTTTACAAGCCAAAGTTCCAGATCCTGAAAATGCCACAGCTGAATACATCTTCTTAAAGAAGCCCAAATTACTCTGCACACAAGAATAGGAAACATAACTATTTAATGATCTCATCGCGCCAATTATAAAATAAATAAATAAAAAACTGTTCAGAAATCAAGAATATATATATACACACAAAAATATTCACCCCAGAAAGAGTGCTACCATCTTCAAAGAAGATCATGTTATTGAGATGACAACATCGATACACATGGGGGGAAATCCCACATTTTAAAAGCACTATCTTCGCCCAAAAAAGCGATAGACTAGCTTTAACATGCCATAGTGAGCATACATATACGCAGAAGTTTTTTACGATTTTAAACGATTAACATGATGATAAACAAGCAAAACATGAGCAAGTGTTTGCTTCTTATTTACTTATTACAAAAATTATTTATTCTATTATTTGCATGTATTGTCCAAAACTGCAACAAATCATATTCAAATAAAGAGCAAGAATATACTAATTAACTAATCCATAACGACCAAAAACAAATAACATAATAATCAATTACCATGTACATTTATCATTTTAGTACTTACTAATTTGGAGTGAATGAAAAAACATATCTAAGTAAACCAAGATTAACAAAGAAGATGAGCATGAAGAAAAATGTGTTGGATTTATTGAATAACATAAATATTAGAGACACTAAAAATGTATTTTTAGGTCCTGAATTTTCGACAGATCCTATTGTATGGTGAAAACTAGTTGCCACACCTATGCATGGTTTTATTGACTCAGCCAACTTTCTTCAGATAATTTAGGTTGGCCATTAAAGATGCACTCAGAATATTACACTAAGAACTTATTACTTATTTTTGTGGTATTAAACAAATATTTATATATATATTGTGGAATAGAATTTAATTTTACTAATTTCAAATTTAGTTGTCTTCATCTTCAAGTTTAATGTGAAAACTTTTTTTGTTTAAACAAGACATATATTTGGCCAATTGGCCTAGTTCAATTTGATTTTTTTCGAGAGCTAAGTATGATGAATGTTGATCAAGAGAGCTCTCATTGATATGTGATCTGCCAAACAATTTTTGGCTCGTTTTGGTAAACATTTTTTTTGAATAATTATTATGATGCACAGTCACTAATTGTGCCCACATAACAACTAGTTAACAAATCATCATTAAAAATCTAAAAAACATTATGGTCGGGCCATGCCGCTAGAGTTGTATATAATGATCAAAATTTCGTTTCGATACATAGTTTTGGATAACAAAAATATAGATATGTGTCAAAAACTATAAGAAACGTTGTGAAAACACTATAAAATTATGGAAACTTGTGAAAACAAATACTTGATATTATTAATTTATATCACATGAATTTATTTATAGAAAACTGAATGTCTTTAAGTTCAAATATGAAGAAATTAGATATATTTTGAAACATAACATTTTTTCTAAAAATCTTTAAATAATAATCAATCTCTTTGTTCAATAATCTTGATCAACGTCGATTGTCATGTCATCATCTTGAGTAGCATGATCAAAGTATTGATTCTTAGTAAAATTCAATTGATAAAACTTATCAATTACATAGTTTACGAATTTTGGGCTCAAAGCACATGCAATGCCAAAACTTGAAAATATGGAATGATTTCCACAATACCATCACTTTTTGAATTTCACTTGTATTATCATTTTCGGTAGTTTGAAGGAATTGGAATTTCACTTGTGTTTCATTATGGTAGTTTGAAGGAACGAAAAGTTTTAGCAGTTTCAATCATTTCCTATCAAAATTTTGAGCTGGTTGTACATAGCTCAAGCAATTTTTTTCACTCAACTTGGTAGCTCAGCTTAGCTCGGTTAGTTATTGAATTGAGAGTTTAGGCTCCGCTTAGGCTTGATAGTAATCAAGCTGAATTACTTTAGAGCCAAACCAAGAGCGAGTTTTATCCTCTCATGATTGATTGGTTTTGATTAGAAGGAGAGAAGTTCCAGAGCACCTCTGATATACTTTTCAGACAGGAACAATACATCATAAAACAAAAGCAGCAAAATAAAGGAAATGGTTGGTGATTTCTTCACGATAAATCCTCGGTGATAATAACTCAAACAAGTTGAAAACTTCTCAAGCTAAAGTACACAAATAGGATAATTCAAAATTTGGTACTTGGTTACGATGCTCCCTGTACTACAACATGATGCAGGTCACAAGTCCAAATCCTGCAACAAAAACAAAGCGGGAAGCAAAATAGATGAGTCGACAATCATTCTGATGGCAATATGTGCTCATGTACGGAACAAATATGAACAGTTAAAGAGCAAAGGCAATGATACCATGTGCAAGTACAAAATCTACTACAACAAACCGTCTTATAATGACAAATCTGATCATCTGATAATTAAACCGTGAAAGACAAATGCTGAAGACAGAAACTCTGCTCTGATATCAAATCTCTACTAAGTTAACTAAACCTAAATGACCAATTTTCATTTCACCATTAACTAAGTGACAAAACTCAACACATAAAGACAAGTCCATTTGGATATAAATGGTGATTTGATTTACTTCCAGCTCCCAATTAAAACTGAACCAGAGAAGAAAACTAAAAAACATTGTACACATTACCCAGCAATACAATAAAAATAACATGCCCTAATGCCTCGAAACAAAAGAGCCTTGAATAGCATCATCATGTGGCATATACCACAATTCCCATAAACAACATATAAAAAAGGAAACACATTACCTCAAATATTGCTGGGGTACATGAAGACCCTAACTCTAGCTCCCTGAAAATCAATATGGAGCACTCGAAATCAATAAATCAAAACATTTCATTTGTGCAGATGTCTGAATAAGAAAACAAATTGTTCATACCATGGATTTGGGTGGGAGGTTAGACTTGAACTTAGCACGAACAACACCACTGTTACCGTGAGGCCTACAAACCTTTCCCCAAATGCATCGGTAGTGTGTGTTATCCTTCTTAGTTTTAGCCTTGTATATGTAAGCCATCTTCTTACCCAAGTACCATGCTACATCCTCCTTGGTATTCACTCCTTCGATCTGTACCAATGACGTGTTTGGATACTGGTTCGACTTGGACCTACATTATATATTACATAATCCATTACATTCTCCATCTAGCAGTCTACATCTTTTAAAACAAAAATACATCAACCTGAACCCACAAATGTTAAGAAAACCCGCACAAAAATTATGAATTCATCTCATAATCTAATATTAAATGCAACTTCGTCAATTTAATAAATGTGATACTCCCCCCATCAGAAAAAAAGATTGTCAAGTTTAATTTTCAATGGTCAAAATTAACAAAGTTTATAACCTCAAATGACTAGAGTTTTATTCTAACCAACACTATCATGCCAAATACAAATTTAACTTTAGAGCATTGGATATATACTTCACCAAATATCACTCGACTTCTATAAAAATAAACTATAAAATTTAAAACTATTGATCAATGGCGAATCTGATTATCTTAATAGATATGCAGATAGAAAAATGAACAAATCTAATCAGTCAGTTTGCTTTTAATCAAATCCACTACAGCTAATACATGAAAAGATCATTTGGTTACCTTTTATAACCTAGTACTGTTCCACGAGTATAAAGCCTGCAAAAAATGAAAAATACAATAATTATTAAAAAATTCGGGAAAAACAAGATTAAGGTTATGAATATAATCACACATATCGAATTGGGAAAATGTAAAAAAAGAAAATACCTGACGCGTTCACCTTGACGTCCTTTCACCATTGTTGTTAGCTGAAGGATTGGAGTGAAATCAAAACCCTAATTTCTAAATATTGATTATTGGGGTTATATATTGGGGCCTTGAGAAGTTGGGGGTTCAATACAAATAAAAATATTTTGGGCCGGTAGTATCTAGGGGTGTCTAACGAACCGAACCGGTCCATTAAAAAACGAACCGGACGGCCCAATACTGTGTTCGACGGGCCCAGCCCCTTAGCGAACAGGGCCCGGGCCGTCCGTTAAGGGGAATACTGGGCCCCTGTCTGCTTCGAGGCCCTAGTTCGGGGGCCTAAAACGTGCCCATGTTGGGGTCAAAACATGGGCACGTTGGTTTCCTTTTTTTCCTCTATATTTTGGCCCAAACATACCCATGTTGGGGGATTAACATGGGCATGTTTTTTTTTATCAGAAACAAGATTATTTTTCAATTCATTTAATTTATAATAAGAACCACAAATAATTGATTATATTTTTTTTTTATTAAAAATCATACTCCGTAGTTTATACTCATATGACAAGAAGTTTACATAGGAGTTAGGACATAGACACATAGCCACATAAAAAACTAAATAATTCCTAATTCCTACGCAATAGGTCTTTTCTCACAACCATCACGACCATATATGCGGACAATATAAACTATACATCCATGTCGCTCGGTTTTTTCATTATGAAACTTGAACGTTAGTAACAAGGTCCGTTTATGATACTATCACATAACAAGGTCCGTTTATGAGTATACTTCACATTTTTCAAAGCATAACTTTCATCATCAATTACTTTGTTTATGCATAATGCATTATTGAAAATTATATATAAAAAAATATTATGGAATTATTTATAATAATAAATTCAATGATATCAACTTTACATATATTAATGAATGAATAAAAACAATTTGTGGTTAAAGTTCGATCCAACTCTCAAACGTCTATTAATAAATTGAGGGATTATATTACATGTACATTCGAAAACAATATACTCATACCAAAATACTTCCTCCTGTAATTTTAGTTAGAATTTTTTTTTTTTTTTTTTTTTTTGTAAATTAGCGATGAGGTGAGTATCGAACCCAGGACCTTCTGGTCACTGGCAAGAGCCTTTTCCACTAGGCAATAGAATTTTAAACATTTTTTTTGTTTTTTTTAAGGTAATATCATACAATTTCAATGCAATATTTAATGTCTGTATAAGGAGGCATTATCATCATTTTAATGGGGAGAAAAATCAAAAGCGAAAAGCTCAAAAGAAAAATTGAGATAGAATTCTTCAAACAACAAGAATACTCTAGAAATTCAAAAGCTTCTTCAACAATATATTCAAATCTTTAAGCAAAAAGTTCAAGAATTTGAGCAAGAGTCAAAATCTTTAATTAGCAATTCAAGAACTTCGAAGCTCTATTCAAATTTTCAAGCACCAAATTCAGGTGTTTAAGGATAAACTATTAAAGCCTTGAACTTCAATTATAAGAGAATATTTATGTCGTTACAACAATAAAAAAACCAAGTTTAATAGATATCAAACATATCGTGTTGGGCATATAGTACATACCTATTTGTTTATTTAATGTATCGAGCAATCCTTTTGTAGTTTATACTCGATCTATTCGTGAATTAGATTTTATTTATTTACTTATTTTTTAACTGTGCTTTGATTATCTTATCTGCCTCAAGTTGAGATATTCTTACTTACACTCTATATATATTGATTTTCAGATTACCTTAAAGATAAATTGAGTCATATAGAGTTGAAGAAAGATGACAAAGCTTTACATGGAGGATTTTTTTTTGTCATTTCCATAGACGTTATGCTATGAAATTTACGATATTATTGATAACAATGTTAAATTTAGACGAATGTAGTATTACTTTCACATTATTGATTTTAAATGTATTATATAAAATTTAGAATAACTGAAGTTTGTTGTAATATATATGTTGCATTTAATGAATTAAAATTTTCGTGTATTGTTGGTAAAGTAGTCATTTATTATTAATAAAACAAAAAATATTCATGAATTAATATTTATATAAAAGCGTTACAGAAATGTCGAACTACAATAGCATATAATAAAGCGTTATTTAAGTGTCAAACTTTAATAACGCATAATAAGTGTTACACAAGACTCGGCTTAATAGCGCATAAAAAGCACTATATAAGGCGAAGCCTCAATAGTGCATGAAAAGCGCTATACGAGTGTAAGCTTCAATAATGTATAAAAAGTGTTATGCAAGATAATCGCTATACAAATGTAACACTTAAATAGGGCTTTCGAAACTGTCTTAACTATAATAATTGTGGCTCAGATAGCTTCGCGGATCTTGGACTTTTAAAGTGTCTGTTCGAAATTGAGATAATTTTCAAAATGTCTGGTCAAAACACTTAAATATATTCAAATATAAATTTAAATGCTAATTTTTACACTAAACGGACGTGCAGGTAAACACGTTCGCCCCTTTAAATAGCGCTTAAAAACGCTATATAAGCCTTGAAAAGCTCTTTTTTGTAATAGTGGTAGCTCGAGACTTCTCCGATGGTCACCATTCGCTCTAAAATTTCTCCCCATTCAATTTTACAAGTGTACTGTTTTAAGTTTTAACCCATGCCTACGCGCTACGACTCTACATACCATGCATGCATGTGAATCAATTAGCATCTCTTAGCTTCACCCCAAATATTATTTTTACTCCCTAGAATTTAAAGTCAAAATCACTAGCTAGTACGTAATTGATTTCATATATATAATCGTGGTCATGACTCATGCTTATATATTAAAGCTCAATTGATTTTATCGTCGACATACATATTGTTTATTATTTGAGTCTCATTATCATCACACATATTTCTATCTTTAGATCGTAATTGTATGTCGACAAGGTTTGACCGTTTGAGTCTCGCTATCATCACACCTATTTCTATCTATGTGGGCTTACTGGGACTATAATTTAAGAATAGTTGGTTATAGCATACAAATTAAACACCAATATCATTTTTCTACTTTGGATGTTGTATAGTATATTACTACAAATAAAAGATATATATTGAAGTGACTAATAATCTAAAATTTGTAGGTATGCGAGAGATATCAAGAGTACAAACATGCATTACCCAATATGTCAATTATTATGATAACTAACTAGGTTGGCCTAGTGGTTATCGATCCATTATGACTTCCGAACTTTTTTACTATGTCCTTACTTGTATAATGTCGATTGGTTAAAAAAATGTCAATTATGATAATTATTGTTTATTATTATTATATACTATAGGAGTATTATTAGTGAATGAATGCCATAAAAACCTTCCACTTATGAATTTATTTGTTAATTTTCTCAATTTCTAGCTCAACTAAATAATTGTAATTATTGAAAGACGATATCAAGTTTAATTATAAGTGTAAATTAAATAAACAAATTTTGCATGCATGTCAATTATTAAAGCCCCATAAGTTGATATTTTAATCTCTATCAGATTACATTATATAAGTTGTAAGAAGATTTGTTTTGAAACTAGACAAATCAAAAGTTGATGAATAGTACTTCCTCCGTTTTATAATACTTCATTGTTTAGAAAAAATTTACTTTTTCATAATAGTTGATTGTTTATGGAATTCAATGTATTTTTGTATTCATGCTTTCCTTTTTTATCTTTGTTTTAGAGATTACTTTTCACTTTGAGAGTATTTTGTAGGGTATAATAATAAATTTTATTAATTCCTTAATAAATTACTTTTTGACTAAACAATCAAGTAATCTGAAACGAAGAGAGTAATAAATTGTTCTCAATATAAAAATATTGGAGTCTTCATCCGTTGAAGAAGAACGTTTTCCAAGTATAACTACGAAATTAAACCAATAATGTTTGGGCTCATTTCCCGTTAATAGAATACACGTTGGAGTGATATAGACGGACTATTGACCTCTTCAATATTCTTACATCTCCAAAATAGTTTTCTTAGCTTGACGTGAATCACACAATGTCTCATCATATAGTATTAATTTACATAACATAATAATTTCCATAACATAATTATATATTATGGTGACGGTAGGGGTATGCATTTTTTGGTTCGGTTTAATTTTGAGCTAAAATTTAAATAGAATATATTTTGTCAGTTTTCTAGAAGGAAAAATTATTAGCTAGGGTTGTTTTCAGTTTGCTTCATACCGACCGAACAGAACCAAATTTTATCCACTTGATTGGGGAAAAAATGATAATTAACTGAAATTGTGCGAAAAAATCCAAGACCAACCAAAAAATTTGGTTTTCAGTTTTAGCATAAATCAAACGGAAATCGAACTGAACCAACTATATATATTGTTTAAAATATTTATATTTGTGATATGTTTTTAAAATTGTACTTAATTTTAATTTTTTGTTTTAAGATTATTACATTATTCACATAATTTATTGGTTCAAAAAGTCACCAAATTCCCAAATTTCCAAACAAAAAAATCACTTTAAAGCACAAAGTTATTATACCTCATTCCTAAAATCTAATAAATAGGCTATTAGCACGTGACACTGTTGAGGCTTTGATTGCTCGCAAAATTGGCTAAAGATAAAATCAGCGTTAATTTATATTTTGGAAAAGTAAATTGGAAGAGGTGAAAGAGTAAATTGAAGAGGTGAAAGAGTAAATTGAAAAAGGTGAGTGAAAACGAGAAGAAAAGTGAAACTGAAGATAAACCATAAAATGCATTATTTTATAATTTCTTTTTCTGATAACTATATTTTGAAATTCTATTTATATTAAAGTGTTTTGTTTTTTGCCTTCATTTATATATATAATGTGAAGGGCGATGAACTCAATGAGTAGAATTTAAAAGCTTAGTTTATGAGCAAATAAATAAGTTTGTGTTTCTTAAAATGTGTTATATAATTTGAATTGTGCAATTTCATTTTTTGTTTGTTTCAAAACCGAAAAATCGATTGAACCGAACCGATCTTGCCTCAAATGACATCAATCAAACCGATCCGAAATAATTTTCAACCGAATCGATTCATGTAGTTAATAAGAAACCGATAACATCGATTTCACACAAAAAAACTCGGGAACACCGATCGAATCGATAACATCATAGGAAGAACCTAAATTGGTTCGGTTCCTATCTAATCGATTTCAGTTCTGTTCTCAATTTTGGCTATTTTTTGTGTCTATTATTTTTTAGTTAATATGGTTATTTTTTAGCCCAAGTTTGAATCTAAATGACTTTGTTGTTTCTCAAAATTAAATTTTCAACACTGTATCTAACTCATGTGAGGTCAATGATGAACTCCTTTAAAATTAATTTTGACAAATTGCAAACACCTTTCATTACACAATTTTACTTTTTCTTAACATATATTTGTATTCTTTATATCTAGCTTTAAGAAGATTTACATATCTTTTATCACATTATACCAAGAATAAAAATACTTAAATTCTTTCGATAATTATAGGCGTCGGTTTAGTTCGGTTGTAATCGATTCTCTCATGTCGAACGTTGAACCAAACGGTGGGTTCTAAAAATTTTGGTTATTTTTTGTTCGATTTGGAGCGGGTCCGGCCGAGCCGATTTTGAATTTGATGCACACCCCCATGTGACAATAGATGTGTAGTGTTGTCTCCAAAGTAAACGTATCTCTCATTGTAATCGGGAGAAGAAATAAGAACCAAGCATAGACTAAATTTTTTAAATGTTTCCTACGAAACATCCGAAATTTCATATTTGAAATTGTAGATGTGAAATATTATTACAATTCCAAAGTCAAATTTTTCGTAGAAATAAGTTTAAATCTTCAACTTTTCTTACAAACAATGAAACTAAAGAAAAGTCATCAAATTTCGAGAAAATTGCCGAAATGGTCCAGAAAGTGGCACCAGATTGCACTTCGGCCCCTATTAGTGGCAAGGGTGAACCATAGTCCCCGAAAGTGGCCCGAAAGTTGCAGTTTGATCCCAAGTTAATTTTTCCGTTAAAAGTGGGGCAAAAACATAATTTCTAATACTTTAATTTCGGGCCAACTTTCGGGCACTTTTGGGGACTATGGTGCACCCATGCCACTATTGGGAGCCAAAGTGCAATCTGGTGTCACTTTCGGAGACCATTTCGGCAATTCTCTCTCAATTTTCTTGAAAATACATATTAAAAAAATATACATATATAACTTTATATAATGATTTAATATATTTTCTTCATAATTTGTTTGTAAAATACATATATAACATATTGGTCTCAACTTTAACGTGTTAGATAATTACAATTGTCTATTTCTTCTTAGATCTAAATTTTAAAAAGGGTTAATGGCATGAAAGATCACTCAAAGATACTAATATTTCCTAGTCGATCACCCTATTATTAAATGGACCACCTTCGATCGCTGAACTGCATTTTTTTGGGCAAACTTGGTCACTGGGCCGTTTTGAAAGATTTTGGGTGCATTTTGTAAGTTTGTAGCAAGGGTTATTTTGTCCGTTCATGTTTATAGACATTTAATCCTCGTTTTTTTAACTTTTTTTTAAAACTTTTTTTTTAATTTTATTTTTTATAGTTTTTTAGAACTTTTTTTTCTAATTTTTTTGAAAAACCTTTTTTTAAACTTTTTTATTTTTTTTAATTTTTAATTTTTGAAAAATTTAAAAAAAGTTCGAAAAAAAAATTCTAAAAAATTAAAAAAAAGTTAAAAAAAAGATTTTTAAAAAAACTAAAAAAAACTAAAACAAAAATTTTAAAAAAGTTTTATAAAAAAATTAAAAAAACGAGGATTAAATGTCTATAAATATGAAAGGACAAAATTACCCTTGCTAAAAACTTACAAAATGCACCCAAAATCTTTCAAAACGGCCCAGTGATCAAGTTTGCCCAAAAAAATGCAGTTCAGTGATCGAAGGTGGTCCATTTAATAATAGGGTGATCGACTAAGAAATATTAGTATCTTTGAGTGATCTTTCATGCCATTAACCCTTTTAGAAATGAAGTAAACAATCTATATACAAGTTTATTTTTTTGTAAAAAATCTTATTTTTAAATTGTCTTTTAACATACATAAGTTATCTTAAGTTTTAATTTCTTTTACATTGTTTCTTAAATGTTTCTGAAAAATTTCGTATTTTTAATATTTCGAAATTATATTCGAAAAGGAAACTTTGAATATAATCATGGTATCTAGCTCATTAAGAATTGTAATGTTGATTAAGGCACATAATTTAATGGAGTTTTATGCCATATGGCTTTATACGGTAGATACATATATAATAATAATAATAAAAGCGATCGAGGAACTAGTTAAAGATCTTATTAAGTAGGAGTAGTTTCCACGTCTTATTTAAACTTAAGAACACCCTTAATCGAAAAAAAAAAATTAACTATAGTTTTCAATTTTTGAGGTAAAACTTTGGTTATGAATACTTACTTTATATGTCTAATACTACCTCCATCCCTAAATGATTGTCACATTTGACTTTTGGTGGTCAATAAAACACGATTTAAAACATAAATATCTTTTATTCTACATGCGAAAAAATTATAATAAGTTGATATTTCAAAAATATATATTGAGACGAATCTAACGAGGTCCCACAAGACTATATTATTTTCTATCGTTTAATGAGAATTCATGATCAAATTTTATTGTAATTGACCACAAAAGTCAAAATGTGACAATCTTTTAGGGACGGAGGGAGTAATTTTTTGGAAGGTAAAAAATTAAAATAAACATGTAAATGCATGTCATGTGACAATTACAAAATCTCTCAATTGAATTAATATTGGTAAGAGTTTATAGGGTTTCACTATAAAATCAATTGATGGTAGAGGGAGTAGCCTAAGATCTTATATACTGACACGTGAGTACACCTACTTCCGATGTGGAATGTGCATTTAACACTATCCCTCACGTATAAATGTGCATGAATCTTAACGTTTTAAGAGTCTATGAGGTTCCATCTAAAGCCAATTGGCAATAGGAGGTCCACTCTAAAACTAATTTTGGTTTGGAATTAGGAACAAAAAATATATATTTTGTTGTCAATGTTAATTATAAAAACACAAAATAATAATAATAATGAGTTTAAGAAGATCATATGTTACAACTGAATTCTCTTATAATCATATATGATCTTTATATTACAATTAAATTCTCTTAGAATCATATATAATACATGTTCTATTATTTCTATGTTTTTTGAATTAATTTTAAAATTATCAAATACATGTACAATGTTAATGTTAACGTGATAGAAAAATATATATATATCACACGAACATAAACTTTTATAACCTAAAATTCAAACTCGTAATGAATAATATTTATACTATCTATAATGTCTAAGGTCATAAAAAAGTCTTATAATATTTCCTCATTTTTTAGTTTATTAATTACCTAAATAAATCTATGAGATGGTGGAATCCTCCTCAGGGGAGAAGTTTAAAATTATATTCTCACATTCATTTTAAAAATCATTTTAAGAAATGTGTTAATTAACTTCATATAACACCCTAATAATTTAATTTAATTTAATTATGTCACTTTCTTTTAAAATAAATAAAATATTAATTTGCACATAACTTAACGTAATAAATAAAGTTGAGGGAGTACCCCCATCTTACAACTTAAGACCGTAACTAAGTATAAATTACCATTTGGCAGCAAGTACTTAAGATGTATTTGCATAACTGAAAACAACGAAATTTCAGAGACCAACTCTTAATAGACTTCTATCATTTCCCCACTTCTTCACCTCCCTCATCACTGTTCATCTAACATGTTAACCGCTGGTAACACCACCGAAACCCCTCCTCCTATAGCTGCCCCAACCACCTTTCACCGCCGCCGTGTTGATGATCATCAACTCCCCCTCCCCTTTCATCATGCAACAGAGACCACCAAAAACGGTTGTTATGAGTCTACCTGCCACCACAAGCACCACCAACCTTTTCCACGACTCGGTTTGGTGCATAAATTAATTCCAGAAAAATGGGTGTTTCTTGTTTATGAAATATTTCTTGGGGTTGTTGCAATTTTGCAATCTTTGAGGTTGAGAAGGAACATGGGTCGTGCATTTTTGGGGATGTTAATGTTTTTGTTTCTAGTTTCTACTTTTTTGAAGTTTTCGTTGATGAGTAGTCTTGGTCAATTGGAAGTCAACGATATTATGCTGATGAGCAAGGGGAATAATAATGGTTTTATTTCCTTACATCATAACAATGGTTTGTTGTTTGATGCTCAAAAAGTCATAGTTGAGGGAGGGGTTCTTCATGCATCTATATCTCCAAGAGGCCGTGGCGATGGTCGCGGCGGCGATGGTGGTGGTTATGTTGATTTTCGTGGTCAGAAACTATTGATGGAAGAGTCTCCGGTAAGGTCTTTTATATATTTTATATATAGCGTACTACGTTCACACTGTTGGGTAATTATACCTTCCATGCAATATGAATTTTTAGATTATATACTAGTAGTAAATAGTAATGTATGAAATGATTGCATTTTAATTAGATTGAATATATATAGTAAGTTTTAGATTTTAATTTATTTATAGTTGAGCCCAATTTATATGTTATTTAAATAATAAGTAGTACATACAGTTGCCACTATATTTTAACCATGCACTTCGAATCTATTAAAGTGATGTTAGAAGTCCCCACTAATTTCATAAATGACTATATTATTTATTCTATTATCTTGGCATTAATGCCAAATGAATAATTATCTTATTTTGAAGGGAAATGAGTGAAATATATATAACTCATAAAGTAGCACTATTTAATTTGACATCTTCAGATAGGTTATGTTACATTTCTATCATTTATCTTTTTTGTTTTAAATGATCAAATATCATATCTCATCCAATCATATCGTTATAGGCATGCATGTACTACTATATCAGATTCAAAGTAATTCTTATTTATATTTTTAAAGGCAAATATTTGACTATTCATAACTTTTATCATTTGAAATAGAAAATTACAAATATTGTCATAAAACGCAAAACAACCCGTTTTGTAAATTGGAGGTGGTAGTAAATAATAATCTTGTGAAAATTATTTGTTAAGGTAGTATGCTTAAAAGATTATAAAAGAATTGGCAAATAATAAAAGTGTAACAATGCAAAAGTGTTAGAGAAGAACCGAACTCAAAATAAACTTGATATGCATTGGGTGTTTACTGTTTATCAACCAGACGTGAAAGAGGAATGTTTTTGAATTCTGATGAGTTAAAGAAAAAGTATAATTATTCAACATTTGTAAAGTTGGAGTTTACTAAAGTTGAATTTATTTTAGTTTCAAGTGATGTTGTGGAATGGAAAGCCAAACGGTGTTGAGATTAGTGGGGTTCAACAAACTCTCTTAGTTGAAAATTATTTTGGTAGTCGTCTTTGACCTATTCCATAGTCGTGCAGTTCGTGCTTCTCTACCTGATGCCCCATTATAGACTTATAGTAGTTGACCTTTGCTGGTCTTTTAGCTACTTAAGGTTGAAAAAATTATTAAAAATAATAGTAAAAAGTAAATATACTTTTCATTTTATATAGATATAGGTAATTAAGCATTTTTCATTTTATATAAATGTAAATTAAAAATATATTTCATTCAACATTCTAATATGTTATTTTATACTTTAATTTTATTCTAAATCTCTTTTAAGATATGTTAAGTAGTATTTAATTTTTAAATTTGAAGTGAATAATTGGAAATCTACTAAATAATATATACAAAAAAAAAATTATGATTTTAGATTAAATAGTACTCGAAATTTTTATAAGTGAGTGTGTTCTTATTTTTTTTGCTACAGCTGTCAAAAATCGTTGTTTTAGACGATGCATATGTAGAAAGTCTTTTTCTACGTTTTGAATAGATCAGGTATAATTATATTTTAAAAAAATAAGAATGCAACTTGGATGGCGCTCCCATAAGTATAGTCCAAGTGAGCATAAAAAAAAGTTCTTAAAAAATAACACTTAGACGGCACTCCTGTGAAGCGCCATCCAAATGCTCACTTGGACTTCACTTCCATGAAGTGCCGTGCTTACTTGGACTACACGCGTATGAGCGACGTCCGAGTTTTTTAACGGCAATTCATGGGAGCGCCGTCCAATTGGACAACATAGCTAACGACTATGCTTAAATGTGCCATCAACTGCGTTTTAAAGTGCCGAAATTTTGTACCAGGTGTTACTCCATAGATTGTGTAGGATAAATTATGTGAAGTAATCCCCATACAAGTAGACCTGTAATCGAGCCGAATCGAGTCGAATATTTAGAGGTTTGTGCTTGAGGTTTGAGAGGTCAAACCTTTTCGAGCCAAACCGTTTGGGTGGTCAAACCTTAAAAATTGACGTTTGGCTTGAATTTGAATGTTCGAGCCGAACACGTTCAAAAACGTTTGGCTTGATAACCAATGGAAGAAAAATCAAGAACGAAAACCTTATATGAACAAAAAAGTCGAAAAAATCGTAATTAAAATCGTAACTATACCAACAAAGGTGAGGGGGAGGGGAGGGGTTTGGAGAACTTATGTGGATGAGCGATGCCATGCCTCATGAGGGTGAGCGGGGCGGGGGAACGGCTTTTGAGAAGAATGGATTCGAGCGAGTAACGGGTTACGCGGCCGGGTTTCTATTTTACCGAGTCGAGTAATTACCCGGTTCTAACGAGCCGGGTAGCAAATGTATTACCCTCGTATTGCTCGATAAGGACACGAGCGGGTAACGAGCCGGGTTTTATGAGCCGGGTTTTATGAGCCGGGTGACGAGCGGGCTCCGGGTTATCCCCAAATTTCTATTTAAATTTTTTATTTTTGGGGTTCTCTTCAACAATATTTCATTGTTGAAATGCAAATCTGGAAATTCTTTTCAATACTAATTTTATATTGGTCATTTGAAGTTGAATATGATTAAAGTATAACATATATTACATATAATGATATAAATATACAATATAAAAAATAAACGAGCGGGTAATCGAGCGGACCCGGGTTTTTCGATTCGGGTATCGAGTAAAAAAAGTTACTCGAGTATCGCTCGATAAGGACACGAGCGGGTAACGGACCCGAGTTTTCCGAGTCGAGTAACGAGCGTGTTACGAATTACCCGGTCCTTTAACAACACTACTAGTAGATTATGGACTATAAAAATAAGTGGATCACATTAGTTCATTACTTATAAATTATATAAATGTTATATAATATAAATGTTATTTATATATATAAAATATAATATAAATAGGGAGGGGGCATTCGAGCCAAACCTTTTCGAACGGTTTGGCTTGATTTGGCGAATAACGACTTCTAACGTTTGGCTTGACGTTTGAAGCCTCGAGCCGAACATCAAGCCGAACCTTTCCGAGCCAAATATGCCGAGCCTTTTCGAATCGTCACGTTTGCTGACAGGCCTACATACAAGTGCATGTTATTAGTAGCATATCAAGAATTATACCATCACTGAACTTCATAACCTATTTAAACAGAAATCAAGGAACTGATAATTATAATTAAACTAAAATATCTTGGCATGGTTTGTTTTTTACAGGTTCCAGATATATGGATGAAACCAAATAGCGCTAGCTACCACCAATGCATTAGTCGTCCGAGGAATCGAATAAGTATGTTTGTTCAAATACAATTATTTCTTCATCTATGTTTTCCAAATAAATTAAGTTAGAAATAACTCAATAAGAGATATATAGTTATGGGATAAACTAATAACTGCTGCCCGAATTTAGGGACCGGTTCAGCTACAAATGGATATATCCTTGTTCATGCCAATGGTGGATTGAATCAGATGAGAATAGGAGTAAGTTTTGCAATCTCAACCATTTCTTGCACCATCATTTTATTTTTTTTGTTTATAGTTAGTCCGATTTCGGACATAGTGTCTGATTATTTTTGTATTGGTTCAATTTGGTGCAGATATGTGATATGGTTGCTATAGCCAAGATTATGAATGCAACTCTCGTTCTTCCTTCTCTTGATCACCGATCCTTTTGGACGGATTCAAGGTATTGCATTGGTATTTCGGAAATCTATTTGCTCATTTTATTTTGTTAAATTTCTCCCCATTATGCAGTGGTTTTAAAGACATTTTCGACTGGAAACGTTTCATTGATGTTTTAAGAGATGATATCGAAATAGTAGAATCTTTGCCACCGGAATATGCAAAACTCAAACCCTTCAGAAAGACACCTGTATCATGGTCTAAGGTATGAACACCTCTTTAGGAGTTGAGTAGTTATGAATCAAGGTGATCCAGTTACTCATTTTTCTCAAACAATTGTTAGGGGCATTTGGAATATATGTTTCGGTGTGTTTAATAGAATTGATGCTTTGTTGTGTAGGCTGGTTACTATAGAGGACATGTTCTTGCATTACTCACAAAGCACAAAGTGATCAAATTCACCCACACCGACTCACGCCTTGCTAACAATGGCCTGGCGCCCTCCCTGCAAAAGCTCCGATGTCGTGTGAATTATCAAGCATTAAGATATAGAGACGATATTCAGTATCTTGCTGAAAAACTTGTCAGTCGACTTAGAAATGATAACGACCTCCCTTATATTGCTCTTCATTTAAGGTAATTGAATAGTATCCTCATCTTTTCGAATTTATATTTGCCATTATTGTCACATTGACAGAGTCAAAATATTACTATTAGCGGGCACCCCAGCACCTCATTATCATAGAAGAATAATAAAATCTTATTGTCTGATACAGATATGAAAAAGATATGCTTGCATTCACTGGTTGTAGCCACAATTTAAGTGTTGCAGAGATGGAGGAGCTTCGTAGGATGAGGTACGATGTAAAGCATTGGAAGGAGAAAGAGATAGACAGCAAAAGAAGGAGACTACAAGGTGGTTGTCCAATGACTCCAAGAGAAGCATCATTGTTACTCAAGGCAATGGGATATCCATCTACTACAAGAATTTACATTGTCGCAGGGGAAATATATGGAAATAATAGCTTGGATGCTTTTCGTTCAGAATATCCTAATGTTTTTTCCCACTACACCCTTGCAACAGAGGAAGAGTTGTCCTCATTTAAGGACTACCAAAACCGTCTTGCTGCCTTAGATTATGTCA
The DNA here is from genome assembly GCA_003412495.2 of Echium plantagineum. Lineage (NCBI taxonomy): Eukaryota > Viridiplantae > Streptophyta > Magnoliopsida > Boraginales > Boraginaceae > Echium > Echium plantagineum. The sequence goes on along the minus strand of CM016561.1, from coordinate 18,734,861 downwards.
TTGCTCTTCAGAGTGATGTTTTTGTTTACACATATGATGGAAATATGGCAAAGGCTGTTCAAGGGCATAGAATGTTTGAAGGATTGAGGAAGACTATAAATCCTGACAGGTACTACGAACATATAACGTGTTCTGCTTTTAACGCAAATTGTGATTTGTGATTGCTGATGTTCTAACGGCTAATTCTCAGGTTCAATTTCGTGAAGCTGATAGATTCGTTGGATAGGGGTTCTATTTCTTGGGAAGAGTTTAGATTACAGGTCAAGAGCCTTCATGATAACCGGCTTGGAGCGCCTTACTTGAGACAAGCGTGGAAATCACCCCGACTAGAGGAGAATTTCTATGCAAATCCTTACCCTGGTTGTGTGTGTCATCAATCTGGGGAGCAAAAGGCAACAGAACTTCAAGATGTTGTTTCGCAAATAATATAGGATATTCAACTTCATGTTTTGATTGGATTCGATTCCATAGATCGTTATATAGGATGTAGACACGGTTAGAGTCCAAAGCGATCTGGTGCCGTAGATAGAGGCACATTTTAGTTGGAATTGAGATGGAAATTCCAGCACTTGGAAGCAGACACTTGATTTGGTAGGAAAAGGAGCACTCATATATACAGAAAGCTCACATTTGCGTAAACTGGGAGAACCGGAAAAGTTTCAAGAGTTCATAGAGATCCTTTCTATGATTCTTTATTTTTCACATCATCATTTTATCTGTCCTTTTTTCTAGTAATGGCTGCACCATATCTTGATGCAGATAGTAATGCACCTTTCCTCATTCTTCTTCTTCTCCTTTCCTTCTTCCCCTCCAACCCCCTCATCCCTGGTTGGCCTGGCACACCAGCAGCCACGCGACCCCCATCTCCTGTGCAACAACGACCACGCAACCTCCTCTTCCCTATGCCATCTCAACCACACAACCCTCAACGTCGACTGAGAACATCCGCGGCCCCCCTCCCTCGCCCCCATTTTTTCCTTTGAAATACATTATTTTTTGTAAGAAAAATATATATTAGTTATATTTATATAGTACTCCCTGCGTCCAAAAATAGTTGGTGTTTTGGCACTATTTTTTTGTCTAAAAATTGTTGACGTTTTAATATTGAAAATTGTACTTTTACATTCTCAATTAACTTTTTGACTACTTTTTCTATTGAAATTAGTAACCAACCAATGATATAGTTCCAAATAATTATATTTCTAATTTTTCAATGTACTTTTTGACTACTTTTAATTTTTCTTAATCTTTGTGCAAATTGCTCGAACGTCAATTATTTTTGGACAGAGGAAGTAGTACTTATGATCTTTCATATTTCGAAACCAAGCCTTCATTTTCCAAGGTTCATTGTCTCTCTATTTTCCACATTATGTCACAAATGTTATTAGTGTTATTTTTATTGCAATCTAACGATTGTATTACTTGTTACAATTACTCGTTTAAATAATTTCTTTTTGTTAATTCAATTGAACTTAAAATTTTGAAATGAGTGAAGTAAGCTAGCTCGAAGCGCTGATTGGCTCGGCTAACTTTCACCGATCCTAGCCTTAGGATCGTTCGGTGAGGTGTTGAGCAAAAAATTATTGAACTCGGACTCGACTGGATTCATGTACAACTCTAAATATGACAAGTTTCCAGGTCTTGTTACCTTATGTACGTCATGCTCCTCACCCTCACCTTACAAATCACATCCACATTAATATACAAGTTACTCCCTCCGTTTTTTTATATGACGTTTTAGACTTTTGATTTTGTTTTTTAATATGACGTTTTGCAATTTTAATATACTTTTACAAATTCAATGTACTTTTTCTTTATTTTTTTCATTGCAATTACCAACTAACCAATAGGGAGTAATATATTGACAATCAATTGACATGTTACATTTTCAATGACCTGACACCCTGAGAATACATTTATTAAGAAAATGTACATTGATATTATCAACCGTTTTTTTATAAATGTATTTAATATTGACAATGTTACATTTCCACTTTTTATAAATGTAACATGACAATTAATATTGAAAAACCGGCTTTTAATATTAAATACATTTACAAATGTATTATTGACAATTTACATTTATAAAAACCGGAAACGTAACATGCCAATATATAGAAAATGTATTATATTGATTGCCATGTTACATTTATAAAGAATACATTTATAAAGAAAATGTATTATATTAATTGATTGTCAATATAATATAATTGCGTATGCACTTTTTTATTAATTGAACTATAAATGTAAACTAGAATCAAAATGACCCGGCACCTGAGAAACGGTTTCCGAATCTTACGTTATTGCTCACCTCGTATTCTGACATCAATGCTCACCTTGTTAACGTGCGACTCTTTTTCCATATTTGTAAGAACATAAACCATTTGGTCATTAATCACACTAGGTAGCTACTAGCGGGCAGCGTGGTCGTTAACGCTATATATATACAACATCGAAGCATCACATTTTATTTATTCACGTCCTTGTCTGCAAATTCTTTTGATATCAAATTATACAACCACCATGGCTGATCTAGTCGAGGTTCGTACACAGGAACCACCATCTCAACTACTATCCCGTCTTATCATCGAATCGTTTTTCGAATGTTCGAGTTTAAATCGAATATTGAATATTCCTATTCCAATGTGTTGAATATGCATTTGGTATTTGAATGATAAACGAATACGAATGACTATTAATTAGAGTCGAGAACTTTCGAATATGATCATTTCGTATTCGAATTTGAGTATTTATATAAATATTTTATTTATTTAATATGTATATTCGATTTCGAATATAAAATATGTCAAATATCGAACCAAATTTAATATTGGTAGTATAGGATCTAATTGATTTCGAACTCGATTTTAGTATTCGGATCCAATATGAATACGAATTTGAATAGAGTTATAAAATATATAAATTCGATGATATTCGGTCCGGTTTCATTTTCTATCCACCCCTATTAATGTGATTTGATTCAAATTGAACTTATATGTTAAGTTAAGACCTAAAGTTTGTTAGTATTAGTGTTAAAAACAAAATGATAATCATTTAGGGAATGGCCAGATTGGGAAAAGAAATGAAATTTTGATGGTTGGAGTGTTGGTGTTTTGGACTTTAATTGATAATTGATTATATATACAATGCAGACTCAAAAAAAGCCGGACATTGACTGGGACAACCTAGGTTTTGGCCTTGTAACTACTGACTATATGTACATCATGAAATGTGCTCAAGGGGAAAACTTTTCCAATGGCCAAGTGCAACGTTTTGGGAACATTGAGTTGAGCCCATCGGCTGGCGTTTTAAATTATGGGCAGGTTCGTATTTGCAGTTTTTTTTGGTTTCTTTTGTATCTCCTTCAGATTAGTATATAATCTTGTTAAGTGTGAGCATATATACATATGTATATTCTTGAATTGTTAGGTCTCAGTTTAGCAATCTATACTTGTGTAGGGATTGTTTGAAGGGTTAAAAGCTTATAAAAAACAGGACGGAAAAATATTGTTATTCCGTCCTGAAGAAAATGCATCGCGTTTGAGGATGGGAGCTGAACGCATGTGCATGCCTGCCCCAACTGCTGAACAGTTTGTGGAAGCAGTAAAACAGACTGTTTTGGCAAATAAACATTGGGTAATTCTTGCTGTTGAACTCTTGCAACTTAAGACGACTCTCTTGGTTTACTGTTCATAAATGTGGTGCTCTCCTTCAACATTTCAGGTCCCACCTCCAGGTAAAGGATCCATGTATATACGACCCCTGCTTATAGGGAGTGGAGCTGTTCTTGGACTTGGACCAGCACCCGAGTACACATTTTTGGTATATGTTTCACCTGTCGGGAACTATTTCAAGGTATTTAATTCATATCCATATATCAGTAGTATACAACATGTAGCTGAAGTAATAGATCTGTTGTGATCATATATCATTAGTATTTCCTCCTTAAGTTGTTATATATGTTTGTTGCTGATTTTGATACTTACGCCCATTATGTTTCTAAGGTATAGTATCTCTGTAACCTTTCTCTAAATTTAAATTCTATAATTTCAGGCACAATCGGCAATAAACCTGCTAATTGAAACAGATATGCATCGTGCAGCACCCGGTGGAACTGGTGGTGTCAAGACTATTGGAAATTATGCTTCTGTAAGCCCATGCACTGGTGCTTGTGTTGTTGTGATTGTGATCTGACTGATCTCTAGTAATATACACTTCATAATCTGATCCTCTAGTGCCATTCATGGTTTCTGTTGTGTTTCAAAGGTCCATGACAGATGGCATTCTTGAGTTCTATTTTCACATTGATTCTGAACACACTTGTTAGTATAGTGTGATCATCGTTGGACCTCATGAATTCACTGTATATGCAGGAAACGTAGTTTATCATGTTTCTTCATGGCACTGAGTTATATTGTGTTATGTTCTATCTCTTCTGTAGTGGGAAAATTGTCGTTATCTTTTCTATATAACTAGTACAAACATGATCTAACTTATCAGCATAAAAATTTGGCACACATTCTCCATCATTAGAAATCATTGGATTAATTACAAATGCCTAAGGTGTTTGGCTGAATTCTGATCTTTTTTGTAGGTTATGAAGGCGCAGAAGGCAGCAAAAGCTAATGGTTATTCTGATGTTCTGTACCTTGATAGTGTTCACAACAAGTACTTGGAAGAAGTTTCCTCTTGCAATATATTTATCGTAAAGGTATGTCATTCATTTTCCTTCTATTTTATTTGAATGAGCTCATCGGACACGTAATTATATAACATATTTATTACCCTTTCAAAATAATAACTCTTTGTTGAAGACCTAAGTTAACACATATGACAGAACAAAAGCATATGTTGAAAATGTGGGTAATATTTTTTTTGTTCTGTCAAACAAAAGCATTTGCTTTGTCAGGCGTAGATGTACAGGCGTTCCCTCTTTAGAAAGGAGGCGTTGGGGCATTTTGTTGTTGTTTTGTATCAACAGAAGACCACTTTTATAAAAGTTAACGAGTCATCATCCTTACCTTTCTTGTTGAGAACCTAACCTCTTTTCCTATAATTACTAGTCATGAGTAAAGGTTTAGTTAGGACACTGATTTTCTCATAATCACATTAACTTTTTCTTATAATCGTTGACACATACATATATAGCTATTACTGATGAATAACTCAATTATCAAATGTTGTCAAACATGTTAATTACTGACAGGGTAACTGTATCGTTGGCTAGTTTTTTTTTCGTCCTCATGTTCTGTTTGACTGCACTGCCCTTCTGTGATTGAACTAATTTCTAAATGCATGATGTGATCCTCTTCTGTATTTATAGTTCATCATCAAATAATAACTCAATTGTCCACATTGGTACTTGGTAGTACATAATTGACAAGGTTAAAACCAATTAAGTAATTTCTTTTATATTATCTTCTCAGGGTAATGTAATATCTACTCCCCAAACCGCATCAGGGACCATCCTTCCAGGAATTACTCGCAAGAGCATAATTGATGTTGCACGCAATAAGGGATTCCAGGTACTTCCTCTCAGATTTTAACAATATTGATTACTCAGTTTAGCATACTGTTCGAGTTGACGGAGAAGAAATGATTTCAATATTTCATTAAGGTAGACTGCGAACACAACTGATAAGATCCACAATATGTAGTTCCTGTGAAAGCCCTCAACAAGCCTAAATCATGAGATATGACAACAAAAAATAGAGCAATTAAGGAAGATTGAACGGATTGTAGTAATTATGCTTCAGTCTGAAGTATGATTAATTGCTTTTACTCATGCAATATGCAGGTAGAAGAACGCCAAGTGACGGTGGATGAATTGCTCAACGCGGATGAAGTCTTCTGTACAGGTACAGCAGTTGTGGTGTCACAAGTGGGCAGTGTAACATACCTTGGTAAAAGGTAATTTTCTCTTGCAATATTATCGAAAGTTCTCATTTTGAAATTTTAGGTCTAGGCACCTTCAGAGGATTCGAAAGCAGTCCCGTTATATGTCATGCTTGAAATATGACGACCATGTAACCTTGCGAAGTCACAATCGTGTACTATAATTTGCAACATCTGAACTAATTTTTCCGATATCCTATTCTGCATTTGAACTCTATTTTATTGGATATTAGAGTGTGTGCAGTGCTCCCAACATTACTACCGCGATTAACAACAATATGAATTTTGGTTTCCAGGGTAACTTATGTAACGGATGGGGTAGATCGTGTGGCGAGACAACTGCACTCTGTCCTCACTAGCCTACAAATGGGACTTACAGAGGACAAAATGGGTTGGATTGTTGAGCTAGAGTAGTTAACTGCTATTATCAGTATTTCTTTATCATGTTAGATTTTTTTAATAATTGTTTCATTTGCCGATTGCAACCATAGCTGCTTAGGAGTCATAAGTGCAAAACGGGGTTGATGCTGAGCCCTGGACGAAAAGTGCATTCCTGCTATGATGATTTTCACTTTGAAGTCTATTACTTACACAAAAGCTATAATAAAAGTTTAGATCATTACCATTGATCTCATTTGCACTACTATAATTATTTTATTTATCATGTTAAACTTATCTAGTATTTGATTTCAACAATACATTTGGTTATGTTCAAGAATACATGTTCATGAAACTCACCTCATCGCTAAGTACACAAAAAAAAAAAAAAAAAAAAAAACTCATGAAGCCAAATACCCCCTTATGATGTTTCTTCTTTTTATTAAATAATACTATTGAAGTTCGTTTAAGTTGATGCATAACTTTACTTTTTATAAACTTATTTAGAAGATTTGGCGAGTTCTAACAATTAATTAGGTAAAAACTAAAAAACAAATTATGAAACATACATATCAATATGCGTGGATCATACATTTGCTTCCACTTATGGTCCCTATGTTAATTTAGACATCCACAAAGTCTTTGTTGTATGTGGACTTTTTGGAGTATTTCATTGTTGAAGTATAATTGGCGGTCTAGTGCACACTCATGGACCTGTTCATGTTCAGGCCCGTTCACTCGAACAAGCACTTTTTTTTAAAAAAGAAAAAATATATATTTAAAAAAGGAATTAATGAAAAAATTAGCATTTAAATTTATATTTAAATATATTTAAGTGTTTTGAACAAACACTTTCAAACTTCTAAATCCGCCACTGCTAGTGCATATATGTCCCATCCCTTAATCTGCCCTTGTTACCAACCCATTTCCCTCGAGAAAACAAATTCCAATAACAATATGAACCATGTGAGGTTGTTAATTATCAACTGATAAGTTAAGTTGGGGATTAATGTGCAATTTTTTTGTGCAATTGGAGACTTAATTACAACAGTATTATTATTGAGAATTAAACTGTAAACAAGTGACACTATTAGGACTAATTTTAACAATTCACTCATTACTTTTTCATGTTGTTTTGTTTTTATTTAATTTATTACTCAGTATTTGGTTTTCTTAATTCTTATGGTTTAATATCACAGTTCAAATTTGAATATCATCGTGAGCTCATTTGATCCAAGTATAGGAAAGTTGATACAGTCATATACTAAACTCGTACGGTCGTACCCATAAGGAGAAAATTGTTAATATGGTCTCAATAAATATGTGCAAGTTGCAGTTTGGTCCCAGTTAATATTGGGTTTGCAAAAATGGTCCCAGATATTTGTACAAAAGTAGCATTTTAGTCCCTAAACATTATCTTTAGACGGAAATATGTTATTTTGGGGCAAAAACAAAGTTGTATCACAGTTAACACCCTAATACACAATTATAAATAATATTAGGGCCAAAACCAAAAATCAATAACTTATTATCCTTTAACAATCAACTTTAATGAATCATTTATAAAACACAAAGTTAAATCATCATCTCTTTTAAACAGATTCACCTTCAACCTTTTTATTTAGTACCATTATATCCATTTTGTTGAGTTTGGCCCTTAGTGAATGATTTTCATTGAAATTTTTACTTAAGACTTTAGGGTATGTTTTTGTTAAGAACAAAAATAAAGAACAAAAAAAATCGACTTCCAAGTAATGCTTTTATCTATCTATCAATGCAAAGTTGCTTTAAATACTGTAAGGCTCTACCATTGAACTATTTTGGCTACTCAGTAGCGAATAATTTTTGTTTCTGAAGCATGTGGAGCATTGAACCATACGAATTCGATGATGTTGATGGAAACGGCAAGAATCACATGTAATATGGTTCCTCATCTACTTCGACGCCGTCGAATCCAAACCTAAACTCTCCCTCCCCTTTCTCAAATCCTGAACTCTCCCTCCCCTTTCCGTCTAAAACTAACGTTTAGGGACTAAAATGCTCCTTTTGTACCAATTCTGGACCATTTCTACAGATCTAATATTAACTGGGACCAAAGTGCAACTTGCACATATTTACTGGGATCATTTTAGCAATTTTCTCTACCCATAAGGCCATGAAATATCATCTTTAATTCTTATTGAGTATTTGGTCCTTTTTTAAAATGAACCAATTAAACCGTGAAAAATGATACTTAATTACTTATAGAGGGCGGAGTAAACTCACATAAAAACCCTAAATAGGAACTCAATTAAATCCCATCTTTAAAGCGTAACTAATGGCGGGAGTAAACGTCCCCAAAAAAGCTTACCGCTAAAAAATGACTTGCATCTTTTTATTTCTTACTAAATTAAGACGAGTATCATAAACATTCAAACTATTCCCGCTTCCTTCACCTATTTGCCCCCCAAATTTTTTCCCTTTTACTGGAGTATTTATTTTCCTACATTGTATATTTTCCAATGCTCAAAACAGTAACTAACTACGTCAGACAAATTTTTGATGGCGAAGCAAAACAAATCAAGGAAATCCGAGAATGTTGTCGGAAAAGGGAAGCTAACTACGGTCCAGGTTGCATTCCTTGTGGACCGCTACCTTTTCGACAACCATTATAATCAAACCCGCTCCATCTTCCGATCAGAAGTTTCCAGTCTCCTCTCCAAATCATCTGTTCAAGAGGTACCACATTTTACCCCTTCTTTATAAAAATAACCCATTTCAACTTTAAACTATAGCTTTAAATTAGGTTTAGTTTTTATTAAATTAAAATATATACCGTTTAAATTGAAATGTAGGAAGTATCTTGATTCTATACTAAATATATGTGTTCTAATTAATTAATTCTACAAAGTTTATTAGTTTTTATATGGAAAAACAAACTTGGCAATCACTTTCTGATTGAAGTTGTAAAACCTTTTATATGTTCTCATATTTTCAGCTCATAAAGTAATTAGATCATCCCATGATTAAATTCATTTTGTGGCAATTGATTATTTATTAATCTAGATACACTTTTATATGCTATCATATAATATGATTTCTAAAAGGTTAATTTGATGTGAAGGCACCGGAGAGTTTGTTGAGTTTGTCCGCCATTTTGGATGAGTACATACGATTTAAGGAACAAAGGGTGTTTATGGATCAAGAAAAGGTACAATTGGATCAAGCAAGGGTACATTTGGAGCAAGAGTGTATTAGGGTTCAGAATTTGCTTCAGGGTATGCAAGATGCAATGAATGTGTACAATCGAGGTGTGAATGCTTCCTCCGTCCCTCCTGCATTGCCCTCTGCTGGGGATGTTCATCCACGCCTAGATCTCTCCGCTTCGTCTAAAGCTGGTAACGATTTTGTATTCATTGTAGGATTTAGTTTTATGTGTGGATGTTTGCTTGTTTGTATTTGAAACCGTTCTATGTTAAATTAATTGTTACAGTTCAGGACAGTTGTTTAATTCTATGTAACTAGACATGTGTTATGTGTAGTTTTGTCAATATGCTACTTTTATGCTGGGCGGAATGAGGAGTTTAGGGATGAGGGTTATATTATTAAGGTTACATTTGGTAGATCTACTTGGATGCTTCGACTATTGATATTCAAGGGCTGTCTTAATCTAGCACCACTATATACTCATATAGTCTATTAAGATTTGAAGGTAATTTTTGGTAAATAGAGTGTACTCTTCGTTGTCACTTCCAAGTATCTGATTGACAATTAGAAAATGTGGCTGATAGGGCGAACATTTCAATTATCTATACATATAGTATGTTTAAATTTTCATTTCTGAAATGGAGCAATGCTGTGTGCAGGTCATAATCCTGTGTATAATCCATCAGTCGCAATATCAACATCTTGTGCTTTGGCCACAAATACTGACAATGCTCGATTTTCAACTCCAGTCACAAATCAACCAACAATTTCAAAAAGAAACGGTGTAACTGATCTTTATCCTTCGCACATTGCTAAAAGATCTCGAACAAGCTCAACAACAAATCAAATGCCCATTAGAGGTAAATTGCGAATGTAGATAGTGTTCTTCAATTTTCTACCTCAACTTATAGCTTTTAATAGTTCAATTTCTCATCTCTTTCCTAAGATCTCTCATTGTTTTTCTACTGATGATTCAGGTGGTGCTGAAGTAAGTACCCACAATGATTCTGCAGGTCGACAATTCATAGACCATGGTAACACATCAAATGCACCATTGCTACAAGGATCTACTGCCGTTAAGTGCCTAATCAATCAGACCACTAAGTCCTGTCCAGCTAACTCTTCTTGTCCTAAAACACCCCCTCGATCATCTTCGTCTCAGTATGAAAAGGCCGCATCACCTGTTGTAATTTGCTCTAGGGACATGACTCCTCGACAGATCACGTCAACTAATTCTACCATAATATCATCACAGACGATACAAATCAGCCCAGTCAAACAAATATCTTACTGTTCCATTGAGAGGAATCATTCCATTTCAATGTCCTCCCCATCTAATACAAAGAGGGATCACATTAAAGGGAGGCTAAATTTTGATGCACCTGACATGCCACCCAGCTCATTGAATCCAATTTCAGATATGGGTTCAACACCCAAACCAGGGCTTGACTTGGATATACCAAATTTAGATTCTTTTGGAGAGGATTTTAATATCTTTGACCTGTTGCATGACTTCGATCTGCAGAATGAAGGATCTGATTGTTCTATCAAATCAGCCGGGGACTCTTCACCAGACTCCCACTCAGGGTAAAAACCTCATATTCCCTTACTGTGATCTATCTTCTGCTTTGTCCCAAATCATCATCCTAGTACATTGTGACCTTACTTTCAACTAATGACACAATCAGGTCGTCTTACACAAATCGAGAAGCTAATTATGGAGCTAATCAGGTTCTATCACACAAGGTAGATGAACTATTCTCAGAGGACACTGATATGCCAGGTAAAACAACTTGTTGCATTTCAAATTAGTCACAGTACATTACTCTTGCTCTGAGAACTTATATCTAATATCTCACTGATCAATCAACAGGCCCGGGATGTGTTACAACTATCAAGTCTATGACGAAACGTATCAAGATGCTAAGTCCAGGCAAGTCTCCTCATCACCTTCGCCTTTGATCTTATTTCTTCAAATGCTAGTGCGTATATATTAATCGATCCTTTCTTTTCCTTTTTCCAGTTAAGGGACAGATCGAAGGATCAATGTATTAAGCCTGAATGCAGATACATTGACGGGATTTTGATGACGAAAATCAGTATATAATCATCTGAACGAGGAGCGCTTACTGTTTAACTTATAGTTGCTGACTATTATTACCTTTCTGCAAGACATTTAGGGATCTGATTCTGATTTTAGTGGTTATTCTTTAGCAAAATATATTACTACCGACAATTGAGAAGCATTCAACAGACTAATCCATCATTTGTATATAAAATGATCAATGAAATGCTTACGTCAAGTTTGGTATACCAACTGTAGAATGATTTAGTTTTTGCTCAATAGATCATTAGAGTAATCTTTTCTTATTTTTTGTGTTGTAAAACTGGGGTAATCTCCTCAATAGAGCCGTAGACTTTGGTCTTAAAGAAGAATTTTGGCAAATCTCCTTAAGAGTGAGAAGCATATAGGACTAGGAGAAACAATTAGATTAAACTTGAGATTAGCTATTTATACTATTGAATTGTTAATTTTAATCTCGTATTCTGTTATGAACAATACATTCTTTTTTATTTTAATAATTTCTATACTAATTACAATTATATTGTTTTAACTTTTAGAATTATATAAAGACAAAAATAAAATACAAATAAAAAAACAAGATGCCATTTATATAGAGAATAATTAAATATTTTAATGATATTTTTAATTCAAAAAGTAATAATTTTATAGAGACGACTTATAGATGACGTATGCGGTATGTCTACGTTTAAATTACTCACGTAGGATGTCTTTATTAAGACATAAAAGTCAGCCTTGGACATCAGTTATTTTCGAATTAATTAATGTCAAAATTGTACAATTTCTTAATTCATTTTATTTATGATGAGCGAGTAATAATATAAACATGCTTGTCAAGTAATTTCCCCGAGAGTTCGTTTGTTTGGAACTTTGTCATCAGCTGACATTTTGAATATTAATGCACCCTCACGAAACAGTGCACGGATGGAACCCTGATCGCAAAGAGGGGGCGAAAGTTACATAATTTAAGTTTGTTAGTATGACAATTTTAAAAAGAGTCAATAATTCACCGGACTAATGGACAAACTTAATCTTAACGAATCCCATTCGTCCCATTTTCTAAGGATTATTGGATAAGTTTAATAAAATTTTAAATTTATCTCACAAACTTAAATTTTATTTCGATTTTTATTTCCTTATTTGGTAAAAAGGGATAAAAAAGATTTTTATTTTTAATAAAATGACAGAGAGAGTCATATTAAACTGCATGCATGATGCATTTACTGGAAATGGGAACACAAAATATAATTATAAAGTGCATGCATTTACTAGAAACAATTGAATTCAAAATTATTGGAGAATGATGGGAATGGAAGCTTCATGAAGTCGTTGAAGGAATCAACTTCCAGACATCCAAACACGTCTTATGTTACGGCTCTTAACTAAAAACCACTTACAAAATTTTGCAGCTACTTTTCAGTTGTAAACAACAATTTATTTTCTACATGACACAGATATTTACTGGTAATCAATCAAATAAATGAGAACTTGAAACGAAATTATTTCAACAGAAGCAAAGCAGATTATTAAGGGGTAATATTTAACAATAAACTAAAGTTTGTTAATGTGTTGTATATATGGCTCTGTTTCAATTTAGAATCGAATTAGTTATGATTCTCTTAATATATTAGTTACACAATTTGATTCACAGATTTTATATAAATTACATGACAATTTTTTAGAGAAATTTTAGGAGAACAAATGTTAGTAGGACCATAACTTTCTATAATTAATTTCATAATTTTAAATAATTTTCTTTAAAAGATACTTCTTTTATACAAAATGGTTAATATGATGTCAATTTTCTGTTGTAAAAGTCAATGTAATAACTAATAACTATTTTGTGACATCGTATGCTTTCTAACGTTGATAAGTAAAACTTCTTATTCTATGTACCTCGAACTCTTTGATGCAAATTACTCCATCCGTTTTGTTTTTTTGTTTTTTTTTAGTGATTTGTACATAAATTAAAAGAAATAAAAATATGTAAAAATATAAAATGATAATCAGTTAAAATTATATAATTGATTGATTGATAATTTTTTAAGAGAAAACAATAAAAAGTACAATAAAAATATAAAATTTTAATTAATTATGCTAAAGAATAAATATTAAAAATAAATAATTAAACTAAAAAAACAAATAGAAAAGAAGGGAGAAATATTTAATTATCCCAAATTCCAAAGAAATGAAGACGAAAGAAATATAATTGAAAAGTTTGTGGGTGGGCTCCAACTAATTTTTCAAGTCACCCATTAACGCGTCCATTAATCTCTTGAACGGGTCAAATTACGCTGGAAAGGAATGCCCAATATTTGAGGTCAGCTACTACTACTTGTACATAATTATGCATTACTACAACTACAAACTTCATATTGTCAAAATGATCTAACAGTCCAACTTTAATTCTTAATAGTGACAACGTAACATAAGTTTTGATTTTTGATAATAATACAATTGTTATCTTTTTCTTTTCAAATTAATATTTCCATCTTAATAAAAGATTATGTTATTATTAGGGATCAAAGTATCACAATTGTGACAGTATGAGAGATCAATGTGCAATGTTATAGTAATAATTTATATTATAGTAATAATTTAGGACCAGCTTGTAACTTATGTGTACTATTTAAGATCATTTTAACAATTAACTCAGAAGTAACGTAATAAAAAATATCCCTATATATATCTATTCAAACCTCTAATTGAGTAACCCCAAATCATCCCTTCTTTCTTGAACAACCTATATCTTCTAATAGAAAAGGTTTCAGTATATTTTCTTGTTGACCAACATCAATAAAAAATGGCACCTACAATGAGATCATCCTTGATTGTTTTCTTTGCTGTTTGCTCTATTGCTTTTCATGGAGCCTTGGGTATGAATTATTACACTAAATCTTCAACTTTATTTGTTTCTTACTTTTTCCTTTTTATATAATTCATCTTACTTCGGTTACACAAACACCATTTAAGTTATCACATACTTGTTTCTTATTTGAAGACCTATCTTTAAAACAACTATCTTTTAACGTAAGAAAAGATTATGATAGACCCTTATATAGTTATATGATGTTATGTTGAATGTTATTAATAAAAATACTTAAGAAAAGATTAATTCAGGGTCGACGTTATATTGAATCGAATATCTTACTCTTCTTTTTTTTGTAAATTAGCGGAAATTATATGCGAGGACTTGCCAAACAACGTTTGCTCGTTTGCAATTGCCTCATCTGGCAAGAGATGTGTGTTGGAGAACTTCGAAAACAAACAAGGAAACGTTGAATACCAATGCAGAAGCTCCGAGGTTGTGGTCGAAAGAATGGGTGAACATATAGAAACTGAGGAATGCATAAATGCTTGTGGTGTTGATAGAAACTCCGTTGGAATTTCATCTGATGCTTTGCTTGATGCTCAAACTACCTCCAAGCTTTGCTCTTCTGCTTGTTATGAAAAGTGTCCCAATATTATTGACCTTTACTTCAACTTGGCTGCTGGAGAGGGTAAGAACAATTTTATTTGATATTTTATGATTGACGTGCAACGCGATACGTAATACACAAAAGTGTGTAGCATGTCTGATTTTGTTAGTATTTTATAATTGACGTGCAACATTATATGCGTATATTTATTTATGGTTTGCGAAATTGTGTAGGAGTATACTTGCCAGATCTATGCAAGAGGGTGAAAAGCAATCCACACAGGGCGATGCTTGAGCTTTTGAGCAATAGTGATGCTTCTTTCTCTGAAGTTGATGCAGCTTATTCCCCTGCTCCAGCCCCTGCATCACTCTAAGCTCTTGCCGTTTATAAATATGTCCTAAACCATTATGTTGTTCTTCATTATTTCAATCAAACTAGAGAATGGCTTCGGATTTCTACTTTGATTGAAGTTTTGAATTGTTATTTTTTGTATGAATTTTACATAATGTTCAATAAATTCTTATATATATTTGTTTTATCTGTATCTTTATGGATTTTTAATTTCCATATTTTATCCCTTTATGATATATGGATTTCATATTTGTGACAAGTGAATATAATGATATAAGTAAAAATGGCTCATAACGTTACTTAAGTATATAAGATATTGATTTAGAAACATGATTTATTCATAACCTCTACCTTTCAAATGAAGAATCGAACTAACTAAATTACACTTTCACATGATTTATTCATACTTTTTATTAGTGAGGTAGGCCCGTCTAATGCCGGACCAATCAGGTTAGTCATTGCCTTGGTCTAACTTCAAATTACTTATATTAGTTGGAGTAAAATGATTATATTAGGCATATATATAAAAGATAGTAGAGACCAGTTATGCTTTTATAAGCATCCTCAATATCTAAGAGATAATTCATACAATATTTGTTGGTGCTAAATGATAATGATAAGACTACACAAAAGATGCTTACATTGTACTGACGATGCTTCCATATGCATCTAAAATATTTAGTCCTCGGACAAAATGTTCGTATAATTAATGCTTGGGACAAACTGATTGTGTCTCCGGGCCAAATGTCATAATTAACGTCCGCGACCAACTCATTGTATGAAGAAGAATAAAATTTGAATGGAAGCTTCCGGGATCTTGAACTGGCAATAAAATATTAGATAATTGTACATAAAGACCCACCATAGTACATTTGGATCATCAGATTTTGAGCAAAGTGGATGGTCATTTTGTGTGTTGATACTATTAACTTCTTGGACTAATTCATTGTGCAATTTAATATGGGTAGAACATGATTACATGAATGGTACGGACTATAGATGAGTACCAGAGTCCTCTGCTAAATGATAAAAACTAATTCCAAGTCCCTACTTTCCAAGATCCCAATCGAACCAGTGAATTCAATGTTGAAAGGAATACTCAACCTCAGATTCATTGGTTCGGTTCTAAACAACAATTCAATTTTTCATTATCATATAGCGAACCAGTGAATCTAAGGTTGGATATTCATTCCAACCTTGAATGCATTGGTTCGGTTGGGGCCTTGGAATTATATATACCCCTGCTAAATACATAAATATACTTTCTTCATCATAAGAAATTATCCATCTCTTAATTAATATAATGGTTGAAATGTTAAATTTGAATTTTTATTTATTTATAAATTAGTAATGAGGTGAATTTAAAATTCAGAACTTTATACATCAGGAAGAGTCTTTTTAATTATAGACTACTCAATTAACTCATTTGTTACTACTACTAAATACTCATTATTTGATGATCATTATCAATAGTTCAATACTCGTGACATTTTGTGAAAAGATTGGGTGCATCAATACTTCCATGCATCAGGTGCATCAGGTACCCATTTAAAGGTTTCACGTGGGTACTGTACCCACTTGAAACTTCATCATTGGTACTTGTACCCAAATTGTACTATAACAATGGTACAATACCACATATTTATCAATCCAAAATAAATATGTGGTATTGTACCATTGTTATAGTACAATTTGGGTACAAATACCAATGATGAAGTTTCAAGTGGGTACAATACCCACGTAAAACCTTTAAATGGGTACCTGATGCACCGGGTGCACCGAATTATTGATGCACCGAATCCGGACTCGACATTTTAACTCATGCTTCCAACTCCATCGATAGCTGAGGTAGGTCATGTGACTTAAGTTTCTTCACTTATTGGTATCTCCTATTGAATTAATTTGTAAAAGTCATCCATTATTCATATAGATTGTTTAGGATAAATAGAAAGGTTCATTGTACAATTAATTACTCATGTTTTACAGCGTTCATTATTCGATAATCAAATTTTTTTCAGGAGTTAGTGAAATTTTGATTAAAGTGAAGTGAAGATGTTGAAGTGAAGTCGAAATGAGTCTTTATAGCTAATTGTGTCAAAAAAGATTATTTAAGTTAATTGCCTACTTTACCCCTTCAAATTATTGCTTTGTTTGATCAAAAAATGTGTTTAATGAAAAAGTCGACCTGCAAATCAAATGAGATATGATATCAAAACATCAGTGATCGAAAAGGACAAAATGAAACATAAGTAGTCGAATAGTGAATGATATGAAACATGAGTGATCGATTGTAACACTAACCCTAAATAATGCATTAAAAATGAAAAATCAATTGTCAAAAAGTAAGAAAATCTTTTGAAATGTATTGAAGGCAATAATATCCTTACTAAGGTGATGTCCCAAGTTTGATTGACGTGCCATGATGCCTAATTTCAGATCATCATGAGAAGTACTTCTAACATCTTATCTTATGGCTAACTTATGTATTCATACATGTAATTCTTCAATGATTTTTACCCACGTCTAAGACATAGTAGAGTATTAAATATGGATGTAGAAATTATTAGTATAACGGTTTTACATTTTTTAATAGTATAAAGTACGGGATGACACTAGAGTCATCGATTGTTTCCATGTACTAGTCGATTACGCTATTTAACAACTCATGAACGATAGTGTAATATAACACAACTATTTTACCAATTTCAAATTCACTAATTGACTTAAATTTTAATACTTTAGTCTTAAAGAAAGTTATTATATATTAACATAATGAATAACATATTCTATACATCGAATTTATAAAGTTAATTTGATTGTTACATCTTATTAGATAATTAAATATGAAATTAGATAATATTTGGAAATAGAAGATTAACATTTTGTTTATATACTACTAGTCATTTATAATAAACTCCACAACATAAGTTGAGAAGGTAAATAAGCCGTTACGTTTTCTTGGAGTCTGCACTTACATACATGTAATATCCTCCACAGATTCTGGCTAATCAAACAGATTGTTGTTCCTCAAAAAATGAATCCCATGTGAATAAATCCAAACTCTTTTGTAATAAACTTCATAACAATACCTTTCGTCACATAATCTCCTCAATTCAACAAAAGAACACATTTGCATAATAAAATGAACTCTTCACTTACCAAAATTGCAAACAAAACATGGAACACTCACCATTGTAGTACTCTATGTACCACCTAAAATGATGTCTGCTCGCAGACCTTCAAGGTTCACCTAATTCTTCAATCATCTCACTTTTTTTTGTTTTTATTGAAACTCTACGTATACATATCAAAATTATAATTTGTACTGGTCCAATCTGTTAGTGTCTTTACCGCTAGTTACACGAGAGAGAATCAATAATTTGCTCTTTTAAGTCCAATCGGTTAGTGTCTTTACTACTAATTTATACGGAACGAGAATCAGTAATCTGTTCTTGAATTTTGAGAGTTGGGTTTTCTTGGTTTTCTGTTTTGTAGCTTTAAATGAGCTGTTTTTACTATAAAGCTTTGAGTTTTGTTGTTGGTGTAATCTAAATGTCGGTTCTTGAAATGCCCCCTTTGGACTTAGAGCATGGTGGAGCCAGCAGCTCTGTTTACAGGGGGGAGGATGAAGTGGAGAGTGTTTGTTTTTCTGATGTAGATGAAGGTGGTTCTTGTTACTCTCAGTTTTATTCCACTGCTGATGATTTCTGCGGTTCTGAATGCGAAGTTGTGGTGGATAGGGTGGTGGCTCAACGGTTGTCTTTGGAGGCGCAGTCTGATATCACGGTGGAAATAGACGATGGTGTTGATGAAATGAAGGTGCATTTAGAGGGGGCAGAAAAAGATTGTAGAATTTGTCATCTTGGATTGGATAGTAAGGGTGGTGAAAGTGGTGGTGCTATTGAATTGGGTTGTTGTTGTAAAGGTGATCTAGCTGCTGCTCATAAGCATTGTGCAGAAACTTGGTTCAAAATCAAAGGAAACAAGTAAGTTTCGATCCATTATCTTACAAAATTGAACCAGAATTATATTTAGTATTTTCATGTTTGAACCTTTTGAGTAATTTTTATTTCAGTCTGCTTACTTCATAATTTACTATGTTTCAGTTATGTCCAAAATCTGTTTTGAGTTATTAGATTATGTTTTGGATGATTATTGATTTAAAATCTTAAGTTTTTCAGTGTTTTGAGTTTATGGTTGAGTCTACAACAGGAGGCAAAATATCTTTAACAGGGTGAAAACTAAAAAGAAATGGTAAGATCAGTAAGATGTTAATTTTAGTTGAAAAGAAATAAAGTGCCGACAGAGGTTACCTTCAATTTGGTGTTTTAGATTCTCTCTTCTTTATCAAAGTGGTGATTTGACCTTAGTTGGTTATGCTTAATTTATTTAGAACCATAACCAATCCCGTCAAGCCCCTTCGAGTGCTTTCTTTCCTCTTTCGTTTAGATTCTTGGATTATCTTATGAGCACAGTGACATTAGTTATGCTTCACTAGTTGCATTGCATCTATTGACATGTTTACTAACATGAACGATGAGAAAGAAAACTATTGCGGTTGTGTCCTACGCTTTTGGAGATGCTCATGAATGATCCATTCGTTGCAATGCAGGTCTAGTTCATTTTTAAATGTCTAACGTGTTACTATATACTAATAATCCTTTTCTGCACAAGAGAGCTTGTCGATGAGCTTTTTTACATAGAAGAAAATTGAGTCACCAAAGAAGTTATACATGATCAAGAAGTCCTCTAGATGCCTTACTGGTGTAAAAATAACTTTACATTCATGAAGAGTGATTGTAACATACGCGTTTTGCATACATGGAAGGCACATATTTCATTTCTTTCTTTCTTTGCACTGTTGGTTTTGCTTATTACTTCATGAGGGAGGCTTGAGCACTATGCTTCTACGGCAAATTTAAACATATGAAACAACTCAAATCATTTTGTACTTGTCTTTACAGGACATGTGAGATATGTAATTCAATTGCACGCAATGTTGTTGTTTCTAATGAGTCCGAGCAGAGGAATGAGGTGCATGGTATCTCCAGCAATTCTTTTCGAGGACCATTATCTTTGAATTCAGAGTCTCGAAGTTGTTTTAATGGTCATCGGTTCCTGAACTTCCTTCTTGCTTGTATGGTATTTGCTTTCATCATATCCTGGCTCTTTCATTTCAGCATCCCTGCTTAAGTAGCTCGTATGCCGGGCAACGAAGATGAACGAGTTCGTTTCCAGTCTGATGAAATAGATGATGATCTGGAATCTGTAAATCCTTTGTTGTCTGTTGTTGATGCATACTTATTCTTCAGAGTTATATGTACTCTATTTCTGGAATTGAACGTTCATCCTTGAAACTATTGTTGTAGACTTGGTAATGATACTCATTCCAAGTAAATTGATAATATTACTCTATATTTATATAAATAATTGTTGAAATTAAAAATATTTTATTAGAAATGTATGTGAATTTAGTCTTTTGTGTACAATCATTACCCTTCAATATGAAAATTGAAACTTTGTAGCGGTAAAAATTATGTAAAAGTATTATTTTAATCTAAAACAATAAAAAAAATTTGAGTTAATAATTATATTATAAACCATCAGTTATATTGGTTCAAAGATTGAATTGTATTATATACTCCCTACGTTTTTTTAACCTATTGTTTGGGTTAGAATTCTTGTATTTTTTTAAAATAGTGCTTCCTATTTTCAATGTGATTTTTCATTATACTTCTTATTTTATCCTTAATAAGGTAGTATGTTTTATTGATTTCTCAACTTTCAAGACATTAGCTAATAGCTTTATGAGGAACCAATACAATTAAATAGGGGTAGAAGAGTAATCCTTTTATGTCTTTAATAAAGTAGATTGTTGCCAAACAATAGGTTAAAAAAACAAAGGGAGTACTCTCTTAGTTCAGTTTCACTTGTCGTTTTAGTCATTTCACATTAATTAAGGAAAATATAAAATAGTAAAAAATATATTGAAAATGTAAATTGTCAATTATTTGAAAATGCACTATTAGTTTATTGGTAATTTCATAGAAAAATAGTCACAAAATTAAGTATGTAGAACTATAGTTTTCTATATTAGAACAAAAAAGAAAATATTTATAAACAAAAGATTATATTAATGTGACAAAGTAAAAATGAAGGGAGGATTCGCTAAAATTGCATGTCACTTTCTATTTTCCGATAATGTAGGAATTACTTTATCAGCCCAATCTACATAATTAGAGATCCTGGGTTCGAGTCTTAACAAGACATTCTAATACAAACCGATGTCTTTGCTCCCGTTATAATATAAATTTCCCTCTCCCCAATAATATAAAATTTACTTTCCATATGATATCGGTTAAAAAAGAAAAAAGTTCCTATTCCTAGTGTACTACAAATATGAAGTACTCCCTTCTTAAATATGTTGTGGTCTGACCATATGATTGTTGCAGACTTCGACACAAATCTTATATTCCCTCCATTCCATTTTATAGTTCAAGTTTTTCTAAAGTCATCGATCGAGACGTGATTTAAAGCGTAAATATTTTTTATTTAACATGCGTAAAAATTATAGGAGGTTGATATTTTAAAAGCATACATTGAAATATATCTAATAAGATCCTACATGATTATATTATTTCTTACTACCTCTAATACGGGTGCCAAGCGATCCTTTTCCGATCCGAGGAGCAAAAAAGAGTGTCTTTTTACATAAATAAGTGCAAAATATATTACTTCTTTCCTTTAATATCCGAATTTGCATAGAATAACTCAAATAATGAATGACATCATGTAGTTAAGTGACTATATTGAATGTTTCAAGTCCATCACTTGTGTTTGACAAATGTTTCCAATCCATCACTTATGTTTTAAAGCTACCCAGTCCATCATTTGTGTTTAAAACTTCGTCCTATTTGGTCACGCTGTTAAAATTTCTGTTAACTCTTCGTCATGCTGACAACGTGATGAACATGTGTTAATTTGCGAAGGGTAGTTATGTAATTTCGCATTTGAGTCTTCTCTTTTGTTAGATGTAGCACAGAAGAATCGTACATGTGCTAATTCTGCAACTCCTCTATAAAAAACCCTCAAAACCGGCGATTCCACTTGAAATTTAGGTGATTTGTGTAAAAACCCAAAAATCGGATTCGTCAATCAACAAAAATCTCCTAAGGACTCCATAATCAGCGGCAACGGCTCCCG
Organism: Echium plantagineum; assembly: GCA_003412495.2. Classification (NCBI taxonomy): domain Eukaryota; kingdom Viridiplantae; phylum Streptophyta; class Magnoliopsida; order Boraginales; family Boraginaceae; genus Echium; species Echium plantagineum. Next base: position 18,712,346 of record CM016561.1, on the reverse strand, counting down.
AAATTGCATCATGTGACCTACACGTGCAACGTTTATCGGCAGTTGGGTGATGGTCTAGAAAACATTTAAACACAAGTGATGGACTAGGTTGCTTTAAAACACAAGAGATGGACTGAAAACATTTACCAAACACATGTGATGGTTCGACCATTAGCCCTTCTTAATTTGTGTGAAATGTCTAGAAAGACACTCTTTATGGATTGGAGTTAATATTAACTAATGAAAATTCATGATCAAAGTTTTCAAAATTTGACTTCCAAAATAGAAAGTTGAACTAGAATTGGGAAGGAAGGAGTATATAATCATGACTCGTGCCGCATCCTAGCTAATAGCTATACATGGACAAGAACTATAAAATCAGATAAACTTCTAAAGCTAAAGGTACTTATGACCTGTTTGTTAGATCTGAAAACTGAAATCTGAAGTTTGAAAGTGAAAACACTGAATATCTGAATCTGAATTACAATTGAACTCGTAATGTAATGATAACTTTGCCCCTACTTTAATTCGTTCATATATAGACAATGTATAACAAATAATATTATACTAACTAAATTAATTAAAAATATTATTAATTAAACTATAGATAGAATAAATATAATTAACAATAACAATAATGATAAATTGATAATAATAATAGTAATAATAAGAATACTAATAGTTATAAAATAATGATGAGAGTAATAATAATGACAATAATAATAATAATAATAATAATAATAATAATAATAATAATAATAATAATAATAATAATAATAATTTAATATGAATGCTAATAATAACAATAACAATAATAATAATTTTAAATAATAATAATATTATAAATTAAAATAATAGTAATAGTTATTACAGTAATCTTAATAATGATAAGAATACAAATATGAAGAATAAAGCTTAATAATATTAATAATAATGATAAGAAGAAGAAAAATAAAATAATAATAACAATGATAATATAATAATATTAATTTAATTTGACTTGAATAAGAATGTATGAAGATCTGATTTTATGTACTTAATTTTTTTATTAACAAACAAACTTAATAAAATAAGTACTAAATTAATTAAATTTAAATACTTAATGAGTTTCACGAACAAACTTTTAGTCACGATATGAGATAGAACGACTACAAACTGAAGACGGTTAGCATTTAATTGTAAAAATATTGTATAGAAAGTCTAGAAACTAATGTGGTAGAAAGCATAACCCCTGTTACAGCTCATAAGGTTGTAACAACAAATTTTCCTAAGTTCTAATTTAATTGAAGACAAGAAAATACATGATTCAATACATATATATATATATATATATATATATATTGATATATTTTGGGTACAATATCTATTTATTCCTTTGATTCCGCTTCACAATATAAGTCAAAGATCTTCGCAGCTTGTTCTTGAACTTGATTGATTAATGGTTGAATATTCGAATAAGTCAAGGGCCTTCGCAGCTTGTTTTTGAACTTGATCGTCGAATGCTTGAAGATTTGAAGATTCAAATTAGTCAAGGGCCTTCGCAGCATGTTCTTGAATGTGATCGTTGAATGCTTGACGATTTAAGATTCGCATAAGTCAAGGGTATTCGCAGCTTGTTCTTGAAGATTCGAACATTCAAAGACTTCAACGTTTGGATGTTGATGAAGTCTAATGATGATGAGTGGTGAGGAAATGTTCTCTTAGAGATTTTCTCTTCTTCTAATTTGTATCTGTTCTTGCAAAACTGAATTCTCCTCCCTCAATGAATGAGAAATACCTTTATTTATCGGCATGTTGACCAATGAGCTTGGGCCTGATCTTGAGCTTTGGCTCCTTCAACAATTGTCTATACAATATATAAATTGGGAAGTCTATTAATTTGGTGAAGCCTAAAAGATCATTTAGGTTATCCATGTGGCGCTATATTAATTTGACACGTGTCCATTTGTTATTAAACATAACTACCATGTTATCCATTATATATAAATCCACTATATATAAACATGTATGTTTAGTCATATTTTTTATAAATAAATAATATTTATTTGTACATAAATAATAATGGTCCAATATTTTTTAGATATCTATTTAATTATTTATTTAGATATATACGTTTAGTCATATTTTTATAAATAAATATTTCTTTTTATATAATAAGTATATAATTTTATATAATGATAATTGTTCAATATTTTTTGTCACACAATCATCTTTTCATATTTTGGTTTTGTAAAAATGCATTATTTGAATTAAAAATCTATTCAACAAAAAATAAAAGTCGAGACTCTGCTCAAACGACTAGTTCTTTTAATTTAATCAAATAATACTTATATGATTTGAAAGATAAATTATATATCTTTATTTGTTTAAAAGACATTATTATCTAGTTCATCAATTATTTATTATGATCCCAATTTATCATACGTCGGATCATAATTGGACGATCCAATATTCCGTGCAGCCATTTATAATTTGATAACAAATGCCACATGTAAGTATCTAATTGGGTCGCATCATTTAATTAACTAAGTTCCAATGTGTAATTTATTTAATTTAGAACTTAATTAATTAATTTAGTTCGAATATTTATTGAATATATTTTCACTATGAACAAATGCATTTGACTATTTAAGTTCATTTCATCACATGAAAACTATACAATAACACTTAAATCACACGTTCAGCTGGTTGAAATTTAAAATTACGTTTTATAACATAGTTTCGAAATGAGAAAAAATAAGAAATTTTTCGAAACATTAAAGAAAAATTTAAGAAACGATGTAAAAAATTTAAAAATCAAGATAAGTTATATATCCTAAAAATATATTGAATAAGCATAACTATATATAAATATGAACTAAACTAAAAATAAATTAAAATACTTTTAAATCAATGTTATATAACAATTTGAATAAAATATTACCAAAAAAATATACTTTTACATTATTAATATTATTTGAAAAAACATCTAAAAGTTAGATCCAAATAAATGAATAGACCATTGTAATTATCTAACACGTAGAAACTAAACTATATTTTATATATATGTATGTTCAAAAAGTTATGAGGTAATTATATTAAATCATTATATAAAAATATTTTTTTTTTGTTATATTTAGATATATATTTCCAAGAAAATTAATGAATTCTATATAGTTCTAATATTTCTTTGAAAAGTTGAAAACTTAAACTTGTTTCTACGAAAAAATTTATTTCTAAATTATAGTAACATTTTGTTTCCATAATATCGAAAATGGAAATATTTATGGTAAGAGTCTATGGAATTCCACCCTAAAACCAATTGGCAATAGAGGGAGACTCATGTTACCATTAATTTCCTCTTTTTTCCTCCCCCAAACGTCTGACTCCGGACTACTGATTGACTCGTTAGTGCTTCCTCACGACCTCAAACTATCAAAAGACCCTCTAGATTTATGTGCGTCATGTTCCTTCTTCTTCAATCAATTCTCCGAATCTGCTCCACCGTTCGACTCAAACCCTATTCCTCTTCGTTCATTCCTTCTACCATCAGACGCCACAAAAGACTTGTTAGCGCCCCAATTATCAACATCATCATTAATTGGCAATAGAGGGAGTAACCCAAAATCTTATATATTGACCCGGGAGGACATCGACTTCTGATGTGGGATGTGAATCTTAACAATTTCGGACGCTTCGTAGGAAACGTCCGGTTCATAGGGCGAGCCGTGTACTGAAACTGTAAACGTGAGTTTCAATACTCGTACCAAAGCAAGTGTACAAAAAGAAGCGCAAGACGTTTTGGCCACTCGCTAGAAACTTTCCATTAGGCTATTCGATTAACTCTGCTAAGGAAGCATATTCTGAATAGCATATATTCAATCACACGTCAATAAATGCCATATGAGTAACAGCAAGATCAGCTAACAAACGGAAAAGCCAAGTAATCTTGGCTGAACCTTGAGCCATGGCTCGATACTCTGCTTCAGCAGAGCTGCGAGAGACCGCCGATTGCTTCTTGCTCTTCCATGAAATGGGAGAGTCACCAAGTGTGATAATGTAGCTTGTGACACTACGTCGAGTAGTGGGGCAAACAGCCCAATCAGAATAAAAAAAGCTGTCAGCTTGGGAGTAATAGAACCCCGCAATAAGAGACCTTCGTCAGTTGAATTATGCACATAGTGAAGAAGATGATTCAAAGCTGCAACATGAGAGTCTCTGGGCTGCTGCATAAACTGGCTCAATGTCTGAACGGAGAAAGAAATATCCGGGCGAGTGTTGTAAAAAAATTAAGCTTGCCAACAAGACTTCGATAGAATTCAACATTTAGCAATAAGGAACCTTCACTGGGACTAAGCTTTGTGTTCAAGGGCAATGGAGTTAGATACTTCTTGGATGTGGAGTGATCAATAACAATGCCACTATCTCGCAAAAGGTCTTTAACAAACGTACACTTTGGCCGATGGCTCAATAGCCTAGTGGCATCCGGCCCAACCTTTCATGTAAGAGGTCATGGGTTCGAACCTTGTTGGAGACATATTTGTCTCATATTATACTCTAACTTTCTATTAGTTAGCAATTTCTGTATTCATGTTTGTAATATCATTGTAGTCAAAAATTCATCGCTAATTATCAAAAAAAAAAAAAAAAAAAAAAAACAAACGTACACTTTGTCATTGCTAAACCATCACCTACAGGTGTGATTTCAAACCCCAGAAAATAGTGTAGCTTACCAAGGCTATTTATTGTGAACTGAGTATGTAGAAGTTCCTTGACATGAGTAATAAATGGCAAATTGGACCCCGTAATAAATATATCATCAACGTAAACAGCGACAAGAACAGAACCAATGGAGATAATACAAGCTGTAATCATTCTTTGATTGTTAGAACCCCATAGCCAATAAGGAAGCATTCAACTTCGAAGACCATTGGCGTGATGCTTGTTTGAGACCGTATAAAGTTTTTTTCAACTTGCAAACATGACCTGGGGGAACAACAACACCTTCTGAAACTTCCATATAAACTTCTTCCAATAAATTTTCGTGAAGAAAAGCATTGTTAACATCCAAACTGATAGGTTGTCATTTTTACCACTGTGAGAATGTTTCATGATATTACCACTGTGAGAATGTTTCATGATAATCAACACCATGTTTCTGGATGAATCCATTGGCTACCAAGCGAGCTTTGTATCGTTCCAATGAACCATCAGCCTTAAGCTTAACTTTATAGACCCATTTACAAGAGACAACCCTTTTTCCAGGTGGCAAAGCAGTTACTTCACATGTTCCATTGGCATTAAGAGCATGTATCTCTCTATCCATGGCAGCTAACCAATGTGGATCCTTGCTAGCTTGCTTATAGGTTCTAGGCTCAGTAATAGTAAGTATAAATGCAACAAAGGCATGTGTAGAAAAGTGAAAAGAAGCACTATGGAGAGGATTCAAATCAGCAGGATGATACACACCATTACACATAAAATCTTTCAAATACATGGGGGCAGACTGAACTCTAGTGGACCTTTTTATGACATTATTACCAGGAAGTGTGTGAGGTGCAATATTGGGTTCAACAGACTCAATAGATTGGGATGAAGGGGTAGAAAATAGAGTCTTTAGTACTAGGTGCTACTGGTTGATCAACATTGTCATGAAACAGACCATCCAAAGAGTGAGAACTTACAGCGGAATTAGGCAATGGAGTAATAGGATAGTACATGGAAGTGGGAAACTCATGAGAAATCACAGGCAAAGGAAAATCAGTAGGAAGAACATGATGATGAAAAGGATACCATTTCTCATAAAAGATCACATCTCTTGAAGAAAAAACAGTTTTATTATGCAAATCATAGACCTTGTATGCCTTTTTGCCAAATGGATACCCTATAAAAATACATGGAGTAGCTCTTGAATCAAATTTTAACCTGTCAGCCTTGATCGTCGAAGCAAAACACAAACATCCAAATGCTTTTAAATGATTATAGGAAGGTGTTTGTTTGAACAATATCTCATAAGGGGATTTATAACGGAGAGAAGGGAGCAAGCCTATTATGTCACAATAATGCATCATGAGGAGATTCAGAGGACAAAGAATGCAAACAATGAGATGCATCAGTAGGAAAAACAGAATTGGATGCAATTTTATTGATGAAATTTACATGTGTTACATCAAGGGAATTCTTAGCAATGTTAGAATCATGAGAACATTTGGGGAAACCTTTTGAAATACAGTATGACTTGAGAGAGAGTGTGTGACTAGTATGTATAAACCTTTTGAAATTTCACCAACAACCATATGCTTCTTCAGAAAAGGGGCCTGAAGCATACATGAAATAGATGTAAAACTTACTTCAATAGACAAATCAACACATAATTTCTGAATGGATAACAAGTTATATTGAAATGTAGGAATATGTAAAACATTCTGAAGTATGAGATTAGGTGACAGATGAATAATTCCTACAGATTAGATAAGCACAAATAGATTAGGGTCATTAAGTTAATCAATACATATGTGGAGCGTGTTTATATGGTGGCGCTAGCTAATTTCATTTCTTGAAACCGTAGAACATTGGTTCACCATTCAATACAAAACTAGTCATAGCACTTGCAAGGTCGAATGGTTGGTAATATATGACAATCTTTGTTATACTTGTCCTGATCTTAAAACAATTCTTAAGACTTTGCCTCTTTTGCAAACTTTAATAAGACACATTTCGATGTACATGATTGCACTAAAACATCTTAGAATGTAACAATGTCGCCGTGTAACATGAGATCACAAATTCTAATCATTCAAAAATAAAATAAAGTTAAGTAGCCTAGCTCCCACCATTCTTCAATCCTGCCGAGATCTTCGATGAGCTGCCATATCCATGGTAATGGTGATGGATAGGTTTCAACAATAACGACAATTAAAATGCTTAGAGGGCCTAAATGAGATAGAGCCTGAAACAATCTCTTACAAAACTATGTTAGATAACAATGAATTGCTTTTAACTACGAGAGGTTGGTAACCATGAACATTGAAGGGTACTACTACCATTTCATTGTATACAACCATATCTACACTACCATGCACCTCCGTAACAAGCAATAATGATCAAGATCTGACAAACCAATGAACCTTTGACAGCGCCTAGGCAAAGGATCGGACCTCAGAAGCCGCAACCTCTTTTATCTACACGCCATTTACTGCTTCAACATGACCATTGCTTCCGCCATCTGTTGTCTTTCCATTAACTTGGGACCTTAATCTCTGGAAACGCAAAAGCAATGTCACATCTCCGAGTATAACAAATAATCAAGTTTGCACTGTATAAGAGCATATACATAAGTTTCAATATTATACCCAGTCATTTAATTCTCCGGAAGTCCCATTCAGAAGTTTGGGAGAATTCCCGTTTAGAAGTTTGTGATTCTCTTCTCTTCCCTTGCTATCTTTGCTAACAGGTAACAATGTTGCAGATGATCGATCAGGGAGCTCTGGACATGAAAAAGTTCAACTTCAGCATTCTTCACACTCTAATGTCAAATTCAAGAATCAACTATAGGGCAGAAAATATCTAACCTGGCAACTTTTTGTCGATGAAGAAAACTACCAAATTTACTGTATACCTAAAATAAACCAAAAACATAGTTTTAATCGAATTACCAATAAACCGTACAACGCTGCACAATGAACGAAGTATTCAAAGAAATTACTGTTTACCATGCCACTACAACATCCACGGTATAATGTTTACGAGATGCTACAATTAACAAGCTCTGAATCACAACAAGAAGCCAAGCACATTGCTTAATGAACCTGCAGATTTCTTCAAAGCTCATATCAGCAATAATAAAATAAAGTGCAAAAACTGGTTTTCTTAAGAGACAAATCATTGTTCAATCAGTCCACACTTGAAAACGAGAAACAGAAGCATATCCGTTCAAGAATAGCGTAACAGATACAACTATGGAGTACTAATTTGATGGGCAATGAAACTTCAAGTGCCATCAAATTTCAAAATAAAAGGAAATCCGAGATCACTTTTAATTTCGTTCATTCAATCATTCCATTGAAATGAGATGAAAGAAGAAAAAACGCAGTCCAACTTTTTTTTTTGCATAAAAACTAAACAAAACTTAAATATTATGCATGGAACACAGAAATATAACTTGCATATAGAAATTACCTTCGTGTTCCATATTTTTGATACGTGCGCACAAAGACAAGGGAAAATATCATGTGCGATGAGAAAATGAGATCACCACAGCCGTAAAGAACACCCCGGGGAACTGCAGGTTCATGGAATTTTAATTAGCACGTTAAAGCATGACTAGTTATTCGTGCACAGTCTAACATGTGCAAATTACTTTTTTAGCCAGTAAGATTGTTTAATGAACAGCAATTACGGATATTATATCTTACAAAATATTGAACATGTTAAAAATATTATAAAAATTTGGTCCCTAAAAAATCAAAATTGATTAGATTTTTTGTGAGTAGTGGGTTGTTATATTTTATTCAACTTTTTAATTAAAAAAAGGTGGAATTGCCATGTGGATTTCTTGAACCTTAGACATTATATATAGTATAGAAGTAGAGATATGAATCACAACAATGAAGCACAACGAAACCAATTTCCTACAACTCACCAATTACGAAAGCTTCTAAAATATTATCAGGACGAGGAAGACGGGCAAACTTTGAGCCCTGCAGGTGACCGCATATTTTCAGAATTATCTCTCGTCAATAGAATAGTGGAAAGAAACAATATTGAAGTTTATAGAAGACAATTCAATTTTTATGTAAACCGAACAAAATCAAATTTACCTCTCGACAATGATAGTTAGGACCAGGCAGCTGAGTAGAATAGAAAGTAATAATCCTAAGAAATTGACATGCCTGCATTGACACGACCGCATAAAATTAAATTTTAGGACATTCCTCACTGGATTTCGAGCAAGTCCATCTACACTCAATAAGTTCCTACAAGATCGTATGTATGAACAAACGAGGAGAGAAAGGGTTTACGCCGAAAAACTGGTATTAGACTTATCAACAGAGAAAGAAGAACTAAAAAACATCATTTATTCATTTCAGCATTATAAACCAGAAATAATATTCTCTTAGAAATTGAAGTGTTCACAACAAGATCGTATGTATGAACAAACGAGGAGTTTGTGTATCCAGGGAAATATAATAAATATAAGAGCAAGTCAGTCGCCATCTCACCGATGCCTGGTTCTATCATAAAAATCCATCCTAAGAGAACACTTAAGAAATGACATTGATGGAATTCTTACACATAAAAACGCCAGTACCCTGCACCATACTAAGACTGTATAGATCTTCTTGGTCTTCCAAATGAAAGGATGGAAGGTCCACTGCACGATAATATGAAAAATAAGAAAACTCAAAATTTCTGAAGGACTAACAGATACATTTCTAAATTGCAATAGAGACAAAACATAGAAGGCAACAAGCTTGCAAGAAAAGAGAAAACACTCACCAGAACAAATGAAAGAAAAATTGATGTAAACACGGTCTCACTGATATAAGCATTTTCAATCCCCAGTTCCTACAAATTAAGTTGGAAAGAAACAAATGGCACCAGCATTGAGTAAGATTATAGCGAAGGATGAAAATAGTTGCATCTTCTTTACTTACAGGAAGAAGATAGAAGCCAATGTCTTGGAGAACTGGTCCAGGACGATGAAAATAATGTATACTGTGAGCAGCCAATCCATGAATGTACTGAAGAGGATAGAATACGTTGCAACTTCTCAGAATAAGCACTCATATAATAAAATAAATGGAGGAGGGAAACAGAGCAATTGTGTCAATCAAGCAACATAAGTAACCAAAGTAATTAACTACCAACTTAACTTCCTTATTGCAACATTTATTTATTATACAAAAACAATTGCAAAAAGTTTTAATACCTAACCATTGCCCTTACAAGTGAGTGCCTAACCACTACACCAACTTCCCCACCCCCTCCTTCCCTATCCGAAATATCACAACAGAAGTCGAGGAAGCATGCTACCATATTTAAGTATCTATAACTATAATGCTACCAAGTCAGGAATATTTAATGGAAACTCTAATCAGCATCTACTAATTCATACTAGCTGAAATGCCAAATTAAACCAAATCAACAGAGATGTCCACTCTTCAATTAGTGATACCCCTCGATTACCCAAATTTCACAAGCATAGGAAACCAAAATATTAACCAAAATATTATCAAGAATTACAGCACAAAGAATGGCATCAATTTAAATCTCAAGACTAGCTCTACATAGAAACAACAGCTAAAATAACGCACCAAATTAAGGTGATGAATTGCATGACACCACATAAAAATAACTCAGGCAATCAACAATTTTTTTGACAAAATTCAGCCGCAGTCATGACTCGAATGCGGACCTTATCAATGTGAGTAATATCCAGTTAAGCTAATACGGAGTACTAGTAAAAAGTTTATATCCTCAACATAGCTAATATAAAAAAAAAAATCAAGGGAACAAATGCAAAATATTGGTTGATTGATAATTTTTTTCTTCAAAAAGTACATTAGAAATGTAGAATTACAATTATGAAGCTTGTTGAAACAAAAAATTTAGGCTAAAATAATAACTTTAAGAAAATGTGGGAGTAATAATTAAACTGTACCTGAAAGATTATACCACCAAGAACATATTTCCAATTTTCCAGAAGAAGGCTGATTTCTGTGGTTGTTTCAGCACATAATCTTTTCCATAGCTTCTCACAACAACAACAACATAAAATCCAGATCAACAAACTTACATAAACCAACAATTAGCATTACTATTTCAAAAAAATTACACAAGAAACTAAAAAGGCAGCAACAAAGCGACAACCTTTGAAGCCTCACGACCAATGTAAAGGGACATATCTTCTACTTCTTGTAATTGCTAATGTTGTTGCTGCTACTATATATTTTAAAAAAAAACAACTACTAAAATCAAGGCCAACTTCCTTCGTCATCTAAAAGAACCATTTTTTTTGTCAAAAAACACGAATCTGAGTATTAAGATCACCAGATACTATTCACAATGACAAGCTCTCTAGTTTGACAGAATTTTGAAAAGGAAAAAATCAAGAACGAATTTTTATCAAAAATACTCCAAGCCCAGATAAAAATCCAACTACCCAATAACAAAAAAAACGATAAATCCAATAATTACTGGATTAAAATTTCTTGGGGTAATAATTTGTGCTGCAACTAGTTGATATTTTTTGGTTATCTCTTTAGAAACTGTATGTTTCTCTCTCTAGTTTGGGAATTTGTTGGACAAGTTGGGTTGCTAGTTGCTACTAGTGAAGGAGTCTAAACTCTCGCTGCTTCGTACGCGATTTCAACACGGAGGAGACGGTTGAGAAGAAATATATAAAAAGCCAACACAACTTAAATTTATGCCAATATGCCAAGAATATGTTTTTTTTAAATAAATAATTAATTAAATTTTATTAGGTTACAATATATAATAGTGATAAATTTATTTGTCGTGTAATATTATTTTCTATATATGCAAAGTTGTCAATGTAATTAGATTTTAATAAATTCAATTGTAATCATACTTCAAATTTCAGTTATTTAAATTTAACAAGTAATCCTTAAATATTGTTTGAGATCAATTAAAGTGTGGGTGAATCTCGTATTCTCGTGTAGGAAGAGGGACAATAGTTAATAGTCTCTTTGATCTTATTTTAGTTGAAAATAGTAGTATTTCACATCAATTATTGTCATTTAATTAATTCAACACATTTGTTATCATGTTTTTTTAATTATATTATTCCTGTTAAATTTCCTAGATATTTTTAATGACTAGGTAATACTTCATATAGAAAAGATATTTTATTATTTAATTGATTTTAACCCATTATTCCTTAGGAATTTATATATACCATATAAATTTAACATAGAAAAAAATCGATTACAGTTCTGTTCAGAATTTTGAATTTTCTTTATCTGAAGTTAGAATTGAAAATTCAAATCCCCAATTGAAATTATCTATTCCAGTACTTCTGGTGATTAAAAACTAGTACTAATATGTAGGTTTCTTACTTTCTTTCCTCTGTTTTATTTCTTGTAAGTAGTACTCCTATTTAACATTTTCATAATAACCAAGGTAACAAAATGAAAAAAAATAACGTAACATTATTATGTTTCATGATGGAATGTGTAACAGTTATTCAAATTTGATTAATTTGGTTGTGTTTAGTTGAAAGTAAGTATGTGTGGTTATATATGTGAGTTTCGCAAAATTGAATAGGAGATACCTTGTAAGGCTTGTATAAGTGAAGAAATTGAAGCCACATGACTTAGCTCAATTATGATGGAGTTGGAAGGTTGAATTAGATGTCATGAATATCGGTCCATTGATAATAATCATCAAATAACAAGTACTTAAATTCGAGTAATAAAATGAATTAATCGAATAGCCTAAAAGAAGAAAGCTCTTGCTAGTGACCACAACATCCTGAGTTTCGAAACTCATTTCATTGTTAATTATAGAGAATACTCCCTTCGTTTCAAAACATAAGACTCTTCCGTGTCTAACTTTGATTAACAAAACTAATTAATTACAATACAAAAATTTATAAGAAGTTCTTCTTATGAAAGTATTCTTCAATATAAATTTTATCGATATCAATATTATACATTTTATACAAAAAAATAATAAATAATTGTCGGTCAAAGTTAAACATACAAAAACCAAAACGTCTTGTATATGGGAATGGAGGGAGAAGTAGTACTAATAAAGGAATTGGTCGAGGAACCCAATGTGATACAACTCACAAGAGGCAAACAGCTCGACGGCCAAGAAATTTGGAGTATTGTAGATAGAATATATTCTGATTTTGGTTTTTGAAAGTTTTAGAGCTCATCGAATACATCTCCACTATCCCAACCAGGAGACAACTCATTCAACCTCCCAGGTTGGCGATAATAACCGTTCTTAACAAAGTTGTTCATTAATTTAGTACTTAGTGCTCCTAATCACTAAATCTCTCTTTTCTTGCATTATTGATATTGTTATAGCCTTACAGGAATGTTTGTCCCTTACTTTTGTTTACCACTGTTCACTTTCACATTAGTCTGCCTTTTAGTGCCTAACAATTAATCACTATTACTAATATTAATGGATGATTGTTCAATTTTTTTTTTTTTTTTTGCAAATTAGCGATGAGGTGAGTTTCGAACCCAGGACCTTCTAGTCACTAGCAAGAGTCTTTTTTCCATTAGGGTATTCGATTGACTCATGGATGATTGTTCATTTTAAGCGCCCGGCTTGACTAGTCCATTGCTCAACAAATGAGGTAAACTCGAGATGTGTTTTTAACGGTATGGTATTCCACCTCAAGAGTGTTCAAATTCTTTGTAACCACTCACAAGTAGGTCTTCCCTTGAACAAATGCTGAGTTACTCATGCACCTGTCGTGGATGGAACCCACACACTTATAAAAAAGTACACTTTTATAGTGAAGCTCGTCACCATTCGAACGATACCCATAAGCCTATTACTATCATTTATGTCTCATTGGATACTTGATTGTATTTTCTCTATTTATAGTGTCGCTTCATGACATGTATTCACGTGTGATTTATAAGCTTTTATATTTTACCAAGTAGGAGTATTAACAAGTTGAATTACAGGATGACTTATGTATATGTATTTAAAATAAGTTGATTTGCTTCACTTTTTTAGTTTTGCATACTGTGGAAATAAACTAATTCGTTCCACATTGTGCTAATCATTTATGCTTTTGTAAATCTAGTTGTAATTTTTTCTATTTTGGATCATGAAAAGCAAGAATTTTTTTTCCTTTGGATCATGTATGAAAAGCAAGCATCATCTCATACAAAATATAAAAGTTTCTAAAGATGTTTAGGAAAACTAGTGGCACAGATTCATAGTCTTGAATTTTTTTTCAAATGGTGTATGTATTTTTAGCTTTATATTTTCAAACTTTCAATATGTGTATAATTTGAGATTAAATCGATATTCACAAATTGATATAATGTCACTTACCGAAGGGCAAATCCAAAATTACATATACATTCAATTTTTTGGATCAATATTCTAATTAACAAATTATCGAACTATAGATTCGAGTAAATGAGTCAATAGTATATTATGATGAGATTAAGGCGGTCAGGTTAGGGCGAATGACACATGACATCACTCCAGTTTCATTCTTTTACCAATTTGATCACCACATTACAAAGTCGTCTAACTTAACTAAATTTGTTTATTGTAAACATTGAATTAAGAAGTCCATCAATTAGTACCAATTAACTAAAAGGTATTTTTCATCTATGAACTATAATAAAATGAGCAAAGGCACACAAAATCGCTCAAGTTCGAGATTTTGTTGATAGAAATAGAGGCAGTAATCGAGATTTGGTCAAAATCTGAAAAGTCGTTATGGTGAAGATGACCCAAAACGCGTTGTAATTTTCAAGACATAGATTTTCCAGAGTCTTGCCTGCCTTAAGGCGAATGTGGTCACCGAGGTAGTTATACAATAATTATACTATTCAAATAGTGTATTCAATCAACTTCGGTTTTTGTTTCTTCTTTGATTTTTCATTAGCAAAGCCAACTTTTGTTTGGCGTGTATCTTGCACCAAAGTTTACTTTTAAAACTCTTAACAAATTAGCATAAATGTAAAAGAAAAGGTGGTGGCTAAATTTCTTACCGTCTCGTTAAGAGTAAAGTGTATAAATAATCACTGATAATGTTATTAAATTGCAATTTAATTTTCAATAGCATACCATTGCAATTTAGTCTACGAAAGTCGCAAAAAAATTGCATATTAGTCTCATGTTAACTAGTTAATTTTTAACGTCAACATGCTATGAGAGGTCAAATTTGGAGCATACCACTAATAATATACACTTTAATGGAAAACTTAACTTCAAAAGCAACTGAGACATGAGTGATAAAAAATGTCAAAATAAAACATGAGCAATCGAATGATGAACTATGTGAAATATGTATGATCCACATATTTTTCAAAAATCTTCTATAAAAAATATTACTTTCTCCTTTTATTTTTAATTGTTATTTTAATCATTTTATTAATTCTTACCCTGTTTTAAATATAAAACAACAATAGCCTTTCAAATCATAGGCATTAACTTCGTAATTCGTAGAATAGTAGCAGCCTAGTAATAAGAGGTTAGGCAGCATGGATTTGTTAGTCAATGGTCGTTAAATGCCAACGATATGAGAAGTCGTAGGAAGTTTTCTGGTACAAACAGACTTCCATAACATATATTTTATCACACAATAAAATACTGTAAATAAATAAATTGAGGGGGGAATTTGTGATTAAAGATTGAGAAAAGGCTTATTTTCACTTTGACCCTAAACTTTGAAGAAAGTTTTAAATTATACTTTAATACAATTTTAAGTTTCAAATTGGACCTTATACTATGATTTATCTTATTTTGCACCCTAAAACGTCAAATATGATGAAATTCCGTTGTTATAAAAGAAGGACAAACTCGAAATAGCACATATATTAAACTTTTGGACACATTTTACAAATAACAAAACTTGTAAAATAAAAAATAAACTCCACCTCTTCATCTTCTTCATCAAATTCCCCACCTCCACCACCAACTATATATGTTTATAAAATCTACACTAATATATAATATGGGAAAAAATGAGTTAGCTTTTTCATTTGAAGTCTCATGATCCTTTCTAACCAATCGGAAAATGGCATTTGTTGATACTAAAAATAACATCCATTCATATTTTAGCTACTCATCATGTAGTTTTTACTAATTGTATATTTTTGTATTTCATATTGATGCATTTATGTTTATTCAAATTCATTTTCAGTTGTATACTAAAAATAACAAACAAAATTATATAAAAATATAATTGTGAACAAGAAGAATTCCCACAGGCTGGACAAACGACTAGTATTTTTAGTCCATCACATATATTTTAAAATGTCTTTGTCAATAAATTATCTTTGAAAATGTGTATCATCTGATAAGCACGTGACTTGTCAATAAGGTTATTTTGGTCATTTCGTTTAATATATTTTGGGGTATAAAAATCAAAAGAAAAATAAGAAATAACTCATTCTCAATTTCAAATCATGAAATAACCTGTGCTTAACACGAATTTAACAAAAAAAATTAATGCAAGAGACCAATTTAGATGATTGACAAAGGTGATTGTTGCGCCCATTTGCTGGCTAAAATTATGAATTTGATTTCTAATTAATACAGAGTAATTCTTTAGTTAGGTTCGTTACGTTAGTCTTGTCTAATGTGATTTATTTGATTGGTCTAGTTGTAAGTTATTATGCCTAATGCAAAATATATCGAGTACTAATTAGTGCCCACTCGATGAATCACCGTTACATACCAAAAGTTTCATTTTCTACTAAGTTTTTAACAAAATCAATTTCTCACATAAATAATTTTTCTTTCAGTAAAACCTCTCACAATTAATCAAAGTAAAAATTAATTTTGATTTTTTTGAAATTGAAAATATTATAAACAATTAGGGAGAGATGTTATTAATGGGTTAATAGCACCTAAGATAGTACTCCATCCGTCCCTAAATGATTGGTACATTTTGACCTTTCATGGTGAACAAAATACGCTTTCAAATATAAATATCTCTTATTCTACATATAAAAAAAATTATCAAAAGTTGATAGTTCCAAAATATATTGAGACGAATAACAAGATATCATATGATTATATTATTTCTTATTGGTTAATGAGAATTATTGATCAAATTTTTTAAAATCAAAGTGTACCAATCACTTAGGGACGAAGGGAGTATCTAATATTTCAAAGCCACTTGCTGCTTTTGGTAAACCAAATAAAATATTAGAAATATAAACCAAATTATTAAACTTAAAATACAGTAGGTAGTATTGGATTTGAATTTTGAATTTGAATGGAGCATGTTTATATGGTTGACAAATCAGCACTTGAGGCGGCTAATTCAAAGCCACTTCCTGCTTTTGGTTAATGAAGCTAGTAATACCAAATTAACAATCACGTGCCTTTCACGTGTTCAGTCAAGAATGGGGAATTTTGTTGGGTCCCATCGTTGTCAATGTCACCCGTCAGTCATACATGTAATGCTGTAACTAGTAGTACTACAGGATGTAACAATCATTGTTACATGAATATTCTACTCTGGTAACAATCCTCTTTTGGGGAGTATAATTCTACATATTTTTTCAATACAAAAATTCAAAATCTCATTTTATTCCTATTCAAATATATTATACTTGTTAAAAATTGATAATATATTTTATATGTTGATATAATAGTTATATATCTCTTTAAAACACTTAATAAATAATAAGTCAACTAATAACCACAAACCAATGAAATAAATACATATAGTGACATCTTTGGTCATTAAATTGCTCAAGTCTATGTCATCTAGCATGTGTTCAATGGCACCTTGCGAGAGGCTATACGATTTATTCCTCAAGTGGGACTACAATCTACAGGAATTGAGCTCACATTGCAAACTTTTTGTTTGCAAAAGATAAAATTTGTTATAGGTGATGATAATTTAAACTTGTGATTTTATATATTAGCTTGAAGCGTAATGTATGTAAAAAAATAATGAGAACGTTGCAACATTACAGTGTGCTTATGTATGATGACGCACACTATTATTCAACAATTTTCAAAAATTAAAAAAAATTCTAATTCAAATTAATTGACGTATTTGTTTTTTAAGCAAACATATCAACATGTTCAAAATTTTCCAAATGAGAAGGAATGGGATTCGGACCGAGTTTATCATATGTGGACCGTGTGTCATGCTGTTGGGTATGTAATTTTCGGAAGCCCTATCCTTGAATGAAAGTTATTTATTACTACTAGTCTACTACTCTACTAGTCTACTACTATTAGGCTTCATAAGTTGGGCTCCACTAGCCCAATATCCTTTTGTCTTTGCGTTTTTGTTTTAATTTGTAGACAATGTCCTTCGTAGTGTGTAGGCTTGAAACGATTCTAATAGAGTCGGGTATTGGAGTACCCGATTCCGTATGATAAACATAAGTAGTAACAAGTCATGTAATTTGACGAGCATAATTTTAATACTTAACTCGATCGAATAAATTAACAAGTTAATTAATATAATTATCCAGCTCGACTCGCTTATTATCTGGCTGAGGCTATGATGATTTTTGTTAAATCTGAGCCTCAATTGTTAAATAAATCAATTTTTGTTTCATATGGTAATAATGATTTTTGTGAATCTGTGAATCTGAATATGAGCCTATGATGATTTCTGGGTTTTTTCATTATGATGATTTCTGGGTTTGCATTTTTTTTCATTATGATTCCTTGGTTTATGTATGATGATTTCTGGGTTTTTTCATTTTGGGTGAACCGATAACCCACCCGATACTGAAACGGAACGGTCACGGTTCTGTTATTGGAGCCGATTTCTTATCGGTCCGGTCCAGGATCATCCGATACCCTTAACGGGTGGGACATGATCCTCCTCGGAACCGGTTCGAATCGGACCGATAACAGGACTACCTGGCTCCTTAAGGCAAAATAAAAAAACTTCCTTTTAATAAAAAACGAATACATTGATTTAAATTGTTCGTCTCATCGACTAAAAAAATAAGAGGAAGCATAATTATACCACTCCTCCTATTCTTATTTAAGCCATATATTCCTTATGTTGGTGTTTTATCACATCAAATGAAAATGATGAAATCACCAACCAATTAAAAAGCTTGAGACTCTCACATAACGGTCTTGACAGTTCTCTGTCTTGGACATGATGTCAGAATTATTTGCGGGAGGAGATTAGAGCTTGACTGTTAACCACTTCGACTCCCAATGAAAATCGAATTGAGTTACATGAAGAGGCGAGGCTCCTGACACTTTACACTCTAGTTCCTTACCAGTTGAGCTATGCCTCGGAGACATCACCAACCGATTAAAATGATTGAAACCAAGGGTTGGAGACTTGAAGTTATCATTGCAAAATTGCATTAAAGTAACATAGGCGACTCTTTAAATGAGTATCCTTTTCTTTAAAGCTACATATCCATCTTAGAAACTACTAACTTCTTTGAGTAATTCACAATTCTTAAGATGAGAGTAGGACCAAAAAATGGACCTTTGACAGTGGAAGCATTTCTCCACTAAATGTGATATCTATATATAGGGGCATGGAATTGAAATGAAAAAATGTGAGAAATTCTTGCCAAAATGTCTAGACCATTACTTTTTATTTCTGATAATTACCCTCCAAAATCAGTAAACCAGCAACATTCAATCTATTGGGTATCTTATTTAATCAACTTTTTTCAAGGATGGCCTATACATCAAACATTCAACAGTTACTGTTTTTCAATCTGTTTGGTATTCTTTCTTGGGTTTGGTGTTGAAATATGTTCTGTTCTTAGGAGTAATAAACAAGGTCCAGCAAGTGGTGTTTTGAGAGCATGCATTTGGGATTCTTGGATTTATGGAACAAGGATGTGTTTGGCTTACTTGATTATAGTAGCTGTTGTCTCCACAGATTATTCATTCTTGGTGGCAGCTGCTGTTGGCCATGCCCTTGGAAATTTTATGGTTAAGTTGTATCAATATTACTCTACCAAAACTGATGTTGTTGTTGTGGATTACTGTGAATATTAAGGTTTGATTGTAGTCGTTTTTCATTTTAATTTTGTGTCATACATACGTTTTCATGGGGACTCGACTAGAGATCAGGCCGAAATGACTTGAAACAGGCCCGAATCGGCTTCACTCGGTGATTGGAATATAGTTAAGCATGTTACTCGAACATAATAATTAGATTGGAACATAGCAATTTACTTCAACTCGGTTACTTATATATATGGGGACTCGACTGGGGATCAGGCCGAAATGACTCGAAACAGGTCCGAATCGGCTTCATTCGGTGACTCGTTTCGGTATTGTATACTTTATTATGGTAGAAAAATATAATAAATCAATCAAGTTACTGCTGCAGACAAAAAAGATGTTAAATCAATTGGGTTTATGGTACGATCGTAAGTATATCCGATCTAATTTCGAGTCCAAATATCGACTCGAGACAAAAGCAAATTCTATTTCGAACGGGTTTCGAGCTGAGTTATCGGTTCATGTTTTGAGCCAAATCTTGAATAATTCAACCCGAATACAACTCTATATATACTCTACCAAATTTATGATACACGATTAGTCATCGAAACGAATACAAGAATAATTTAATTTCTATTTTAGGGCAAGTACATATCCATCCACAATTTCCTAGAAAATCTAAACTTATCCGCATCCACCCTTAAAAGTCGACCACAAACGTAAGAATGAAGCTGTTACATCCCAAAAATACCAAACGATAACATCCTCACAAAACTAAGACTAAGAAGCTTCTGCAATAACAATTTCACATCTTTGGGGTTCATCCAATGTTATTTTATATCCCACACATACCCTTCATTTCTCAACAAGTGATGTCTCATCATGACCATAACAACATGTCTTCTATGCCAATGCCAACACCAACAACTTCATCTTCTTCATCTTCAACCAACTCTATGAAGAACATGAACATGAACATGAAGGATGATGTTATGCACATGAGCTTCTTCTGGGGCAAAGATGTAATTTTACTGTTTGAGGGGTGGCCTGATAGTAATTTGGGCATGTACATATTAGCTCTGGCTTTGGTTTTCTTGGTCGCTCTTGTAGTTGAGTTGTTATCTGTCTCACCATCTATCAAGGCAGCAAGAAACAGAGCATTTATTGGTGGTCTGATTGAAGCTAGTGTGTATGCTGTCCGAATGGGTCTTAGCTATCTACTGATGCTCTCTGTTATGTCGTTTAATGTTGGAGTGTTTGTAGCAGCTGTATTTGGACATTTCTGTGGATGTTTCATTGTCAAATTCAGGGAATTTAGAAGGACTTCTACTTCTGCAAATTCTAAAGTATGAGGAACTTCTTATAAACTACTCTGCCATCCAATTTCATTGGCCAGTTTAGCTTTTGCGGATGCAAAGAATACCTTCAATATCTATCAAAGTGCTCGATCTAAATAGGATAGAAACATCGAACACTATGCAGTCTTAATTTAGATCAATAACTATTATATAATGACACTATTATTGAGTTGAATAAAGTGGAAATGATCTTTAATGGTATTTAATTTTCTTTAATGTTTACAGCTTGTACTCGAGTAGTCCTAATTATAATTATGGAAGGCCTTCAATAAATAATTGTGATAAATAATTTTAACTATAATACGGAGTATCAGTACTTTTGTAAAATAATAAACATATTTTAATAAAAAGTTAGACTTTTAAGGTCCTGAGTATGGAACTAGAACTTGTCTGTTAACCATTTCGTAATACAACATTAACTTTCAGTAAAAATAAAACTTGGATTACATGAAAATGTGAGAATATATTACATTTTATGCTCTACTTTGGTTTAGCTATGCCCCTGAGGCAAAAAACAGATCTCAATGACATTAAAGCATGGTGTATGCGTACTTCCGTGGTCAATCCATCCACGTTATTGAATGATAAAGAACATTCATGCGCCTCTTTTGTAAGTACTGACAATGTAAGTTTACACGTCCAGCGTTAGCGAATTCAAAAATAAAATATAAATCGTTCATGACAAATTGACAATATAACATATACTTCCTTTGTTTTTTTATTTGATTGTTCGGGAAAAAATACTTTATTAAAAGACTGTGAAAAATTATATTGGGATTGTAAAAAAGTGTATTGGAATTGTAAAAAGATGCATTGGAATTGTAACAAGTTGCATTGAAATTGTAAACAATCAAATATTTTAAAACAATAAAAAAGCTCCAAACAATTAAATAAAAAGAAACGGAGGGAATATTAAGATTCAGCCAGTGCGAGTTCATTTTTTTCCGACCAAGTCAGCAAAATTTCGGTTCCGTTCGAACAGTTTTTCGATTTACTAACATCAGTAAGTAGAAGTATACAAACGCAGCTCTCTTTAGAAAAATGAAGCAAAAGAGGAGTACAAATCTAGGCTGCATCGACTGATGCACTTCATAATACCACACGAAGAAGATACGAGATGTGTGATGTATTTCATGGTGTCCAAACAAGTTCAAAATTGCCCAAAATGTATTTCTTGATATATTAAAGGATATGTCGGTGTTATATGAAGACGACGAATAAAACAAAAAGTTGGGTTGTTACCACTATTAACCAAGTGGGATGCGCCAGCCCAAATTTCTTTGTTGCCTTTCACATTTCTACAACACAAAGATACTACCTTCAATTTTAATTTTATTAACGTTTTGGAAATTCGTGTAAAATAGTATCGAGATTATGATGCAAATAAGAGTAGTAAATTATTAAACCAAAACATGGCACTACTCTTGTAGTTGTGCCTCTCTTGAAGAAAGTTCTGAATTTTGACTAAAACAACAATAACATTGTGAAATAACAAAACAACAAAATAGATACTGCCATACACTACTTGAATTGAAATATTACTAAGAACCAAACAAAAGTCAGCAAACAACCTGCTGGCTAATGCTTGACCATATTTATTCATATTATTTCTTCTACTAACAAATCCCCAACCCCCAAAACAATATTCTATCTACTGTAATCTATCAAGACCTAATTTACTACTTGTAATTCAGTTTATTCATCTTCTAGTTTCTCCCCATCACAAACTTATCAATTCTTTTTCTGTAACACAAACCAACATAACATTGGACACTCTATAAGGCATCAAATATGGTGCATCGAATGTAAGGATTTAGGTTAGTAAGTCCACTCTCGAGGTAGCCGATTCACTTCAGGGTTCTCTGGCTCTACCCTTGCAATGCTTGGCTGCTGCTGCGCCTTTGTAAGATTCGTCTTCATCTTATTGTTCAACACCACAGTACCTGAGCATCGCAAGACAAACCAGTTAACACTAACAAAACAAGAAAATGGTAGAATTAATTGTTAAATAACACCTCAATGTAGAAGCTAAAACAAATATTGCTATTCTTGCTATAGTTTGTGCTACAAATAATTACTACAGGCAAATTTACATAGGTACTGTAAAAGTAGTTTTACCATTATCCGCGGGGAGGCCATTATTGTTGGAGTATCCAGGATAACGATGAGCTTGATTACGAACAGCCAATGTCTCCATATTCTTATTCAGCGTCTGAACTACCCTATCAGGTATCGACACTGGAGTACTAGCTGTAAACAGAATTGAACACCATTAGCCTTACAAAACAAATCTCACAAAACTAACAAAAAGGAAACAATCGTAAGCTTACCAGGTTTGTTCTTGCTGTTTCCAATCGAGGCTAGAGTTCTCGGTAGGAAGACACCAGTTCCAGGACATTGTTTTTTACCAATACCAAGATTGTTTCCCAAATACACAGCATTCGCACCTGTACCAGATTGAGATCCCTGCAATGGAGGCCTAGCAGGAAATGGTAAACCAATTGGCATTTTTTCACCGATCTTCACCCCTATGTTTTGTTGGGTTTGATTGAACATTTGTTGTCTCCTGATCTGCTCAAACTGCAAAAAGATAACACAGAACAATCATATCAGCGAAAGACTTCGATACGCCCTGCATCTCTATTGAATCATAAGTAACATGTTAATAGTAAAGTACATTAGAAATGCAATCATTTCAACAAATATTCTACGACATTTAAAAAAATTGTTCTCAAGATATGAAACGTCAAGTATCAAAACTCAAAATCGGTCGATATTCATGAGATTAAGGGGAGCAATAAACTTAGTTTACACATCCTACTTACTCTAATAGCTGGTAATTGCTGGTATGAAAATTGAGGACGATGGTTTGTCGGGTAACCGAATTTCGGGCGGGGTTGCTCAACGGGCACATGTACTTCATTTCTGGACTGCAATAATTCGACGGATTCTTGAACCATTTGCCTCCTTCTCAACTCGCTAGAAGCTTTGCAAAGTGGTGATTTTGGTGAAGTAGGCAATCTATATGCCTGTATATCATAAAATTAAAATCATGTTAAATTTCACATCCTTCCTGAAAACTTATCTACCTTAACTCTTTATTTCAAAATTATCATAGTTGGCACTTATCACTTCAAATAAACAAAAAAATCCGCATACAACCGATTTTTTCAATTGAAAATACTGCTCCATATTTCTAAACATGATTAAAATATAAAATTTGAAAATTAAAAGCCATAAAAATCAAAATGGAACAATCTCTTATTAATAAGGATGGCGTATCTTGTAACATTTTTCATTTCACAAAACAGAACGGATTATATACCATAAAAAATATTTTAATTCAATAGCTCAAAACAAGATAATCTTATTAAAATACATGGAGTAAGAAAAAAGAAAAAGAAAACAATGGGCCTCACCTTATTATTTCCACAACTATTTTGTTTCAGAGTAGAGTTGGGCAGTTTAAGAGTCACACCAGTGATGTAGTCATCCTCATCACTCTCCGACTCAGTTGAACCCATGTCCGAATTAGTTCCAGAAGACCCGAAAGAATCCGACCCACATTTGATTTCCTGTAGTTTATCAACTTCACTCTGCTTTGAGTTGAATGCTAAGTCCTCATCCTCGTCCGTTAGAAGCTCTAGAGGGAGCCAAAACTCGCAGCTTTCAAAGTGGTCAACCATTTTGGGACAACAATTAAATGGTTGAGGGTTGTTTAATGGTTGGGCTTATAGCAATGGGGACAAAGATTTTCTCTTACAAGAAAGGAGGCAAACAGTACACTCTGTAAGAGAGAGAGAGAGATGGAGAGAGAGGGGAGAGTGGGGGCTATATAGGGGAGTGGGGGAGGCGGGAGTGGGAAACCCTAGGAAATGTATATATTTGGGGGGGGGGGGGGTTGCACGCGGGAAGAGGAGAGTTTGAATGCACGCGTTGAAAAAGGTGTGGTATGTGCTTGAGGAGTTGTGGACAGGTAAGATAGTGATGTGGAAAGGTGAGTTGTGGAATGTGGATTGGGAGGAGTGTGGGTGGGCTCCACTTCTGTCTCTTGTCATTCCATTTGCATGTGATATTTGGTACCCCTCAATATCTTATTTGTTTCAAATTCAAAAAACAATTAATCCAACTAAATCGAACTTTTGAGTACTTGATTGGAAGAAATGAGATTAAAAAGAGATTAAAATGAAAATTGTTTAATTAAAATAAAAATCGAGAAAAACTTAATCTACTTTGCTTCTAGAATAAAACGAATAAGTGATGGGATCAAACGGATTATATAAATTGTGTTATTGTTATGAAATTGAAGAATTATTCCCACGGATTAAATCAAATTTATTTTCAACCAATACAATTGATGTATTAAAGAATACGATATTAGGGTGTTACGGAAAATAAAGTGGTAAAAAATGAGTAATATTTTAATTATTTGAGTCATATTAAATTACTTTAAAATGTGCTTCACAAATTTAATAATTGTAGAAGACATCTCATACAGGAACAATATTAGAGGGGGCAACCCTAAAAAGATAATATAAAAACTACATAAAAACAAACGAGATAACATAATGGGCATTCAGCTAAAACGTCATATAGTAATTGAAGAAATTCGAGTTAAAGGCAAAATGGTAAGATCGCTTCTAAAATAACACTATTTTTATGTATATATATTGATGCATTTAAGGCTACACAATTAACTTTTGTACCATATTGTAAGTTTAATTTCGTTCTGTTTTTATATATTTGTGATATCTATAATTTTCATTTTCTTTGATAATAGGTCGCACCTTACTCGCACACAAAAAATGTAGAGTAAATGCATGAATCATCATTTATGTTTTATACTACACTTCTTTCACTCACTCGTATTTTAAATATCCTCATTCGTCCATCCATGAAGAAAAAAGTGAATCTTTCATTACAATCGTATGTTTAATATCTTAGCCATATGATTCTTCTAGGGATAAATATAAAATTTTCTTAATAAGTAATAACTAAAAAAGAACACAAAAATTGAACCCCAAATGAAATCACATGCATTTCATGTGACGAAATTAATGGAGGAAAAGACGACAAAGCGAGTGAATGGGGACTTTTAAAACATTGATGAGCGAATAGGACATTTAAACCATTAGTAAGCGAAAAGAGTCCACGACAAAACATATGTGATGATCCTCGCCTTTTCATTTCCATCACAGATTTTAATCCCATAATTTTTAATCCCATGTTCGTTTCCATTGCGTTGAGACAGTTTGAGAATTCCGAAAATTCGCCTACTTTCCAGCCAGTCTCTAAGGAAAGTTGGAGGATTGACACTTTTTTGGACTTCTTTTAATCAACTTACAACGCCCTTTAAAAAAAAACTTACAACACCCTTTCAATTTTTTACATTAAATAGCACAAGGAGGGGGCAAAAGGACTAACTTGCCCCTTGATATTTTCATACATTTTTTTCAAGTTTATTTTGATAATATTTTTCGATTTTCTCTTTTTTGCAAAAAAGGTCGATCTTCGTAGTTTTATCACAAAAATGTCAATTTTGGTAGTTGTTTGGCAAAAATTTTCGATGTTGGTAGTTGTTCGCCAAAAAACAATCAAAGCCGAACTTAATTTGCCAAAATCGAAACTATTAGCTAAAACAACTATCAAAATCGAACCTATATTACTAGGAAAAAGAAAAGAAAAAAGAACTCATAAAAATCGAAAAAATTTAAAAAAATCGAATTTCTTTTTGGGAAAAAGTGTATCAAAATATCGGAGAGGTAATTTAATCATTTTATCCCCTTCTTATACTATTTAATGTAAAAAAATGGAAAAGAATATTCTAAATTAATAACAAATCCAAAAAGGTGTCATTCCTCCAGTTTTCTCCGGTCTCCCAAGTTCAAATGGCCTCCAATTTTTAAGTTGCGTAGTGAAATAGTAAGTTTTATTGTTTTATGAACTTGAAGATTTGTGATTGTTTTCCATCTTGTAGATATGATTTGGCAAATCTCCCTATGTAATTTATGAAATTGTTGTAAATATTTTCACTAGATCTCCACCCTACATTAATACCCAACAACGATCATTGACTTCCTTAACCACTATTAAATCAACTACTTCATTTGAAGTTGGTCATATTATTTAAACATTTTCGTCCACAAGGGTCAAGGCAACATAATAGAGTGCCTACAGTAAGCATATTAGGTTAACTACCTTATATATACATTAACTATAATATTTTTAAATTTAAAAAATGACTAACACTAATTGATAATTGATTCAGCCATATTTTCATGTTGAATTATTTTTATGCACGCAGGTTGACTCATCGAAAGATATGTTCAAAAATGCCCTAAATCACCTGCTCATTTTTTAATTGGACCATTCAGATTCCAGTCAAGTTCGAACGAGTCTGTTGATCATATCTAGGACTAGCATCATCTCCTGGATCTTGAGTTCCTGGTCTGGACTTGATAGGGTTACAAGATCCTCCCAGTCGCGAGGTAGCAACATTTATTCTTGTCATGTTACAATCCAACGATCAAGTTATTCACAAGTGTTTGAGTATATAAGTGTAATTGGGAGAATTATGCATTATCTCATCTGGTGGGCAAGATAAGATATATACATAGAATTTCTCCACAATCTTCACACTTTACGGGACACATGTTCTCGTGTGATTGGTTGTGTAATTACCCTAATCTGAAGTGGGTGGATTACTCGGACCTCAGCTCATGCGTATTTGGATTGTATCTACTTCCGAAATAGGGTTCATATCAGTAACCAAATAAAAAGTCTCTCAATTCTCCTTGTGTCCGTCTTGAAGCACTTTTCTCCAGTCTTCATTGCTCTTAATTTTTTATAATTCATGTACCATACTTGTAAAAATGTACCTCAGTATTGATAAAATCGAATGAAAGCTAAGGCCTTGGAGGAGAAGCAGAGTGGTGAAAATAGTGTTGCCAATGATCGCAAGAGAAAATGAAGTTGAAATATCCATATCATCATAGTTGTCATTTTTAGAGAGGTAATGTTTTAATAGTTGTTCGGACACCGTTAATGAAAATTTTAAGAAGCCACATGGGTCCCTTATCATTAGAGATAAATCTACCACATCTGTTCGAAGAAAAACCTAAATTGAAGAAAAAAATGAGATCAATGTAAGTCATGTTGCAAGATAAAAGTCATGCTAAGTCACGAAAGATAAAGTTTATTAGAATGGTGAAGTCATTCATGAGCCAACTATGAAACACATCCAACTTCACTTGAAGTCAATGAACCATCATAATTAAAGATGACTTCAATCTTGATAATAAGTCAAGTCACCTAAATACTACTATCAAAAAGAAGAAGCTCATAGATATTGTCATGAACCCAATTTTTTAAAATTAAGTATGAAAGAAAACTTTAAACAAAAAAGAGGATGGAAAAATAATTAAACGAGATCAAATATCCGAAATGAATGAACAATGAAAAAATAGATACCAACCACTCTCGATATTTGATTTTGACTAATGTGTTAGTATTCTTGATTTTTCATATAAATGTGAGATATGCGTTTCCAATTACTAATACTTTGACAAAGTTTTCTAGTGACATAGAATTTAATAACCAAAAAATTCACTAAACGAATTGAACTATAATAAAGAATGTAATTATTTTTGAGTTCGGTTCGCTGGATCGAATTTTACGTTCGACTCGGTCTGTATGTGCGAAATGTACCAAATCTTACATTCGGCTCTGTCCGAATGTGCAAACGGCACCAAAACTTACATTCGGCTCAATCCTAAATGTGCAAACCGCATCGAACTATTTGCGAACTATGTTAACAAGTTCGGTTTGGTTCTCAAAAAGTTTGATGTGATTGAATATTTGGGCGTGTAAGAGGTAGATGGATGATGAGTTATGAGTAAGAGATGAAGATATGTAAAGTGAAAGTAATTTTTATGAGTTAGGTTAAATTTATAATTTTCAAGTCTGGGCTCTAAAATTTATGCGAACCAAACTAAATCAAACCGTTTTGTTTGGTTCATCAAACTTTAAATCGACCTGTTACGTACCTTCGCTCACTGCCTAAATTTACTCACTCGAACGGAAAAATTATACTATGGAGTATTACTTTGGCTTATTCACAGTTTGCCCCCTATAGTATCGTTTTCATTTCAGATTGCCCCCTGTACTATTAATCGTTTCAGATTGCCCCCTGAACCTTCTTTTTTCAATTTTAAAAGATAAAATGACTATGATACCATTATCACTATTATAAAATATAGGGAGGAATATTAACATATTTTAAATAATTAAAATTAAATCCCACCCCTTCTTCTTCAAAGCACAGAGGAAGAGAATGAATCTCTCTCTTCAAAAATTGTGCAGCTTTCCGATGAAATAAATCAAGCTAAAGACAAGATTCAAATTCTTGATGAAGAATCCACCCAACTAAAGGAAATGTTGGACGAGAAGGATAGGGAGCATTTGGATCATATGGAAATGCATGAAGCACACAAAAGTGATACAATTGCTCGTACTAGGGGTTTAGAATTAGAACTTAATTCATTGCAAACACAGAAAAGAGATACAGAGAAACAGAAAGAAGATGAATTTTCTGCCATGTTACAGAATTTTGAAGGGAAGGAGAAGGACATGTTGTCCTAAATAGAAGGCCTGACAGCTCAGATTATAAATATGGAGCACCAGACCGAGTCATTGCAAGTTCAGAAAAGCGAAATGGAGGAGCTATTGCTGCGTAATAACAAAATCGGCAAATTTTGTTGTGAATCTTTGTGTTAAAGTTTTTTGATTTTTACAGCTTTTGAATGAATTGAGGAAGACGGGTTTTTTTAGAATAGTAAATTTGCTTGAACACACTTTTTTAGAAGAGTTCCCTTCACTTTAATTTGCTTCAACACACTTTAATTTTGTTTAAATTGCACATAAATCACCGAAGAAAGAGGCCCTCCTGCAGAAAACTGCTTTAGTTTCTTCAATTTTCATTAATTTTTTAAATCATGAAATGAAGCAAGGGGGGTGCTTTGAAGAAGAAGATGTGGGGTTTAATTTTAATTATTTAAAATATGTTAATATTGACCCCTATATTTTATAATAGTGATAAGGGTATCATAGTCATTTTATCTTTTAAAACTGGAAAAAGGGGGTCCAGGGGGCAATCTGAAACGATTAATAGTACAGGGGGCAATCTGAAACGAAAACGGTACTATAGGGGGCAAACTGTGAATAAGCCTATTACTTTTTCCAGTTCGATCTATGACAACGTGGTGGCGCCTATGCGAACAATGTGATTGGATAACAAAAGGTAAGGGATCAAGCATGTGTCATCACGACACTCTCTCATCATCTAAATTATTATGCTTTGCTTCAAAGTCTCAAATACTTAAAAAATCAAACTAAATTCAATCATACATCCAAATTTCTATATGTATACTAAATAAAATGTGTCCTCAAAGCCCAGCTTAATGTGATAATACAGGAAAAAGATTGATAGATATATTTATCTTCAATATGAAAAGATTTCTTTAAATATATTTCCTTACATATTATATTTAATTTTCATCTCTAAATCCTAATGCATATCTTTAGCCACATTAAAAAAAAAAATCGTAAATATAATAACATTTTCATACATTGTTCATTGTAGTAGTCGTGCCTTATGGCAAGCCATTACAAAAGCTTCCTTGATTGTGTCTTGAACCGACTAAACATAAATTCAATTAATCAGTTATGGAAAAAAGCAAGTGATCGGATCTCTAACTAGATCTAATATTCCTCTTTCAAGCCAAGGAAAATTCTATTATTGGAGCTTAAAAGGGACTAATATAGAGCGATTGATTTTTTTTTTTCATTCCATCTTTCTCAATTATAAATGATTTTTGAACAAAATATTATAAGAATTATCCCCGTCACGAGCTATACGAATATAAAATTAAATTAGAATCAACATAAGCCCTCACACGTTAAAATTTCATAACAATCAATTTAATTTAAATTCTTTTTTATAGTTTCTATAAAAATTATGTAAAACTCATCATGTAGCCCAAATACTCGGTCCGTCCCTAAAAAATTATCACATTTTGACTTTTGATAGTCAACAAAATATGATTTAAAATATAAATACTCCAACAAGCAAGACTATACTATTTCAAAAAAAAAAAATTGAGACGAATCTAACAAGGTCCAACAAGACTATATTATTTCTTATCGTTTAATGAGAATTTATGATCAAATTTTGTAATGTTTGACTAACAAAAATCAAAATGTGATAATCTTTTAGAGACCGAGGGAGTAGTATTTAAAGGGAATGACATCATTTTCTTGAGTATGAAGATTTTGGGTTGAGAAAAATGGTGTTGAAGTATTTGGCAACTTGTTTGCTTGTTGTTCCCGTGTCCTCAATTATTGAACATTTTGGTGCCGAAAGAGAATAATACTGTAATAATATAATGTGTTCTGGTTCACAAGTAGTGAAATGTGAAGGTCATGTTTGTCACAATCAGCAATAAGCACCCTTCTAAATTCTGTTGACTTCTTACCAATCGATCGTGTTGGGGTTAAGTCTTGTCATTTGATCTATTAACTGATTTAACCGACAAACATGGTAGCCTACTACATACGTATAGTGAATGCCATCATTAGAAAAAGAACATGAAAATATCGTCAATGGTCTATGATATTATTAACGATATATTGACATAATATAATATAGAGTTAAAGATTAAACGTGTGAGTGTATGACACTCGCGCCTGTTGGAGAGTGAGGCTGTTTTTTCGCCTAAAAATCAACAATTTCCATCTTCCAAAAACATCCTGCTTTAATATCAGCCACAAGATGAAAAACTGCCAAAAACACCATGATCCAACGGCCAGCATTTGTGTTATCACCCTGATAACAGAATTCTGTTATCTTCTAAGAAAAAACTCCACATCTTTACAAAAGTGGCCTTAGTCGATACTTTTGTAACTAAGACAACTTTTATAAAGATATATGACCAAATGAAACAAAATGAAACATGTATAATCAAAAAATAACGCGACAGTAAACATGTGTAATTAAAAGATGACGCGACAGTAAACATGTGTGATCAACGTACCATTAACATTATAATTTATGTCAACTAACTTATAAATAAGAGATGTTGTTAAGATGCACATCCCACATCGAAAGTCGATGTCCTCCCGGGTTAATATATAAGATCTTGAGCTACTCCCTCTATTGCCAATTGGTTTTAGAGTGGAACCCCATAGACTCTTATCATGGTATCAGATCCAGGCCCGAGTTATTGAGGCACGTGTAACCCGCCGATGTTGTTTTCGGCAGTTAATACCGGCGATGAAAGTTCCGCCGATGATTGGGTTACACGTGAGGGGGA
This sequence comes from Echium plantagineum, assembly GCA_003412495.2. Classification (NCBI taxonomy): domain Eukaryota; kingdom Viridiplantae; phylum Streptophyta; class Magnoliopsida; order Boraginales; family Boraginaceae; genus Echium; species Echium plantagineum. The sequence continues at coordinate 18,680,026 of CM016561.1, read as the reverse complement.
GTGTTAAGATGCACATCCCACATCGAAAGTCGATGTCCTCCCGGGTTAATATATAGGAACCCCATAGACTCTTATCAAATGTAAAAGGACGATCACTACATTGACATGACTTTTTTTTAGAAAAGTTATCTTCACTATTTTCATTTTATTAAAACATTATAGTCATCATAATATTTACATTATTATTGACGGTTTTATTTCACAGATATGAACTAAAAACTTTGTGAAGATTAATTACAAAGAAGAGTGACTGGTTTTAAAAAATTCACTGAAAAAAAATTGTGGAGATCTATGGCTCCCCATTAATATGAGATGTTCGTCCAATTTTGTCAAAAGGTGTTTCTTTCCAAGGGTTAAATGTATGAATTTATTTATCATCTTATCCTTATCAATTCAAATTGCTCAATGCTTCCTCTTTAGAGGGTCCTAAAATTTTACTCCCTCCTTTTTAAATTATTTATCTTGTTTTGACTTTTACGGTCTTCGAAACACAACTTAGAACGTAAATATATCTAATTCTACAAGCATAAAAAATGATAAAAGGTTGCACAAAATGTGCATACATGTTGCACATGATGTATTGTGATTATCCACCTTAATCACCAAAGGTCATTCAAATTTCAATACTCCATAGTACATTTGCGATCTAGATTTACTAGCATTTAGTAAAAATATCTGTTAATTTTCTTTTTATATAATTTTATTTCTTCTTACATTGTCTGAAATTGTTTGACTTAAATTTTAAACAAGAAGAATATTTGTTGATTATGAAAATCAATAAACGTTACTTAATCTTAGTATTTTTTTTTTAATTAAAAACATCAATATTAGTTTATATCAAACCATGCACAAAGAAAGCATTGCATGTACAATTTATTTGCCAAGTTACGTTATCAAAAAATTACAATTTTTGTATTTGAACAAATAAGAGAAATTTAGCAAAATACCATGGTCAACGCATGGTATTTGTGTTTTTGACCAAATGTAAATTAAATTGGAGTTTAGCACATTTGATGTGTGAACGGACTATTTTGCCCTTAATGAAAATGGAAGCTATTATAATCCATTATAATATATTATATTACGTTGTAATCACTTTAAATTCACAAATAACCTAACTTTGTCATGATTTATCTTTGCGATTTATTTTGCATCAAATTGATGTTACAAAGTTCAACCCAACAACCATTAATTTGATATATATTACAAAAAAATCGGACATAAATTGGATACAACCATAAAAATTGGATTAATATATTAAAATTAGTACAAACCACAAAGAAATGTTGATTTCATTAGGGTATGGAACAAATAAATGTTACTAATACATTTGAAGACTAAAAAGAACCATAGAAAAGAAAAAAGAAATAAAAAGAATCAAATTTATATTCTTCAACATGAATCTTTTCTCCAACGGCCATTTGTGCTACTTTCGAACTTGAACTCACTAATTCTTCAACCTGAAATAATTAAAACAAATTACATACATGTAACACACATAAAATTATACAGTGTTATACTTATAAAAAACTCAACTATATCAATGTTATTCAGTATTAAACAACTTATATGAATTGTACTTACGCATAAAATGTATACTGGATTATACTTCATTATACTTTATTATACGACATTATAATCGATTATACAAAACAACATAATAATTTATTATACTTTATTATACTGGATTATACTTCATTATACAGTGTTATACTTATAAGAAACGAGACTATATCAACATAATACCCCCAACATTCGAACTTTTATTACAAAACAACATCAAATCTTCAAATTACATACACATAACACATATAAAACATAAATTCATAGTTTAAACATTATTTAAACTCAAAATCTTGTGTTCAACTTAAAAAGATTCAATTTTTGTTCAAAAAACAACATTAAAGTACCAAAAGAACAAACTTTACACATATATCTATAATTTTTAGTGCAAATTTAGCCACATATCCATAAAAATCTTAGTAAAGATTCAAACTTTTTTGAAAAGATTCAATCCTTTTAGAAAAGATTCAAACTTTTTAGAAAAGATCCAAACTTTTGTTCAAAATCCTTCAAATAATAAAAACACAATACATATAAAGTATATAACTAATTAAAAAAACGTGATTTTAAATCAACTATATTGAAAAACGGGATTTTGAGTCAACTAAATTGAAAAGGATTTAAACTTTTATAAGAAAAACAACTTTAAAGGACCAAAGCATTTATAAAGGAAGTGAAGATGACGATTCCGGTGAAGAGGGTGGGCGGCGGAATGAGCGGTGGAGGAAGAAAGCTAGAGAGAATTTGATGTGAGAGAAGAAGAGAGAGAGTGAGTTGAAGAAAGTGAATGAAATGAAGAGAGAATAAAGTATATATATTAGATTTTTTAAGGGCAAAATAGTCAGTTCACGTGTCAAATGTGCTAAACTCCTATTTAATTTACATCTGGTCAATTTTGCAAATACTATGCGTTGACCATGATATTTTGCTAAATTTCTCGAACAAATAAGCCTCATTTTGAATTTTCGCACAAGGCCCAAAATGTCAGGATTGGGCGTGATGATTGATTGTATTATGATATTTATGTTGTACATTTGGCCAAATAAAAGGAATTGATATTAGGCGTTCGGGAATTCGTAGCCTTGACCTAGTGGTTATCGATCTTGTCTTCACATTTGGAGGTCCTGGGTTCGAATCCTGGCAAGCATTCTAATAAAACAGGTGTCTCTGTCCCACTATTAGCTTAGACTTCCTCCATTCCCATTAATGCAAATTTACTTTGAATATGATATCGTTTAATAAAAAAAAGTATTAAAAGTTTGGGTATAGTTTTATTAGTATAGTGCCTAGTACTAGTAGTCCTCTTCATCTATTGTGAATTCGACTACCATAATGAAAGAGTCTTATATTTACGTCGTAAAAGTAACATTTTACTCACATAGTTGATTAGGTACTCCCCATTAGCTCTTCTTTACTGTTCAAGGACATAAATCTTGCAAGACTATTGTATAACAGTGTCACACTTTTTAATCGACTTTGAGAGAAGATTAATATTTAAAAACAACTTTATCATTTTAAAAATGTAAACTCTATAAACCATAACTGATCATAATAATAAAAAACAAACAATCATCGATGAGAAACAAGTACATGAATTAATAACAAACGGCTGTTATATTGTGAGTATTGGCAACAAAATCTACCTAGAATCATGTGCTATGCATCACCAAAATATCATCTTGGCTAATGGCTAACGACTTTTTTAGTAATGATCGTAATGATTGAAATTGGGGTCCTAGGGCTTGCTTTTGATAGATGCATGGAGTGTTGAGGAAGGATAAACACAAGTGCACTTGTGCTCAATCACTTCAAATTTAACCGAAAGTATATTTAGACCACTCAATCAATAGCTTCATTATTATCATCTCATATCTGTTTGCAAATCCCAAAAATGTGCTGATATATTATAACCACCATCATCACCGTCCTACAATGGAGGATTCACCTTAGCCTTCACCATGAGCACATGGAATTAGGCCTGTTCACGAACCAGTTTGCTCGCAAACCGCTCACAAAAAGAAAATGCAATCAGAAATGAGAAGACAAATTAAAAATGGAAAAGCAACATTAAAAGAAAATTGAAACAAAAAACATAAATTTCCATAACAAAAATTAATTGAAGCATCTTAAGCATCGGCCTTAATTTGCCATGTTTGTGAATAACGTAAGCTCAAGAAGCATCTTAATGTTGCAGATCCGAAAATAAATGTCACGGATGCAATCTATATGGTTGTCATGCCAAGAAACAAGTTGATCCTCAATTCCTTGTCAAAATTTGACAAAATAATATCATGGAACAATTGAAATCCTCGTAGGGTTGTTCGGCCAGTAAATAAGTTGATTCTAAGCATATGATGCATGCTACCTTCGAGATTATAGCAGCCAACCAATGTAGCTTTGGACAATATGTTAACGTTTCAGGATTCATCTAATCGTTGAAACTGAACTCACCCGACAACATTAAAATTACAACTCTCAACACAACTTCATCACACAAACCAACCAATTTTGTAACAGTAAACTGTAGCTTTTTAGCACAAATCACCATTTCCAAGTCTCTGGGTCATTTAAGCTTGAGAAACATCTTCAAGTTGAGGCTCAGACATTAGATAGCATAGGCAACGTGAACAAAACTAGAAAACAGAAGGAATAATGAAAAGAGAGAAATCAAAAATAGAAAACAGAAAATTGACAAAAATGAAAAATGGATAGACAACTAGAAAGGGAATGGACTAAGTCATAACAGAAAAGAGAACGAAATCAAGAAAGAGAGAATGAAAATGATCGAATAAAATACAATCTGAAACACCAATTAGAAAGGAAATGAAGAAACTCATAACATAAAAAAGATGAAAAGAGAGAAAAGAATGAGAAGACAAAATAAATGGATAAGAGATATTAACAACAGATAAATTTGAAAATTGTAATGAAAAACAGAGAATGAAATCATGAGAAAGAAAAATTAAAAATGGAAATAGTATATGAAAACGCAAATTAAAAATTGAAAACGGAAGTAAGTTTAGATTTTCTAACACAAATTAATTCACTAATACCGACAAAATTTGTGTATATAAAAAAAGTAAGACTATAACCTCTAAGCACCAGCTTTCATTTTCCATGTTTATGGATAACTTAAGGTAAAGAAGCTTTTCAAATGTTGAGGCTCAATTTATAGCATCAGGTATACGAGTTCACAACTCATTTATCAAATTTTTTCAAAGGAATATCAGCAAAGCCTCTAGTCTATGAATTCCATCCTCCCTCTTTTTCGTTAGATGTAACCAGCCAAACAAAGGAAATGAGTTTGCAATCTGAATGGATGGATGACCCCATCACAGATTCTATTTCCTTTTTAATTCCCCACAAACACTCATATATGCAGCGGCAACAACAGTTTGGTTAGAACAAAAGTTTTAAATACTAATTGACCATAAGTTATGTAAACGCTTTAACAAATAATAGAAAGCCTCACATGTCCCACAATGCATGTCTATCGATACTTCATACTCCATATGATGAGGGCTTCACAACTTCACATCACTAAATGACATCGATGAGTTTGCAATCTGAATGGATGCAACCTACCTCGGGTTATGTTGCCAAGAAACATGCTTATTCTATGCACCTGATATATCTTACCTGCAAGAGTATAGCAGTCATCCAACAAAGCTTTGGGCATCTTAGTAATGTTTCAGGGCTCATCTAAATGAAATAAAGTCCGGCGTTACAGTGAACACTAGTCAAGATTTGTCAATGCACACCAACCAAATATGTGTGTAGAAAAAAAGTGACTGACTTTTAAGAATGGCATGTTTGACTTAAGCTCAAGAAGCTTCTTATGTTGAGGCACCGGCATTGAATAGTATAAGCAACATAGAGAAGAGCTTGAAACAAAAGGAAAAATGACAAGGACAGACTAAAACAGGAAACAAAGAATAGAAAAGAGAAAGAAAAATAAAAATGATATCGAAAAACAACTATGAAGCAAATGGAAAAACTCATAATTAAATCAGAAAACAAATGTAGGAAATGGGGAAGACAAATTGAAAACAGAAAAGCGAAATTAATAAAATTGAAACAAAACAGAGAAAATGTAATAAACAAAAAGTAATTGGCAATGGAAATAAGTCAAGATTACTCAACATAACTCAATTCATATATACCAACACAAGATGTGAGTCGGAAAAGTAACATCAGACATCACTATAAGAGCTAGCGTCAATTTCCCATGTCTATGAATAATTTGAGCTCAAGAAGCTTCAAATGTTGATGCTCCGATAATAGATATAACATCATGCTAATGAGTTCATAACTTGCAGATGCAATCCATCTAAGATTGCCATACCAAGTAACAAGTTGATCCTCATTTTTTGATCAAGTTTTTCAAAAAGAATATCATCAGTAGCATTTAGGCATTTGCCTATCTTTTTCCTGTGTTTGTCACATGTAACCAGCAAGACAATAAATGTTGAGACTCTGCAAATATATAGCATCAGGCTTATGAGTTCACAACTTGCACGGATGCAAATGCAATCCATCTAGGTTGCCAAGCCAAGAAACAAGTTGCCCCTCATTTTCTAAGCAATCGTTGTCAAAAGAATATCATCGTGGCCTTTAGGCTTTGCCTTCCCCTTTTCCCTCTTTTGGTCATATGTAACCAGCAAGACAACAGATGTGTCAGATACACTAATATACTATAGCAAGGAACAATTGCCTTCCATTTTTCCTGTTTTTATCATATGTAACCAGCAAGACAATAAAGGGTTGTGATTCTCGTAAGGTTGTTGTGCCAACCAACAAGTTGATTACTGGTATCTGATACAGTGATACATGTTACCCGCTAGAAGTTGACGTAGCTTTTGACAAGTTTGTCAATGTTTCAGGATTCAACTAAGCGTTGTAGTTGAATTCAGCATTACAACTATAATACCCAACACGTCTGTATTCACACAAACCAACCAAATGTGTGCAGACAAAAGTAGGACTAACTTTTAAGCACAAAGTTGTGTGTATAATAAGTAAAGACTATAAGTTTTACGGACATGCCTCCATTTTCCATGTAGATGGATAATTTAGCCTCAACAATCTTCTTAATGTTGAGGCTCGGGCAACGGATAATATCGGGAATACGAGGGTTGCGTTGCCAATAATCAAGTTGGTAGTTATGTTTCTGATCAAAAGGAATATCATTAAAGCCTCTACACTTTGAATAAGCAGCAAGACTATGGAAGTGTGGGAAAACTTAGATACTTTGTATCATATCTATTAATATGACATCGTCAGAAGTTGTATTTACCTTTTTCTTCCTCCAAAAACACTCATATAAGTTAACACTGGCGGAGCCAGCCCCTTCCACTGTTACCATGGCAACCAGTGAAATTTGGAAACCCTAAAGTTAAATTTTTCTTAGTTAATCGAAAACTTAAACAATTAAACCTGCTTGCTGCTTGCTGCTTGCTGCTTGCTGCTGGGATTCTCAAACAACAGAGTTTCATTCCTTAAAGAGTGTTTATATCATAATTGTCTGAGAAGGAGAACTGAGAAGGGTTATAGCCTATAGGCTATTGGACGGGCTGTTATATTGGGCTAGGATGGATCGATTAAATGCAATTGTGCGAGTTGTGACTTGTTTACCAAATAAAGAAGGCTAACTTTGATAAGGTCCCCTAAAATATTATTTTTGAGCAATTTTTTAAAAAAGTTTGCCTCTGGATAATTATTTTAAATCAGTTTGTCTCTTGTCGTTATTTTTCATGAAGGGTAAAACGAGACTAATTCAGAAATTCATGACATGTGACAACTGATCTAAAATAATTATTTATGAGACAAATTGATCTAAATTAATTATTCAGAAGGAAGTCCCTCATCTGAACGATTGTCAATAGTTTAAGGAGCCCTATGAAATTTAGCCTTATTTTCATGCCTAATTACTACCTTCATCCACAAATGATAGGGTCATTTGGCTTTTCACTATCACCGACACACGATTTAAAACGTAATATCTTTAGTTTTACATGCATAAAACTATGTGCATCTTTTGTACTTTGTCGTACCTACTAAGTATATGATGAACCACGACGAAAAACTTGTTGTCGGGACTACGCAATTTCTAAGTTCGTTGTTTGTTATCGCAATTGCCAACCCTACCTTCTAATTTTAGTTTAAAAAACACATCAAGCGATAAATGCAAGGGTTATTATGGACAATTCATCATTAAACCACATCTAAACCACACCTAGACCAAAATTTCAACTTTGATTATACCTCAAATAGTTCATTTATATCAATTATCTCCTAATATATTTCGTACTATGTAGCTATTGGAGGTGGTCTTATTACTATTTTATTGAAGTTCATTACTTCACATTCCATAATTAGTAAAAGAGCATAAGAATATTTTTTCATTGGACAAGTTAAACTATTTCTCGTCTTAATCATTAACCTCAAATAACTATACATTATAAGCCCACCACTAAAATCTTTATTGCGCAAGACTTTGTGACATGATAGTTGAATGTGATCAATCACAAATTCACATAACTTAAATCATTTCTCTTCATCAATTATGACCTAGAGGAGAAAGAGGAGGTATGTGGGGTGGGGGTATGGAGGATCAATCAAAAAAAGAACCGTATGTCCTATTCACTAGTAGGGACTCATACCTTATCGGATAACCCAATTTGGCTTCTACATTGTATGAAAACTTGACAGCAATTGACCCAAAAAATCTTGGTAGGAGTGATCAAGATAACTTCAGATTCCTAAGCAAAGAATTTGATGTCACCACAAGGCAAAAAAGAACGACTGATGAATAGTAGAGTCGCAATCTCGATCAAGTTTCATGTTGAGAGGTTGTTTAATAATGTGACATTTTATGTAGACTTATTGCGATAAAAATGTTTAGATTTAGCGATGTTAATTCAAGAATAAATCACACATACAAAGACTATGTAGAATACATAATGCTAAAACCAACTCAAATAGTCAACTCAAGCAACCAAATCACAAGTTCAAACCACACATAATTTACATATATTTCTACTACATAATGAGTTCAGCATCATTTACAACATAAAAAGCAAATGATGAGCATGACTATAGCAGCTTTATTAGTTTGCTTATCATAATAATACTCCTACGGTGATTTTAGGGTAGTCGGAAGCAACTGACTGTCTAGACAAGCCAACTTCACTGTTCTTCCCCACAGCACACCACACTAACTAATACTACATAAGCTTGGATAGACGAACGACTCCACTTTGTAACGATTTCCTGCAAAATGAATATAGAAACATAAATAATCACAGAGAAAAGATCAACATGTAAATAGTTTGAATGCAGACCGACAATATAGGATTAGCTAAAACAAATGTGATCATCGAGCAAAATGCACTTAATCGGCCTGCTTAATTAACAGACTGCAGAATCTGAGAATGAACATAAGATTGAAAAGTAGAAGCATGCATGTATTTAGATTTCCAGATCCGGCGGCTTACCTAATAGAAGCTAAATAGACAAGTGGATAACAGGCGGCTAGTAATAGAGAGACCCTGCATATTTATGAAATCAATTTAATCAGATGATATAATCAGATACTTACAAAACTTATTCACACATTCTTTCACATACAGTAATTATAACCAACCTTGCCACCAATTTCCTCTTGAAGCACCCTCGGAGTCATCTTCACCGTTGTCCTTATTAACCTGATGATTCAAGAACGGGGTGAGCACATATTGCGCCTGACAGCAAAAACTTCATATTCTTTTAGTCTCTGGAACCGATATGAGATATTTAAAGAGAAATGCATACAGTAATCCTATACAAAGATGCTTTTAACTTTTGTAACTCCTCTCGTTTGCTAAATATATTGAAACCTCAGTATACCGTGGAGCATAACTAAGCTGTCTGGAATAAAAGATGAACTAGTTTTTCTTTTTTTTAACTTTGTCATGCATTAGCAACATAACACAGATAATAATATTCACACAAGCTCTTACGTTTTGCAAAAATCTAATGCAATTTGGTTTTTAGATTAGTAGAGACATAGTTATGCACATCCTGTAATTCAAAGTTCTAAGTATAGAATGTACGCACACTGGGGTAAGCTGGATTCTGGGTGGTATTTTTAGGACGGGAATAGACATCTTGGCCACCATAGTATATTGATGAGCTATAATGACATGGGTGCGATTTCTCTTCCTGATAATATGCATTCGTGTTTGGTATGCCCCTAGTTCCAGCTTCTCTGAACAGGTCAGTATCATCTGCCACAGAGTTGTAACATTTTGAATATCATGTTAACAAATATTGTTTCTGAAAAACTGCAAGGAATTTCGCAAAGTTGTCTCTAAAATATTCTGAACAAACAAATTGATATAAGCCCAGTAACTTCTTACAATTAGTATATAGAAAAGAAAGATGAATCTACATGGTAGTGCAATAATGTAACTAAAGAACTAATCACATCATTTTGGAACTTCTCCAGAGACGAAATACCCATCAAAAGTTTGAAGACAGTCATTCCCGCTACTAAACAGACAATCATTGCTCATTTTTAAGACTGCGGAGCCACAAGAGGTTATGCTGATAGCCAACATTTACTCCCAAAGAGGCGAAGACATGTGATGAACTATGCCCCTTTTTAAGCATTTGAAACCACAATACCAAAATCAAACTCGGTTATTTATACCCAATGCATACAACAAACTAAAGAAGACCATAATAACATTCAATAACTTCGAAAACACTAATATTCACAAACCTGATATTCCCATTCTGGAGTTCCAATACACTGCAGCTGAATCTTGATCCGGTTTCTCAACTCCTTTCCCTCCATCCTTCGGAACAGACTCCCGTCCCAAAACCTTCAGCATGACAGTAAATTCAATATTCTAATATGGTTCACGCTAGACTTTTAGCTACACTAGTTAAGAAATAGTACATATTAACATTGAACTCTTTGACTAAGATACATCAATAATTGTAGTAGCTTTATCCATGTAACTCCTAATAGGGCCATGCCAAGAACAAGTTGTCAAAATTGCTTTGAAAATAGAGAACGGACAAATAATTGAAAACAACTTTTCTTTTAACTATAGATAAGTATTCAAAGTCTGAGGGAGTTGTTCACATTCATGCAACTAATAACACATATGTCAACCAAATTATTGATCAATATTCAACCATTTACACACAGTTTTACACTCATACTTATAAACAATCATACTAATTAAAACCAGCTATTTAACTCAATCCATAATTCTATCTCAACTTCAAGAAATCAGCAAGAAAAAAGTTGCTACACTGTTATAGCCACTAAATTACAATAAAAACTAGCCATGTATACAGCAAAACAATGAACATAAAAATAAAATCAATTAATATACAACTAATACGAGAACGGGTTCTTAATATTCATCATTACATCATAAAAACCTAATAACTTAAACAATGAATATAAAATAAAAGCTAGTACCTGGGAAGGGGGTGGGAACATTGAGCCAAAAATCCCAGTAGAAGAAGAGCCAGAAGAGGGATTTGAAGCTTTAGAGGCCAAAAGATCAGAAGTAAATGAAGAAGGAGAAGAGGAAGATTGTTTTTTTCCTTCCATATTGAAGAAAGAAAGTAAAATTGTTGGGTTGAATTGAGGAGTTTGTGTGTGCATATATAGCCCAACACTCGACTGTCAAAGGTTCAGAAATAAGCAGACCAATTCAAGTTTTAATTAAACTCTCCAAACACTTTGCTTGTTTCGGGAGTCTTTTATTGCCTTTGAAAATTAAATTAGTTTTCATTCATGAGAGTTTATTATCACTAATTCACGTTTATTATTATTTTTTTTTTTTTTAATTTTCTCATCGTCCGAGGAGAGTGGAGGACAGTTACATATTTAATTATATTTACATTCATTCTTCTTGATTCTCCTAATTTACATTTTTATCCCCAAAAAATAATACTCCTTCCGCCCCTAAAAGATTGATGCATTTTGACTTTTGGTGGTCAACAAAACACAATTTAAAACATAAATATCTAGTCTTTATTCCTTATCGCTTAATGAATTTTTTTTTATCAATTTTCTTAAAGTTTGACCACCAAAACTCAAAATAAATCAATTTTTTAGGGACGGAGGAAGTAAAACATAATCATTTAAAAACTCAAAATGCATTCACTTTGAAAATAGGGTGATCGAAGTGAAAAGTTTAGCAAAATTAGTGATCTTTCATGCCATTAACCCTTTAAAAAATTCTCTCACATCCGATTCAAACATAACTAGAGATATAGGAGTTGAAGACACATGACCCACAACTTGTTCAAAACAGTGATCACATTATAATAAAATAGATGCTTCTAAAATATAATACTTATAATATTCATTTTACCAAATTAAGCAAAGATATGGTGAGAAATTATAATTGTGCAATATGTTTGAATTTTCTTTACATTTTGTACAAAATTAAATGAATTCAGGATAAAGGAATAAAGCAAAGTTGTAAATATGGAGTAGTTCGGAATAGTGAAGCTATTGTGGTATCACGGAACTATTGTCAATTAGCACTATGACGAGTCGTGTCGTGATAGTTGTCATAAATTAAGATTTTATGGGTATTATTTTTTATTATCACGACGCGCTATAATAGAATATTAGTTATTCATTTTTGTGCTTGATTTTAAACTCTAGTCTGAAGACATAACACTAAAATAGAGTTTTTTTCTCATTTTCTATTTCCTTTTTCTTTTTTGCCTTTTCTTAATTTTTTTTTTCTTTCTCTATTCTTCTCCTTTTCTTGCATGCATCTGGCCTGCCGCCTATATTTTTCGAAGTATTCTTTCCATTTCTCTATCTAAGACCATTTTACTAAAATTAGAAATTCTATTCAATGGTCCTCTTTTATGAAAGTAATGAAGAAAAAAATGAAATGAAAATTAAGTTTGTAAGATGATTACAAAATTTTATTAAACTTTATACAAAAGTAAATGATTCTTAAAAAAAAGGGGACAATTAAGGCTTGAGGGGCAATACTTTTTATTTCTTTATTTCTTCTATTCTGATCTATTTCGATCTATTTTATTTTATATGAATAATTTTGTGATTATTCTTTTTTTTAGTTTTTGTGTATAAATGGAAGTTTGATTATAACTAGTTATATGGTAAATTATATTTTATTATAATAAATCATATATATGATGAAATACACAAATTTTAATATTTGAACGAACTGATAAATAAAAAATGAACTATTTCAATTATCCGATTAAAACAAAATCATAATGGACTAAAATACTAGAAACTCGAAGATCATAAAAAGTGGGTAGAATATCAAAAACGAGTCCGGTTTCGGTGCATCAATAATTTCATTCATCAGGTGCATTAAGTATCCATTTAAAGGTTTCACGTGGGTACTGTACCCAAATTATACTATAATAGTGGTACAGTACTATATATTTATCAATCCAAAATAAAAGTGGTAAATATATATGTGATTTGTAAATTGACCCACAAATATATATAGATAATTGTAGCGTGACCCTTAATTATATAAATAATGGCATCGTGGCCTTTAGTTTATAAAATATTATGCTCAAACCTTTTTAATGAACCTGATGCATGGAAATATTGATACACCCAATCTTTTCACATAAAAAAACAGTCTAAAAAGTACAACTAACTACTATTACGATAGTGGTGAATTAAGCAGCCATCGGGGAGCATCAAAGCTAAGTATGTCCATATATTTATGCCCATTAGTTCGTAATTCTTTGGATAAATATAGTAGATAAGGCTCAAAACCAAGACTAAAATAAGATGAAGAATCTAAAAAAAAAAGACAAGCCTTTTTAATTTAATTTCACTGTCCCATCTCTCTCTCTCTCTCTCTCTCTCTCATTTAGTTCAATGTTTTGGGTCGTTGGGTTTTCAGTTAGTCAACATTAACTGAAGAATATAAAAGTTGCCACGTGTAGAAATGTAAGTCCCAGGTGGGGACATATGGAGTATTGTCCCAACCTTTGAATGACACGAATGTCTAGAGGATAAATGATAATTAGGGCCTAGGGGGGAGGTTAGTCGTTGGGGCTCGTAAACTTCAATCTCTTCTTGTTATTTGTGCTTCTTCAGTCGGTGATAAATGACTTCTCAGGATTCTGGTATATATCAACATCCATCCTTCTATTTTCCGTATCTTATCAAACTATCACCATACTCCAAATTTATTAACTACCTAATTTCATACCAATTTATTAATATCTTCTTTGATTAGGTGAATCGTGTCACCCCATTCGTGTATTTTAAGATAGGATATATAAAGGACGCTAGCATGATTGTTTCACACATTGCTTAGCACCTGTAAAGCTGCAACATCACATCTTCATGCAATGTGATTATGTGAATTTGATTTTCATCAGGAACAAATCTTGTATTGAAGTGGTTAAAAAACAAAATTTATTCCATAATCAACTAATACATGTCTTACAATTTATCTCCTTCACCTTGGCTTCATGTATTTTAGACCTGAATGCCTAAGGACCATTAGGATAACGATTTCATCTTTTTAAGAAAAATATAAATTTTAATTATTTATAATTAGTTAATTCAAGGAAAGACTGTATGTATTTTTTAATAGGATCAGTGGCTTGGGACATCACAAACTATTCAAAAAAGTTAAAGAACACAAAAATCTTTATAATTAAGATGTTATAATGACCAACAACCAACAATTACAATTAGTGTGTTGATTTAGATGTGTAGGATGAAGAGTATACTTGAAGTATTTATTGACCCTATTTGAATACTTAACTTTAATGAAATCCATTATGGCTACAAAAGAATTTGTGGAATTTTTTTATAATTAATTGGTGAAAGATGAAGGAAAATACTCTCTTCGTCCCTAAAAAATTGTCACATTTTGACTTTTGTTAGTCAAACATTATAAAATTTGATTATGAATTCCAATTAAACGATAAGAAATAATATAGTATTGTGGGACCTTGTTAGATTCGTCTCAATATATATTTTTGAAATATTATCTTTTTATAATTTTTTCCGCATGTAGAATAATAGATATTTATGTTTTAAGTCGTATTTTGTTGACCATCAAAAATCAAAATGTTACAATCTTTTAGGGACGGAGGGAGTATCTTTTAATTCGCTCATAATACATGTATTAGTTTATCAATCTGGGACTTATCCTCTAGATTTCTCACATATACAATATATACTCCTTCCGTCCCTAAAAGATTGTCACATTTTGACTTTTGGTGCTCAACAAAATACGATTTAAAACATAAATATCTATTATTCTTACATGCGAAAAAATTATAAGAAGTTAATATTACAAAATTATATATTGAGACGAATCTAACAAGGTCCCACAAGACTATATTATTTCTTATAGTTTCATGAGAATTCATGATCAAATTTTGTAATGTTTAATTAACAAAAGTCAAAATATGACAATCTTTTAGGGACGGAGGGAGTATAACGTAGTTTACTTGAATCACATATATAAGATTGACACGAAACCTTAACATTTTGACTGATTCGATACCACATAAAGGTTCAATATGATGTTTAATGACTAACACATACAATTAGTAATTGGAGAAAGGACTCATAATCATGGATTCATATTATTACTAATCGTTGTTTACAAATATAGCAAAAAATACTACTCGGCATGTTTAATTTTGAAGTACTCGTCATTAATATATCGATTTAGATTGAGCATTGTGACAATATGAATTGCACCTGACCCAATATGCCTTTCTAAAACCATTATCACGATGAAGATGCTTCAACAACTTTCAGCTATATTGCAGGATCCTATTTTTATCTCAATCCCCTAAGTTTGAATTCAAAATTAAAACGATATACTATTAATTAACCCTATGATCTATTAATTAACTCTATAATTTTAAACACGAATATAAAATTAAGAAAGAAATCTTTCTTGAGTACATACACTTTTTCAAAGAAATTTGATCTCTCCTCACGAGTCCCTTGGTTAGAGTCAACAGGATAATTGTAAATCGAGAATATCCCCTAATAAAAGTCATACAAGGGAGAGCACAAACGACTTACAAACTTAATACAACTCTTACAACATTTCAATTAAAAATGTTACACTTGACTCGAACTCGGATTATTGGGGTATTTACACTTCAGTTACCTTATCACTTACTACTAATTATAATTGTAGACAAAATTATTGAAAGAATAGATTATTATCATCATTTAATAATACAAACAATACTAGATGATGAGGGATATATTAACCCTTTCATCTTATTTTTCTACATTATAATATGGGAAGGGATCCTATCTTTTTATCTTGTGTGGTCCAACAAATTTGGTGGTTATATATTATTGTCTTCACTCATTTCATTCACTCCCCCTTCTCGGTATATGAGTACATGGTGAGCTCAGGTACAAATCATGGTCAAACCAAATAGTGAGACTAGATACATCAATCACTTCATATTGGAGAAGAGATGTGGATCATCAATTACTATACATCACAAGAATTTCACATGCAATCAAGATATACCTCTTATCCAAATATTCTTATTCCCGTTTTAATTTTCAATAAAGATATTTGATGAGAAATTATTAAAATGGTTGCAAAAATAATTTATCTAAGTTACATTCTAGTCTTTATAAATTTAGAATATGTGCAAATGATTTATTAAGAGTCTATGGGGTTCCATTCTAAAACCAATTGGCAATAGAGCGAGTAGCCCAAGATCTTATATATTGATCCGGGAGGACACCGATATTCGATGTGGGATGTGCATCTTAACACTCCCCCTCACGTGTAACCCGATCGTCGGCGGAATTTTCCTCGCCGGTAATATTTGTCTGAAACAACATTGGCGGCGTTATATGCCGGAAACAACATTGGCGGCGGGGTTACACGTGCCTCATTAATTCGGGTCTGGCTCATGATACCATATTAAGAGTCTATGGGGTTCCACTCTAAAACCAATTGGCAATAGAGGGAGTAGCCCAAGATCTTATATACTGACCCGGGAGGACACCGATATTCGATGTGGGATGTGCATCTTAACATGATTTTTTTATATTGACTGAAAGTGTACATTTTACTCCTCTTTTAATGGATCATTAAACTTTAACTAAAAGAGAACCAAAATAGAATTTTTAACTATTAGATATTTCTAAAAAATATTCATTTTAGCCCTAGATATTGGCCAAAAGGTGTATTTTAGTCATTTTCGTCAAAAGACAGACTAAAGTGCACCTTCTAACTTTGCGTCAATATTAGGGACAATTTGTTCAAACCGTATATTATTATAGGGTTTAAATTGTAACTTGCACATATATCATTTGACAATTTTCTCATATTTTTATACACAACTTTTTATTTTATATACTTTAATAAGTATAAAAGTAACATAATTGGAATTACTAAATATATAGTATCATCTAAGATTGTTAAATTATATGTTTTCATAAAATAGAAAAGTACGATTAAAAATTTATTCAGGATTGATAAAAAAATGAACTAAAAATAAAGTTTTCAATTTGGTTAGTGCCTAGTGGTTCCTAGCCAATGAATCAATCCAAATTGGCAAATTTGATTATTTTCAGAATCATAAGTACATATTATCAAGATGTTTGATTAATGTTTAAGGATAGAAATTATAAATTACATATAATATAAATTACATATAATTTATATGAATCTCAATCGATTGAATTATTCATATTATGATCTTCTACGTTATAAGTTTTCCCATTCATCATCCGTTTTAAACTTTCATTAAGTCGAAGAAAAAGCATTCTCCGAGCAATTCAAATCGAAACAATTAAATATACAACTTAGGACCCTTTGACATGGTGTTACATATGTAATTATGTAGGACTATAATCAACAATTCTAAGCTTTCATATCTCTGAAGTAGTGCATATGTTGCATCATCATCATCATCATCATAATTTGTTCTTGAATTTAGATGAGGATGAGCATTATTGTTGATCTGTATTAATCAATTATCTTCTAGTCCGCGTGTCGTATTGGCTAGTGCTTGAGAGGATATTTTATCATACTAAAATGGTCAGTTGCAGTCTTAATCACAATAGTAGATTAGTAGTGATGATTCAACATTTGAAAGATCACTTAAGTTTCTCTTTTATATATACACTTTAGGCATCTGGGAACAGATTAATTTTCATTTTTGCTATTCACTTTTTGTTTCTCTTTGGCTAATAACGAAATATGTTTAGTTACTAATTATGGTTTAATGAAGATTACCTTTATTAAGACCTGCAATTTATCATACTAGCCATATAACTTTCTTTTGACTATATTCCTTTTTGCTCTCCTTAACCGATCCAAATAGAATAAATGGTACCATATTATGCTTATTCTTTATGTTTTCCTAGGAGTGTCACATAGAATTTAAGTATAATAAAGATGCTCAATTATTAATTCTATATATGTTCTTCATCATTCTTCACTTTTCATGGCAAGATAATAATGATTCTTTAATGAGTCTGTAAACAATCCTATATACATGTGGTGCACTTTCCACATTAGGTGTCAGAAATGATGCGAGCAAGTATGTGATCGTAGCACTTTGCTCTCTAATTCCTCGTAACTTGTATTAATGTGCAACGGTCCTTGGTATTTTGGGGGCTTACGATATAATAAAATATAAAGTCGTTACGATTGAAATAGTTGCAGATGGCAGGGTGAAACTGGCATGAAAACAAAGCAGATCCAACTTTGAAAATAAATGTATTAATCTTAGAGGCTTGAACCCATGACATTTACCTTAAAACAGTGGCTTAAAGACTGTCATGCCTCTGAATTTTGGTCATTTGATCAATTTGGCCCCTGAACTTTGAAAATCAATCTACTTGCCCCTTCAACTACGCGAAATGGTCATTTTGACCATTTTCACCTTAAAATTAACATATTTTAAATTTTAATGAATGACAAAATGGAAACTCAACATATAATATGATTTTGGGATCAATTTTAATAAGCACAATATTTTAGGGTCTCTTAAAAAATGAGTAAAATTATTACATAATAATAAAATAATCTAACCTCACCCTCCACCTAACCAACCTCCACGCTTCATCATTCTCGTCACCACTGCTCACCAACGAAGAACTCCTTTTGACCTGCAAACTAATTGATTTCACTCATGGAGGGGAGGGGGGAGGCGCAATCGGTAATGGGAGAGATCTGTGGGGGAAGGGAGGGGACGGTGAACTAGGGGAGTTCGGTGGGGGAGATTAGAAAGGGGGCGATCGGGGGGGGGGGGGCGACGTTGAATCAGGGGAGATCCGGGGGTGGAGGGGGGATAACGATGAACACGGGTGGGGGTTATTTTTTTTCTTTCTATTTTTGTATAATAATTTTTATTTTAAAAGAGCCTCAAATATATTTTACCTATTAAAACTGACCCCAAAACTTTGTTATATGTTGAATTCCTATTTTGACCTCCATTAAAACTTTATATCTATAAATTTTAATGTGAAAATGGCCAAAATGACCAGTTAGGGTAGTTAAGGGAGAAAGTAGACCGATTTCCAAAGTTTAGGGGCCAAATTGATCAGATGGCCAAAGTTCAGGGGTCTGACAGAATTTAAGCCTAAAAAGAGCCCTCCCTACCCCTCTAGGTCCACCCCGACAAATGACTCAAAAGATTGGTGATATCTAACCCAAACTTTCAACCAAGAATCTTGGGATAGAGTAAATTTATCTTATAATTTCTTTAATAAATATAAAAAGTGATATCACCATAATGTGATATTAACAAATAAGACTATATTAATTTCATATCATTTAATAAATATAAATAGTGATATACTATACTTTAAAGTTGAAACTTAAAAAGCAATTACTAAAATAATTTATAAGTATTATACATTATACTACCTATTATCAAGGTGGACACTCCCTTCATCCTTCTTTGTCACCGTACAACATTCATTAATGTTTCTCTTTTTATTGTATGGTTTTCATAATTTAATTAATACATCAAACTGATGATAATGACTCGCTTTTACTTTTAAAACTTAGTTTGTTTCAAATTTTTCTTTTTAATTAACATTTTCGAACTTTTTTAATTAAAATACAACACTTAATTATTAAAATTTGAAGGCGACATAGTAACATGTGTAGGTGTTTTCTGGATAATCTAAAGATAGATACGGTGATATTGGCAATTATTGGTTATGCACTTATGTGTAGGAGATTAATATAGCTCACTTGTCACATAGAGTGCCCAACTGCCCATATGCTCCACATTTGCTCTCCTAGTAATTTTCACTAATCGTAATATTGTATGAATTTGTCAAAATATATAAAAATAAAATGTAGAAGTATATGTTTAAGTCCACAATAAATCATTTATATTTTTGCCAACATGGTTGCATCGTTTCTATGTGTACTTTATTTCAATGATTATTTAGTGCATTATCACTATTAATTATGGTACACAATCAATACATGTATAAATTAATATTTATTTATTTTAAAATAATCGATGATGTAACAAATTTCATCAGTATAATTTTAAACAAAAATCAACAACAAATTCAAGTATCCTTATAAAACCTTAGATATTATATTTATATATATTATTGAAATAAAAATTCTTAAATAGTAACTAAATGTCTTAGACATTAAATTTATGTAAAGGAATTTGAGAAATTTCGATAATAATAAAATTTTCACGAACTAATTAATAATCTACAATATATCTATACATTATGTAATGCCTTAGGGCTAAAAACGTCACATGACATGTTCTCATGTTTTCTGTTTTGTTTATTTATTTTTAGTTGATGGTTACCTTTTTTTAT
Source organism: Echium plantagineum (assembly GCA_003412495.2). NCBI lineage: Eukaryota > Viridiplantae > Streptophyta > Magnoliopsida > Boraginales > Boraginaceae > Echium > Echium plantagineum. Next base: position 18,659,625 of record CM016561.1, on the reverse strand, counting down.
TGACTTAGTTTGATCAGTAATTACATAATTAAAATTCATGATAAAAACCTCTTAAAAAATAGAGTTAAATTTATTATTATTTTTGTATCCCATTTTTTAATTCTCTTTAAAGTATATATCAATTAAATTCATTGAACCATCAATTTGTTATTAGTTTAATTTAATTAATCAACAAAATTTAGCTGTCATAATCTTTTTGTAAACGATCGAATATTGTATGAAACTATATATAAAATATTAAATCGCACATGCATTGACCGACGTAGCTATTATATATATTTAACTAGTGAGGAGGATTATAAGTTTTTATCTTTTTGAAGCTCTATGTTCTCAAATTTTCATACTCCATTGTAGGAAAAGAAATTAGTTATTATAGAACTTTACGGAAACCAATTTATTTTTCAAAGATATAATCTCGATTACAATTTTGAAGGCCTTAAGATCATCTTTCCTTCTTCTTTGGAAGAAGATTGATGATCCTTTATCGAAAGCAAGTGGCGTGCGTCTTCTTAGACCGTCCCAGTCCATTTTAACTCAATTTAATGCTACTATTGAACCATCAATCTCTATTATGCTCACATCTGATTCGTGCTCTATTTGGAATCTGAAACTTTATGATACTAAAGAGACTATTATCCTCTGTCTCTGGAAACCTGCAGAAAAGAGCCGTTGATGATGTAATCAACGTAACCACATCTATTGGAACTACCCATGGCAGCACCTCTACGCCGTTGGATGTTCATCTTATGAAAATTTTGTTGTTGGGTCTTATCTTGGCTGCTAATAGGAGACCTACCTCCTTACATGTCTTTACTGATTTGATTTTCTCACAAGTTTTTTGTAATACCCGGCCCAAAGTGGGTGATGTGATGTGTTTGATATGATTTGCTTGGTACTACTCATACCATCAAGATGCATTTTCTTTTCGGTAGCCCAACTCATAAGAACTCCAAAGTTAAACGTGCTCGACCTGGGGTAATTCTGAGATGGGTGACCCATTGGGAAGTGTCCCGGTGAGCACGTGAGTGAGGAAAAAAACGTGCTGGATGACCCGTGGTGGTTTGTGAGGCTAGTCCATCAAATCAAATAATGTTTCGACCCGGTTTCCGGGGCGGGGCGTTACATTTTTGCTGGACATGGGCCCATTTTGGTTAAATCGAAGGCATGGAAAGACTTTTAGGCGGATAATCGGATGGTTGATTTGACACTTCATTGGAGAACGATTTTGTCGGACCTATCTACAAACTGTTTTTGTTTCTCCTCCTTTTGTAATAATGCTTCAAATCATTATGTTTATGACTTTTACTATTTTGTATTTTGGCAACCGTACAAAGGAAATGATATTTACCTCCCTTTATAAGTTTGATCTTTATCTATAAAAATAAAGAAATTAGTTATTATAATAAAATATCTTTTTGTAAGTTTAAATAAATACTTTATAGGATTGATTGTTAATGAATATTTTATTAATTTTGAAACTTTTATTTATTTATTATTATATAATGTACAAATATTAATTATACTCAACCAATTAGTATTTATATATAATGATATACATACGAGGCAACCACTTGAATGAAATCGAAATATTCTAATAGAAACGTCGTCATATATATACATCTCTTGGGATCAAATAATTCTTGGTTAATAACTTAATATATACTCCATATAATATTATGCAACTAACTTGTTAGACTCAACCTGTTGAGATATGTCTTGAATTCGTTTCACAGCAGCGGATCCGAGGTTAGATCGAAGCTTGGTCGGTCCTTGACTAAGTCCCGAAATCAGCTACGAGGCAGATCAGCACTTGGTCGGAATTTGACCAAGTTCCGAAATCACCTACGAGAGGAATCAGAACTTGATCGGAACTTGGGTCGGAACTTGACCAAGTCTCGATCTCACAGATTCAGCAAGGGTTTCGGCGTCTTCTGATGGGCTTTGGGCTTTCTCTCCTAGTCTACTTAGATTTTTCTAATTACCTAGAAATAGAGGACTTGTTCATTAGACCTAGACACACTTGATAAGCCAAATAGTTGAGACAAAATGCATAGGTTAGGAATCTTGGAATAGAGAATCTTATAATCCTATTCTAGGAATATTGTAGGCTAGTGGTTCTATTCATCTGAGATCTGATTGATCAACTCTGTAATCTGTACTTCCCATTATAGTGAATTGTTTGTGACTTGGAGCCCGTGGATTAGTCCTAACACGTTATTAGGGATACCACGCTAATTCTCTTGTGTTCTTTATTTTTATGTGTTTTACGTAATTTTTTGTCTAAAATTCGCATCTGATTGTTAATTCGCTTCCGCCGTTATAATACAACCCATTCAATTTACACCAACACGATAGTCAGTTAATAATGAGATGGGTTGTCAAGTTGATACTTTACTATCTTATCTTGGACACTTATTTTGGCAATTGTGGTCTAAGATGTAATTATTTAACTAACGACACCATATAGATAGTGGGTGTGGGTCAAAATGCCTAATAATTGTAAATTCAGTGCAAACTTGGACTTTTCAAAGATAATTAGCAGGGGAGGAGTTACAGGTGTAAATTGTAATCATAAATGGTTATGCATGATTTATTAATGATACATGATACAGTTAGTTAATTTATTTCTATTAATTTTATTTATATATATACTTAATTTCAATACAAAAGTACCAAAATATATCATTATAAGATAGTACAAGTTCAAAAATTAAGAAAAATGTATACCAAAATATTTTATGGACTAATTTAGTATATCCGTATATATGTACCATAATTCGTATAATATATAACCTAGTACTGATTATCTAAGAAGTAAAAATAAGTTTATAATTAAAACTGACTATTCTCTTGATTGTTAAGAGTTATAACTCAGCTTGTAGGATGATAACCGTGAAAACGCAAATCAACAATATTACTTTACAAAGAGCAAATTAAAAATTCATCAACATATTACAATACGAATTGAAATTTACAACAAATATACACAAATATTAAACCACCTCACTTTTTCGAAACAACATTCGCGCACACGCATCTGACTTCACAATTTTATTCAAATTCAATCCATAATTTACATTCCCTCCCTGCACGAGAGGCTTTGGCATAATGTTGTTTCTCATTCAACAACTCAAACTTCTTTACTTAATATAAAGTGGATGCAAAACTCATCATTCCCTTCTTATGCGGGACTTTACACTTCCATTTTTCTACTTCAAATTTGGATTCACCACTTGACAAAACTTAAACATTTAACATAACTTACTTCTAGGATTGTTTTATAATTTTGATAAATATTTTTGACAAATAATATTATTTTGAAATTTATGTCGTTTTTGACAAATAATATTATTACCTTAAATACTACACTTTAAAATATGAGGTAGTTGAACTTATGTTACGTTTTTGCCCCAAAAGTATTCTTTAATTGAATAATTTTAACCCTAAAATAGACTTAAATTTTCTTTCTTTACCAACAACTAATGAAAACTTTAATGTCAAAACTATTTCTGCAATCGTTATACACTAAGAAAAACTATTATTGAAATTATTACCATGATTACATCCAAGTGACATGAGTAGATGTGTATTATTAGTACTACTACTTTACTCGTTCGTAATAATAAACTTTGAGTTACGTCCTCGTATTCAAAACAAAAGGAATTTGATTATTTAAGGCTAACGTAACATATTGTGAAAGAAATTGTTTGGTTTTACCTCTAATCAAAATCAAGGAATAATTTTTTCGAGCTAATCGTCGAAATAGTTCTACTAAACGAGCCATTGTAGTACTTTAGTTTCAGTAATTGACATTGATGTGCAAATGATTCCTATAAGTATGTAACGGGTGTGAAAAGTGATCCCTAAATTAACAGTCCGTTAGTTGTAACAGTTCTAATTTACTTTTGAAGAATTTTTATGATTTTAATTTGTAAATATTTAAGACAAATAATAATATTTAAAATTTTATGTTATATTTCCCATCTTCATCTATCCCTACTGAAACTTTCTCGAATATTACACTTTAAAATATAGGGGTTGAATTTTTTGTTTGAACTATAATATTCTTTAAATTAGTAATTTTCACCCAAAATAGACTTAAATGTTCATTTTTTCGTCAACAACTTACGGAGCAATTTGCTTACCATATCCACACCTGCTATGTATTTATAATGACCATTTGCACATCGGTACCATATAATGGGATCAAAGTACAAAAATAATCTTGTTACAAAGACTATTTCAACAATTATATCTAATTTATCCATGTGTTTTTTTTACTGAAAGAGGGGAAACCACTTAACATTTTTTCAATACATACACATCGACCCAAAAGAAGAAGAAGTTTTTTTCACTTTCAAGTTCCACGTACACATAATTGTAGATGGGAGATTGTGTTATATACTACTCCATAAAAGCAAATGTTCCTCTTTGATCCTAATTTTCTTTCATAACATAACTAAAGTTAAAACTAGCTATTTAGAGTATATATATGTATTAAATTTAAAAAAAAAACATTATTATAATGTGAGTGTGATGGTAGGGACCTTGTAATTATGAAAATAGTGACCAAATTGATGATGAACATGTGATGTTAGTGGTGTCTCTTTTGCTCAAGTATAAATGAATAATTCACAATTTTTCATTCCAACCTCTCATCATTTTAGCTAACTATCTACTAAGTCTTTTCGCTTCGCCTAACGTTTCTATTTATGCATATCTTATCTATTAGAAGACAATTACAAATCTGGAAAATTTTACTTCTCATTGAACTTCTCAATTCTCATATTATCATTTTCTCCAAGGAGTAGTTGATAATAACAATAAGCACGCTGATGCCTTACGTCTCTTTTTCTCATATCCATGCTGGCATGTTCAAATTGCTGCTTCATATAGGTTTTATTTGGACCGATAGGTAGATTTAGATTGAGACATGAATGATGCACATTTCATGTTAGGGTTTGCGCTTTCGCAAGGAATTAAATACTATCTCCGTCCCTAAAAGATTGATATATTTTGATTTTTGGTGGTCAAACTTTAAAAAATTTGATCAAGAATTCTTATTAAATGATAAGGAATAATATAGTCATGTGAGATCTTGTTAGATTCGTCTCAATATGTATTTTCGAAATATCAACTTTTTATAATTTTTTTGGATGTAGAATAAGAGATATTTATGTTTTAAATTGTATTTTGTTGACCACCAAAAGTTAAATTGTATCAATCTTTTAGGGACAGAGAGAGTAATTCATAAATATTAAGAACGGACAGTTTTAAAGTGTATTGTTGGTGTAAACGTGTATAAGCGAGTATGTCTTTCATCCTAAAAGCAAAGTAATTTTTTTTTTTTTTGTGAGGTGAGTATCGAACTCAGGACCTTCTGGTCACTAGCAAGAGCTTTATTCTACTAGGCTATCCGATTAACTCAAAAAAGCAGAGTAATTTTATAGATGAATTCGATTAGGAACTTCGCGTATTTGAAATGGAGGAAATAGATCATAACTATTTGAATCATCGGAGGATAATAATAATAATAATAATAATAATAATAATAATAATAATAATAATAATAATAATAATAATAATAATAATAATAATAATAATACGTAAGTGGTGTTAGACATATGACTTGTATTCTTATTTCAAATAGTTAGTGAAATAAATCATGAACTAACACTCTTGATATTTTGTGAATATTGTGACAAGTTCACAGATAATATAATATCTTTAATCAAAATTTGGCAATTGAATTGTATTTCGGCTGAAAACTAGTAACTTTATGGCAAATGTGCAGCACATGTATAACTGAAAAATGAATACCTTTTTGTAGTCAATGACGAACCGGGTTCGAGTAAAGATGAACACCGAACACAAACATGGTTCAATAGGGCACCAATTCCTAGTAGACTAATGGATCAAATGTGGTCCTAGCCAAAACAAACTATAATGTGGCATGCTCTCTTAACGGCCCAGCAAAGAAGGCTCCATTAAACAAATCTAACAAAATCCCTTCATCAATTGCCCTTTTAAGTCTGAAACTTTATAGCAGTGATCCTTAGGTATCTTGTCGAGAAGTAGACGGAGGAGATAAATTTCAGTCTCACTTGATTAGGGAACTAGAGGTATGTTAACCAGTTCATCAACACAAGGCTCGCTCCCTGTGAAAATCTAACCCAGATTATTTGTTTGAAGAAGTAAAATTGCTGGTATTTTGCACTCTAGTTATGTCCATGAACTTCATCATTCACCCTCAAAGTGAATGGAGACTATGGATCTAGTCTAGGTTTTGAGGAACGTCAAACAAAAAGATGATCAATAAAAAATCAATAACCTTTTCTATTGGTTTTTTATATTAATAGATTAGTAAATTTGTCGAATAAATCATATCATTTAAAATATCGTCTCATGAAAATTAAAATGTAAATTCCACACACCATCACGATCTGTCAATTCCTACTCCTAACATTTAAGATATCATCTTACACCATAACGATAAATTGTTGATTGCCCCCTACTTGAGATTAAACGTAGAGTAATATTAAAATGTTCAATTCAGATAATTTATTTTTCTTAATTTTAAACTGGGTGAAGTATTTATTGTTTCCCCATCTTGTCTGTTTATGATAAACAAGGTAAACGACTAATTTACCTCATCTTTTTTCATATTTGACGGACAAGTTAACGATTTAAGATAAAAATGAAAAATAGAGCATTTCCAACTCTCTCCATTCTAAGAAAGTTAAAATTGATTTCTTTTACTAAAACTCATGATAGATTTTTTTGATATAAGGCTAACAGTACACATCATTTTCTTTTTGTTAAGAAGCTTTGAATATAGAGTTGGCAGAAGTTGAGGGGTCCTCACACGAGATTCTACACTTTTAGTTCATTTGAATCGAGATGAATCTAAGTGAGGGTAAACATTTAAAATTAACCTAGTTTAGGAGAATGTAGGTGAAACTATTATAATTCTTGTTTGGATACCATTACCCTTCAATAGGTGAAATAATATAATTAAGGCTAAATTTCACAATGCACCCTGAACTATTGTCAACTGATTAAACAAGGGACTGAATTTCTGAGACGGTGAATTTGCCCCCTAAAATTTTAAATTGGTCATTTTGCCCCCTGAACTACGACGAATTGGTCAGTTTGGAAAATTTCACCATAAAATTGATTATTTTTAGGTTTTAATGAAGGATAAAACAGGAATTCGAACTCCTATTTTGCCCCCAGACTGATCCCAAAATGTCTATTGTATGTCGAATCCCTATTTTGCCTTTTATCAAAACCTAAAAACTATCAATTTTATGGTGAAATTCTCCAAACTGACCTGTTCGTTGTAGTTCAGGGGCAAATTGACTGTCTCAGAAGTTCAGACCCTTATTTGATCAGTTGATCATAGTTCAGGTTTATTGTGAAATTTAACCTATAATTAATAACTTTTTTTTTGTAAATTAGCCATGAGGTGAGTTTCGAACCCAGGACCTTCTGGTCACTAACAATAACTTTTTCCACTAGTCTATTCGATTAACTCAACTTATAATTAATAACTTGAAAAACAATATACTGACATTTATATCATTCTCTTTTTTAATTCTAAGCAAAACATCCTATTTTTGTTTGCAAATTATTATTTGAATAAAAACATTAGAACAACATAAATATTTTTAACATTAAAAAACAAAAGTAACAAAATTCGTGTAATTGAGACTCCACGTAAGAATTAGTATAACTCAAGTGCTTAGGTTCGCATGACCTTTATACTACCTCAACTCAATAATGCGATAAACAGAGAACATCATTGTGAAATAGAAACATAATAAGGATAAATGAATTAATCAATGCACTCACGAAATGAAATTGTAACGAAGAAAAAGATGATTTTTTGTATTATCTCAATGTCAAGCAAGAATGAAAGACCGAAGAAGTCGTTCGTAATACAACGATGAAAAAAGTTACGCAATACAACAATGAAAAGATGTGGAAATTTATTTCTAATAACGAGTGAGGTATATTTTTTTTTTTGGAGGAATTGTGTGAACAACGAGAAAGGGTATTTTTTTTGGGGCAAATTATATTGATGGAGAGAAATATTATTATTGGTATTTTAGTCTAATATAATAATTAAAAAAAATTAATCCATCAACCTAGCATTACCCACCGATTTAGGGGTGAATGATTTGAGGGTAAATGAACATAAATGTGTTAACCTACATTAACCTAGATTCACTTACATTAACCTTAAAAATTTATTAATTTTGGTTCCAAACTTCACCTAGCCATATGGGAGATTGATGAAAAAATTTCCAAACTTCACCTAGCCATATGGGAGATTGATGAAAAAATTGAGTAAATCTCCCCTAGGCCTACAAAAAAACATAATCAATATAATGTTAATTATATAAAAAAAAAAGAAAAACATAAAAAACTTTACTTAAATGGTTTCACGTCCTCGTTTTCTTTTATCACTCAAGTATCAAAAAACAAGTGAACCATTAAACTTTATTGAAACTCATAAAGTACATTAATTATAGATTTACCTCCAATTCATTTTAAAATATATCAAATTGCATTAATTTTTTTAACCAATACATAATTATTAAAAATATCTTTTAATTCAAACAACAAAACAAAGAACAAAGCAATTTGTGAAGAGTAGTCTGTAGGTACCTTTAAATACAAAATAATTTTCAACTTGATTTTAAACTACAACCATCCATTAAAAAAAGACAAGAGGTCATAAAACCCCCTCGATGTCTAGTTGGAATGTGTACTTTTTTATTATAACCCGAAAGCGAGTGGTTTCAAATATTCCAGAAACTTCCACTTGCGCTAATTAAAAAATAATAGAAGTAATGGAATCAGCTTCCCCACCACTAGCGTCCCATACAACCGCCACGTGTCTATAAGGTTCTCCTCGATCCTACTTGGCACCCTCTATTAACCCGTTAATGATACTCCGTTTATTTTATTATTATTTCTCTTTATCTTCTCCACTATTATATTAATCCACATTTCTTCTTCATTATAGACTTGAAAAACACTGAAACTTGACATCTTTTTGGGACACTTGATTGAAATTGAAGTGAAAATATTGAGAAAGAGATGAATGGAAAAGGTGATGAAGCTCAGGAGGAGAAGAAGCATGTAGTGTTAATGTGTGGGTATTTACCTGGAGCAACTGAGTCAAAATCGCCGTTGACTTATCCGCTGCCGGTGAGGTTGCCGGAAACTGACGTGTCTGGTGATTGCTGGGATGATGTTTGTGGCGGTGGGTGTGGATTTGCTATGGGGATTTCTGGTTAGCATTTTTATTCTTTTTTTTCATAGCTTTGTTCATTGATTTTTTATATTTTTATTTGATTTTGTTTTTAAATTTATATTGCTCGAGTGTGTCTTTAAAATGGATCTGGATTGTATGTATTTTTCAAAATTGATTTTTTAATAGTCTCAGCGATTTTGTTTTTCTCTTTGCATTACATTATTTGCATATATTAGTTCGATGCATTCATTTTAATTGGATTATAGATATGTCAAATACTAGTTCGATGCATTCATTTTAATTGGATTACCGGGAATAGCTGAACTGGTACAGAACTAAAGTACTAGAGTGCTAAGTACTAGCCTCGCCCTTCACGCAGTGTGAGTTCGACTTTGGTAAGGAGCGAAGTGGTTAACATGGATTTACCTCCCCTCCCTGGACTCCAGGGCAGAGGTGCGTGGGGCTTAGTGTCACGGTTTCACACTATCTTGAATGTATTTCTTAAATTTAAAGAAGAAAATTCTAAATTGGGGTGAAGGTAATTTGAAGGTAATTTAGCACGAGGGGTTATTTGAAAATATAGTGGTATTATGAGCAGATCAATATATAAAATTCTCAATAATTCCTATCAGTTGAAGTGGCGAGTTCCTCATTTATAAAAGTTTGTTCGTTCCTTTTTTCATGTTACATTTTCTTGTGGTACTTAAGTTAAGTATTAAAAAGAATTAAATACTTCAGGCAAAATTCGTTTTGGATATTTTTATTATTCTAGTTAAAAATGAACACAAATATCGTAATCGAACGAATTAGGCTCTGTGAGAAATGATCTTCAAATATTACATTTCACTCTCCAATCTGCATATGTCACTTCTTTTCGGAGTAAAACTTATACAAATACGGAAAAAGTTCAACATTATATGAATGTATTATATAAATCCTCACAAAAGAATTGTATCATATAAACGTATTCAAATTTATATTAAGTATAATTTACAGTTGGTTATCAAGTACTATTATGTAACCTTACCTGAATCCGAGTCAATGCCATTGTCTTTTCAACATCTTAATCCAAATTCCGACTCAAAATATTCATGGTCTCCATGGTATTGTCTGGTTGCGTTTAGTGGGTGTTGGAAATATTCTGCCTGCTCTTCATGAATGATTCTTGATTAGGAAAGCATACTACGTTCTAGTGCTCTTTCGCAACCGTATTCCATGGCCATGAACCTCATTCTTTTTGATACATTTATCTAATCTTATTTTTGATCAATACCACCAACCATGATACTCGCATTTGGCTGTCGTCTCAGTGGCTTGTAGGTGTTCTGGTTAGACTCTTGGTAGCGAGCTCATAATACCCTCTTTTTACTATAAATCAGATACTCAGAGATGAATGTATTGGAACTTAAGGCATAGTTGTTGGGATTAATGAACTGGAACTAAGATATTGTTGTGAAGTAGTTATCATTGTCAGATTGTCTAACCTCATAGTCATACCAACCTGTTTGGCGGAAAACCTTAATGCTAACCTTAGATTGTCTATCCTCATAGTTATTGTTGTGAGCATATGTGAACTTTAAGTTAGTATTTGGAGTCATCAATAGTTGTCTCATTATAATGCCTTTAGTATTTATTATGAGTTCCCATCAGAACTTGGAAAGGTTAGTTATCCAGTAGCCCCTTATGTTACATAAAGTGTCCCACGCCACATACTTTTATACTAATCTTATTGCTAAGCCACATTAAATTTTGATCCAAAAGTGGTATCTATTCCTTCGACTTCAATGCATAAGTTCATTCCTCGCTGAAAAAGTTTCTGAACAATTGAACTTATCAATCACATATATTGTTCTTTTGCTCACTCTTAGTGCAATTCATGGCTGAAGAAACATGTGTTCGACACTTGAAGTTGCTACATGCAATAACGGAGCTAACTTCCCTAGGATATGCACCGGTCAGCAGGTCATGTATATACTATTTTTCGTCTGGTCCTTCTAATGAAGAACAAACTTAATTGCATAATTTACCACTGCTCTTCACCTAGGATAATCATGCTCTCATAATTTGCCTAATCTAAATTAAAACGTATTGGTGTACCTCTTTCATTTATTTAGAATCTAAGTATGAACTACTTACGTATTTGTTCTCTTCTCAATTTGCATTCCCTCGTCGTAGCATAACAACTATAGCTTTGTGATCTTCTGTTGAGTTCCTAAGCTGCTTACATTTGTAAACTGTTGTACCTTTTATGTAATTCTCTGAGTTTCCTGAGAGCAGAATCTGGTAAACTCATAACATGGGGTTCGGCGGATGATCAAGGCCATAGCTACTTGACCTCTGGGAAGCACGGGGTAAAGGAACCAGGCCCTAATATTTTGCACATTGTGTTTTTATCTATTAATTGATTGTGCATCTTTCTTCGTCATTTCGATTGTTAAGGAGATTCCAGAGCCATTTCCTCTTCCTGTGGAGACTCCAATTGTGAAGGCTGCAGCGGGTTGGGCTCATATTGTTTTGGTTACAGGTACAATAACTATCTAAATTGTATCTAAAACATCTTTTTCCCTTTTCAATCATTCTTCAGCTAGTCTGGAACTGCCGGATATGGACCCCGAGAAACAGATAATTGTTTTTGAAACATGGAAAGAAGAAAGAAAAAGGTAACTTGATTTGACCTTTGTGATGTAACAACCTCCTCCTCCTCTCTCCTACATGGCCTAATCTTGATATACTTTGTTCTTTCCTTCATCAAGAGTCAACACCATACCTTCACTTAATTCATAGTGTGTAAACGAAGTGCTTAGGCATTTCTTCGGGTGTACCTGGCCTTTACTAAACCAAAAAACTTGTAAGAGGGAAAAACATGATGAAAATAACGAGCTGTTCTGACTTGGATGACTGTATTGCCACTTGCAGAGAAAGGAGAAGTGTTTACATGGGGATGGAAGGAGTGTGTTCCTTCACAGGTAAAATTACTGCAAAGCTTGGTTCCAGAACAACTTGAGGAGGATGTTTCTGCAAAACTAAATTCAGCATTAATCAAGGAAGGTAATTTGGAATCAGGACAACTAATTTTGAGTACAACTTCATTAAGAAAGTCTTAATCTACCATAGATTCAAGACTTGTCTATAACTGCTATGCATGGCAGTGAGCCCCCAGTCTCAAGGGACAAATTCAACCGTGGATCCCCTATCTTTGACGGATGGTAAAACCTCTGGTGAGGATACCATAAAGAGAAGAAAAACATCATCAGCTTCAGGGGAATATGATAGTGCTTCACCTGTTGATGAAACTCTTTCAGTGCCTCCTTGTATTGTAGCACTAGATCCAGGGGTGAAAATCACATCCGTTGCAGCTGGTGGGCGGCACACGTTGGTACTCTCTGGTAAGTTACCAGCTCTCAGACACTTCAGATGGCAACACTACACCTTCTACTTCTCCTTGGTTACGCCATATAGTTCTTTAGGCCATAGGGGGTTCAATGGTTTTGGAAGATATATAAGTTAAAGCAAGACAGCTGATGCACCATTTTTCGCGGGTTTAGATGTGGGACAGGTGTGGGGTTGGGGCTATGGAGGTGAAGGCCAGCTTGGTTTGGGGTCTCGGATTAAAACTGTGAATTCTCCTCATCTTATATCTTGCATTGAACAATGTTCAAATGGAAAAGATAGAAAGAATTCTTCCCTTCAAGGAGGCTCAACCTCAACATCTCTAGCAGTCAAATATCTTGGAAGTTGTATCAAAGCCATTGCTTGTGGAGGTCGGCATAGTGCAGTGATCACTGGTTAGTAATAATGAATCTCTAGTTTAGTTGCTAATATTTCTATTCTCTTTGCTATTCATCTTGGCCTTTGATTTTTACACTCCAAATTTGATAACCACATTCCACTTCATTACTTTTTGTAGATTTTTATAGAGTAAAGTGAAGGTAAAATTGATAAAATGGAGTGTAGCAATCAATGTTTGAAGTGTAAAAGTCAGAACCCTTCATCTTGGGTCAACTCAAGAACAACCTCCTTGTTAATTGTTATCACAGGGACAATCTGACGACCCCCTACTCATAGGCATTTAGGGCATGGTTGTTGATACTATTTAATTTAAAGTATTATTTGAAGGCCTTCTATTGCGAGTGATAGGAAGTGATATCATATGTGAAGCTTATGTTTTTCGTCAAATCTGCTACATTTAATAACTCAAAGTTATGGTTGCATATTAATATTGAATTCGAATTTTCACAATCCAACTACATCAGAGAAACTAATCAATTAAATGCATTTAGCGAAGTTCTATGTGAGAATTGCAACGAATTCTTAATTGTCATATATATATTATCCAATAATTCCCTAGTACAAACAAAACTATGTGGTAGCTGATCTGACATGATGTTTGTTTCCTCTATCAGATACTGGAGTTCTGCTTACTTTTGGCTGGGGATCGTATGGACAGGTGATACCCTTATTTTGTTCACATAATCAGCTGCTGTTATATTAAACTTCCCTAGAATTGCAGGACCTAGGATAAGGTCCTAAGATTATCTGGTGCTTGTTACTATTGATTTAAGGTATTCCCCTAATCCTTGAGAGTTGTCTTCTTCCAGTGTGGACACGGAAATAAAAATGATGTGCTCAGTCCTTCCTGTGTGTCCTCTCTTCTTGGCAAACAAATTAAAACAGTTGCAGCTGGATTATGGCATACACTTTGTGTAACCACTGATGGCCATGTTCATGCCTTTGGCGGGAACCAGTTTGGTCAGTTGGGGCTGGGTATAGGATCTGATGAGGCTGTGGTATGTATATGCAGAACTTCTTTCTTCTAATATCTAGACATGATTATGATGGTCCGACTGGATAAATGCTTCACCTTCCACGTAACTTTACTATTTTTGTAGCGTCATTTTAAGTTGGTTCCCTTGATTGTAATTTGCATGCTATCATGGCTTTGAAGTAGAAAGGGGCGGTTATAAGTTTTTTCTAGTATCACTTTACATGGAAACATGTTCAGGAGTTTGGTAGTTCTTCAACATTTTGATTCCCATCAGTATGTAAGCTGGTTGATGGCTAATGATGAATCTGTGTTCATCCAGTCTTAATATGGTATCTACTATCACTTTGAAGGCTGGTGATGACATTCATTATTGAGGATGTTTAGCTTAGCTTCTTCTTTTTTTGAAGCATGCACAAGAAAAGCTTGCACTTGGATGTCTTTTTGCTGTACAATCTATAAGAAAGCTGCAAATACACTTGCAACAACATGCCCCTATGCCTCTAAGGAGGCTCTGCCTAAGCGGGGTAAAGGGTGACGAATTGCATGCACCATATCCCTATGATAGCCTAGTGATTGTTTTCCAAAATTATCCAAGATGAAGTACGAAGACGATGTACAACTTCACAATAAATAGAAGTCTTACGTAGTCTGATGAGCCATTTTTATTTATTTCATATCCCATAGTCAGAGAACATAAATTCTTTGACTCCACATGACATGGCAACTGTAGAGATGCCAAACAGATTCATTAACAATGTTCAATAGTTAGAATATGTTTTCCATGAAATACCTACTAAAGTTCGTTTGTGATTTTGGACTACGTAGACTTCTCCTACGCTTTTGGAGGCTCCATTATTTGAAAATAAGAAGGCAAAAACAGTTTCATGTGGAGCCAGGCATAGTATCATACTGACAGGTATGGCTTTGAAATTATTGTTATACCAAGGTCTAGCTTACAAAAAGTACTTGCGACTTATCATTGTATAAATCACCTTCCGGAGACATGGTATATTTGTATCCATTGACATACTGCAACATTTTGTACTGGCTAAGAACGTACGAAAGTTTGTTTTGTCTCTTGTCACACTATGAGTCAATTTATACGTCCTTCCAGGATTTAAAATGAAAACACATGAGAAATGTATCCAAACAAAACAGATATATTTCTTACCATAAAACCTTGTAACTTTTGTTCGATAATTATTTTTCTGATAATTGTCAACATATTCTTAAAAAAAGTGGGAAACCCAAATTGTATTGAATTTATAATCTCTGTCGATATCTATTAACTTTGTGGTTGAATGAATGTCTGCAGAAGGTGGCTTCCTATTTACTTGGGGATGGAACAAGTACGGCCAGGTAATTTCACTTAGTTGTTAAAAAACTACATTTTGTTTATCCTGTATCTTTTCTGTGTAACTACATCTCTATATGGTCTTCCTCTTTTCAGCGGTGAGTGGTGACACTGCCTCTCTGCCTCTACCCCTCTCGAATGTGTACTTTTTAAGTTCTTGTCTATTATCAACATACATGTGTCATTCTTCCAAAGAATAGTGCGCTCTTGGTTCTGAGTCTTGATTTTAACTTGCAGCTTGGCTTGGGCGACACTATTGATCGCAACATCCCTTCTCGAGTTACTGATAGCGAGTACCGTCTAAGGAATGTTTCGTGTGGCTGGTGGCATACATTGTTACTTGCTGAACATATCTGATATGTTAGTCAAGCTCACTGAACAATTTGCCTTGTTTTGCCTGTAGTTTCTTCAATGTTTTGATTGTATCGACTTCTATTACTGGTATCATCCTTTTTTCCTCGTGGCAAATTGTTACTCTGTAATAGCACGAATTATGATTTGTTTCTAGTTTAGTAAATAAAACGTGCCAAGGGGTTGCCAATCAGTTTCTAATTTATTTCAATTGGAGAAAGAAAGCAGAATGGACGTCAATATTTATATGAAAATGATAAAATACACAAATGGATAAAGAAACTAACTTATTCAAATAGAAAACGTGAAGACGAATATGAGGATAATAATAACAATTATAATTACAAAAAATTCAATGCTGAAAGATCAAGAAAGTTAATTAATACAAACTTAATTGTTGGAAAAGATTTGAAAATGTACATAAAAATGTGCAAGGTTATAATGATAATGTGACATGGAGAGAATGATACTTTTTGAAATATGTACATAAATAACATAATTATGGTAACTAAGATCAAAATTAAATAAAAATTCGATCATCTAATGGTCAATAATTAAGTTATCATCATGTTAACCTCACAAGAATTAGCTCGTAAGAGTTTAGTCGAACGAGATGATTACAATTATTGGCAAAAGCAGAAACCCTGGGTGCGTGAACTCGCTCAAATCTAACACTTCACATAAATGATACATTCACGTACCTTGTATTATCACATTCAAATATTTGTGAGTGACTAAAAAAAGGGGTAGAATCATTAATGGAGAGCGAAAAAGTGAAGAAATGGTTCGTCTTGAATACCGGAGCTAAGATGCCGTGTGTTGGTCTCGGCACTTGGCAGTCCGAACCGGGCCGAGTTGGTCAAGCCGTCGAGATCGCCATTAAGGTCTCCCTCCCTCTCTCTATACATTCATAACGTTACGTCAAATTCAAAATATTTTATATAAAATTGGTTAATTTTTTGGTGCAATTGAAATGTAGCATTTGTAAACAGATTACAATTAATAAATTCATTGAAATATTATGAGTAGATTGTCCATTACATTTTATGTGATATTGTCATATTGTATGCTACAGACATGTGTATATGTTGTTTCTAAAAGTTAATTAGAAATGAGAAGATATTAACAGGGAGTCAATTCAAGTATTACAACATATACATATATATTCGAGTTCAAAGTTCAAAACTATGCGATCTTTTTGGAATGGGGAGAGTAGTATTTTGCTAATTATTTGATGATTTTTTCTGTTGTATATTAGGCTAGAGAGGACTCGTTTGTGATTTGTATGATTTGATATTCAGGTGAGCCCCTTGACGAAAATTGCATGCAATTTATATTGGTTGGGTGAATTTCTTTACTGGATTATGATTAGGTATATCAGTATATAAGAGTCATTACTTTATTAGGTGACAATGAAATTCCAAGAGTTTACAATAGATTGAGTGATCTAATCGCATTTGTTTGTATTACTGCAGGGTGGATATCGGCATATTGACTGTGCTCGAGTGTACAAAAATGAGAAAGAGGTGAGTTTTTGCTGATTATACTGGTTATGGACTATATCGAGAAAGTAGGATAATCTCTTATATGATTTAGAGGAAATTTTGTACTTCCATAAACTTCAAAAAATTCACTGATCAACATCCAGAAAATCACTGACACTACGACGTGAAAGATTGGGGTTCTATTTCTGCAAGTAGTTTTATGAATTCTATTATTAATAGAACATTTCATTCTAGTGTGGCATTGGTGCTGATTCCTCATGAGTCTGTCTCGCGATGAAAACAAATATTTCATTCTGTAAATCTTGAAGGTGCTTGTCATGTTACTAACAATAGTAGTCTCGCGGTTTAAAACTAGTATGTCGTCGATATATTATATCTTCTGAGGACTGAGGAGTCACACTATATATATTGCTGACTATTCAATGGAAAGATATTACCCCTTTTCAGATTGGGATTGTTTTGAAGAAGCTATTTGAAGATGGGGAGGTGAAGAGGGAGGATCTCTTCATAACATCTAAACTTTGGTAATTACAGTTGGCAGAACTCCATATGTTCTTGATTGCTTTATTGGATATGCGTACCACGGAGATTTAATTGCCTCTCCAAAGGAACTAGTTTAGTGTTATTCAGTTGACGATACTAATGAAAATGATAAAATGGTATGCTACTACGATCAAGCCATTTAACCCTAGACGTATTTTAGTTGATCACTTTGTTATTTGTTTTCCCATAAACTAGTTTGATGTAATATATGTAAGCTAGTTTATTCGATGGAAAGATATATGCTGTATGTTACACAGTATGACTACGTTCCTCCAACTAATTTTGATTCTTTTCCTCTTTTAAGGTTGACTGATTTTGCACCAGAGGATGTGCCTGTGGCTCTAGATCAAACTCTACAAGATTTGCAGCTTGATTATGTCGATCTTTATCTGGTATCAGTTCTCATTTCAAACTTATTACCTCCATTTATCTATTCGTTGTGGTTAAAGTAAAAGCTAGATACCACGGATACATTTTAATAAAACTTTATGTCGATAAAATGCCAAAGCCATATTGCTCTCGGTTTAATAAAGATGAACAAATTGGTGGTGGGCAAACAAGATAGAGATCGCGTTTAGTTTTCTGAATCAGTTTGAGGCTTTCTTTTAGGAAAACTATCTAAGGCATTTACTTGGGCTCTAGTAAAATCATGAGTTCTAATTTGAAAACTATAAATCTAATTTCAACACTAAAAAATACATCAGGGTCTACCCTTGTAAAACAAGCAACCAAAGCAGCAAATATATATATATATATATATATATATATATATATACAGTATATATTATATATATATATTATATATATATAAATATATTATAATCTCATTTTGCCAAGTAAATTAAATTGAGTTTTGCTTTTTGAGATGCACTGGCCTGTGCGGAGGATGAAGGGAGCGGTTGGAAAAGAGCCTGAGACTCTCCTTCCTTTAGATATACGCAGCACATGGAAAGCTATGGAAGCACTGTTTGATTCTGGAAAGGCGAGAGCTATTGGAGTTAGCAACTTCTCTACGAAAAAAGTGGGAGACTTGTTGAATATTGCTCGTGTTCCTCCTGCAGTCAATCAGGTTGAGTGTCATCCTTCATGGCAGCAACACAAATTGCATGATTTCTGCAAAGCCAAGGGAGTTCACTTAAGTGTGAGTAAACATTTCTATTACAAATCTATTTGCCTCTTGTTAGAACTCTGTGGAAGAACAGGAAAACTAATTTACTTATATCGTTCTTACTCTTCTGTATGTTATTTCTGTTTTCGTCTTATCTTAATAAATACTACGTTAATAGGTCATCCTTTTCTTTAGTTATCTCCTTAATTAACCATTATCATGATAGTCTGCGCTTTCCATTATACATATTAGAATGTGATAAAAAATTGCTCCAACTAATGTCAAGATAGATATCTCTCAGGCATATTCTCCTCTGGGTTCCCCTGGTACTACATATCTGAAGAGTGATGTGATAAGGCACCCATTATTGGCTCTGATTGCAGAAAAGTTGGGGAAGACACCTGCCCAGATTTGTCTTCGTTGGGGTTTGCAAATGGGTCATAGTGTGCTTCCAAAAAGCATAACTGCTGCAAGGATAAAGGAGAATCTAGAAGTGTTTGACTGGTCCATACCGGATGATTTGTTTGCCAAGTTCTCTGAAATCCAGCAGGCAAGTTCTTCTGGTTGCTCATACTTTTTACATCGTGATTGCTATTTCATGCTTAATAATTTGGTTTGAGTTGAAATTAGAGTTCCTCAGTGATTAGAATATGACTCCTATATTAGTAAAATTCGTTTAGGCAGATCCCGTCTGGCAAGTTGAATTTCTACATATGCTATCTTCTTCTTCTCCCTGTCTCCCTCTCCACAAAAGACATAAAACAAGGTCTCTCTGTATTGAGCATCCAGGCACATTCTGGTCAAGTTTGAGTTCAATCAACCAGAATGCCTTATCTTTTTCCAACTCGTTAACCTGAAAAAATAAGTTGAGGGAGGTCTATGAAGCTTATACTCAAACAGTTATCAAGGTTTTGTGTTTTGCTTATTCAATCTTACTTTCATGTTTGGGGGGGGGGGGGGGGGGGGGGGGGTATTATAAGAGAACTGTACTCGTTAACTCTGGAAGAAAGAAATTGAAGAAACTGAGTCGCTTGTCACATTGCTTTCTTTGTTAATATGTTTAGCCATTACCATGCACCATGTTAATATTGCTTCTGCGGTATCTCACATTGATGGTTTTTTATGATTGGCAGTCGAGGCTACTTCGAGGAACTGAGTTTGTCCATGAAAAATATGGCGATTACAGGACGCTTGATGATCTATGGGATGGTGAGATTTAATATTGCAGTAAATTAAAAAATCAGTTTGGTTGACACAATTTATTGTACAAGGCTACAAGCCTACAAGAATAGGTTCTGTTTTAATTCGGCCTTGCCCCTTTTCTAGATCACATGCATAACGAGAGCTTTCTTGTACAATTTCTGTTACCAATTTTTTCCCTTCATTCTTTTGTTGAAGCTCTGATGATTCTGGCATTTTTTAGGCCATTGGACTAGGTTTATATTTCCTATTTTGTGACTGTCTTGATATTAATCTATATTTCTATTTTGTGATTAGTTTTAAGAATTATTTATGCACTAATTAGTTTTTAGATAACATACTTCTTTTCATAATTGGATTAGTATGATTAAAATATACTTTACCCACAGTAAGGAGGTTAATTGAGGATGGGTTTCAGAAAGCCAAGACATTGCTAGTACTTAGTAAGTCGATCAAATGGAAGTTAAGTATTGAAGTTTGTCTTTGACCTCGGGAGTGTTACAACCTAGGGATGAAACTCATCTTCGAAATGTGTAGCTTTCGTGACGTAGACTAAAATTGCAATAAGAAACTTCGTCCATGGCATAAAAGCTTAGGTTTTACATAATATTTGTGTACATGTTAAGAGAATATATTTTCACTAATTATGTGTAAAGATGTTTGTTTCAAACTGATAAAAGGCATATACTAGATGAGTACATATATATTGTTTTTGTTTATTTTGATTGTGATATTGGAATGTTCGAGTACTAGAACACATAATGATACAATAGACTCACATTTATAAAGTAAGTCATTCTCATGCACCATTGTTAGGTATCATTGATGCACTTAATGGCGGAATCAAAAGTGTTACATGGGGCCTGGGGGAAGTGCAGTAACTTATACTTGCATATAATAAGAAATATCATGTCACTAGGTCTTAAAAAATAAAACCATACCCATCTAAACTGAAAAGGTAGTCAAAAGAAAATAGTATGCATGATGTACAAGTTTAAGGATAAATTTGGGAGAATAATACAAGTCAACCAAAATTTGAAAGAAAAAAAACATTTCTTAATTTTTCTTTGCTAAAATATCCCTTCCTAAACTCCCTCACAACCTAAAATTTGCGACCTCCCCCCATAATCTACATGTAAGATCGCGGAATTCCTTCACCGATCTTTATTGTCGATTTCAAAAGGGGCTAGGGTTTTAAATTTGGGGGAATGGGTGGGGGTATGGTTTCGAATTGGGGTGGGATGGGCGGGGGTGGGGTTTCGAATTGGGGTAGGGGTAGAGGTTTAAGTTGGGGGTGGTGGGCGGTCTTGGAGGTAGGGGCAATTGGGAAGGGAATATGGGTGGTTGTGGCTTGAAAAGAAAAAGAAGGGGTAATTTTGTAACTTCTGGAGAAGATATTTAGCAAAGAAAAATTAATGGGATTTATTTCTTAAGCTTAAGAATACATTGAAAATAAGTACGGAGTATAAAAAAAGTACAAAAGTTGTATGGAAAGAGAACTATAACAATACACGTTTGAAAAAATAATAAAAGTGTATTGTAAATACCAAAAAGATATATGATTTAAATAAATAATAGTAAAACATAAAAAATCTATTGAAAGAATTGGATATAGTATTCATTTCGAATGCTACTCATTTCTAGTGTGATTGGCATTGAATACTTCAAATCCACAAAACATTAAACATGTGTTTCATAACCTTTCAAATATATTTTAATGATATTTTCATATATCGACTTTAACCATGCACAATTCGTGATACTCTAATTTCTTACTAAAAACATATATTTTCATATATATTTTACTTTTCATTAGTACAAGAAATAAAGAATAATTTCTTATAATTTTTTTTTGTTCAAATTCAAAAACTCAATTAAAATAAATTGTAAAAGTCATTTGGTAGTAAAATTGTGGTTGATTTCCGATAAGTCCACAATAGTCCTCCCACCAGCCACCACCATGTGAATTGGTTCACACATACATGATACATCAATACATTCACGCATCTTATATTAAAACAGACAACTTTTGTATTGGTAAATAGAAAACTTGTCTCTTGTCTGATGGAGAGTGGAAAAGTGAGCAAATTTTTCGTGTTGAATACCGGAGCTAAGATGCCGTCTGTTGGGCTCGGCACCTATAAGTCCGATCCCGGCATAGTCGCTCAAGTAATTCAGATCGCCATTAAGGTCCTAATTAATAACCTCGTCTTTGCAGTTTGCATGTCTTTTTTAATTGTGATTTTGTAATTTGGAACACTAAATTCTTAATTGCTTAGTGCAATTGGATAACTATATGTAGAAATGTTTCGAATATGAATTTTGCTGATTATTTGCTGGTTTTTCCTGTTGTATATCAAGCTATTCTGGAGATTGTGTTTATCATGGTCTTTTTTTATTTGAAGAAAAAGGAAGAAGATGTATACACACTTTCCAGGCCTTGGTTTGGCGTGCTTATAATATTATGAAGTGGTCAAAATTAAAATGATGATACTTTTTACGAGCTAATTGCCGATTACTCATAGATAATGGGACTAAGTTGTACTTTGTTCCAACATAGTTACATTGTTGTTACATACTGTATTAGTCCACTAATCTGCGGTCCACTAATCTGCAACAACGTCGCAAAATAAAATCGACAATTAACTGTATTTTTCACAAAATATATACAACAAATACATTACTTTTTGAGTTCAAAATTATAAAAAAAATTTGGAGCGGGAAGTAGTATTTTGATGATTATTTGATTATTTTTCTTTGTATATTAGGCTAGATGGGGATCCATTATTTAGGGCAAGTTGAAACGAACCTCTTAAAAAAAATTGCATGCAGGGCATACAGCATACTGGTAATTGGTTGGTAATATTTCCTTATTGATTTATGATTAGGTGAATCTGAATTATGATTCTATTAGGTAACAGTCAAACTCGAAGAAATTACAATAGGTTGAGTGATCTAATTCCATTTGTTCAATTGTTTGCTTTACGACAGGTTGGATACCGTCATATTGACTGTGCTCCATTATACGAAAATGAGAAAGAGGCAAGTCTCCTTTCACTCCTTGTTTTAGCATATGTCGAACTTTTAGAAAATTAATATAATTTGTTGAAAGATTGAGATGTGGAACCTAATTCTTCTGGTGTTTGGAACTGTAATTCGCAACATTTAGTTCTCGTATAGGACTAATTCAGAGTATCTGTAAATTTTGAAGGTGTTTGTCATTCTCCTAATATAACTTGACAAAGTACTATATTCTCTCAGGTTATAATTGGTACGACTTCAGAAATATCTTTTGAGGAGTCCCACTATATTTAGGGACGACTAATCACTATCAAGAGTTTTCCTTTTCCAGATTGGGATTGTTTTGAAGAAGCTGATTGAAGATGGGGAGGTGAAGAGGGAGGATCTGTTCATAACATCTAAACTTTGGTAATTACAGTTGGCAGGACTCCATATGGTCCTGGTCGCTTTAATGGATATGTATATTATGGAGATTTAGTTAGCTCTTCGAAAGGAACTAGTTTTTTGGTTTTGCTTACAATGTTAGTTCAGATGTGAGAGCCTATTCAGAGGCATTAGCACAACGACATGTAGTGACCGTACTAATTTTTTCAAGTTGTTAAAAATGAAAAAATGAAAAAACGAGTATGCTACTACAATCGAGCCATTAGGTTATATAGACACATCTTAGGAGGAGTTTGCTGTCTGTTCTGTAAACTAGTTGAATGTGATATATGTGAGCTGGTTGATCAAAGGAAAAGATGATGTTTTGTGTAGTAATATATTGATGTCGAGCTAATCTCGAAAACATTCCTCATTTGAAGGGTGACTGATGTTGCACCAGAGGATATGCCTGTGGCTCTAGATCGTACTCTGCAGGACTTGCAACTTGATTATCTTGATCTTTATCTGGTATTGTTTCTGATTTATGAGGTTTCACCTCCATCTATCTATTCGTTGAATTTAAAATAAAAGCTGGATACTTTGGAAACATTTTAGAGAAAGCTTATGTCAATAACGTGTCGAAGCGTTTGTTCTCAGTTGAAGTAAAGAAGCACAAGTTGTGGCTAGTAAACTTGACAATGATGACATTTTTTTTCTGGAGTAGTTCGAGGGTTTTCTTTGAAAGAACTAGTAAATTTATTGTACTTGGTCTCTTTCCGTTAATTTGATTTTAACACTAAAGGTACAGCAGGGCATATCCCTGTAAAACAAGCAGCAAAGAAGCAAATATATATATTCTTATTTTGCCAAGTAGAATTAACTGAGTTTTGGACTTTGAAGATGCACTGGCCTGTGCGGAAGGTAAAAGGATCGGATGCAAAAGATCCTGAGACTCTCCTTCCTTTAGATATAAGCAGCACATGGAAAGCGATGGAAACACTGTTTGATTCTGGAAAGGCCAAAGCCATTGGAGTTAGCAACTTCTCGACGAAAAAATTGGGGGATTTGTTGGATATTGCTCGTGTTCCGCCTGCAGTCAATCAGGTTGAGTGTCATCCCTCATGGCAGCAGCACAAATTGCATGATTTTTGCAAATCCAAGGGAGTTCATTTGAGTGTAAGTACACATTCCTAGTACAAATCTATATGCTTCTTCTTAAATTCTGGAAGAACATGGACACCTAATTTACTTGGATTGGTCTTACTCTTCTATATGTTGTTTCTGTTTCTATCCCTGCTTAATTAAAACTGCATTCCGCTCTCCTCCGCTCCTTTAGTTATCCCATTGATTAAACGTAATTGTGGTAGTCTTTGTGATTCAATGTAAATATTGGATTTTGTATTAAAAAAAGAATTGCTTCAACTAAGGATGTATGATATATCTCTCAGGGATATCGTCCGCTGGGTTCTCCTGGTAATACACATCTGAAGATTACTGTGATAAAGCATCCATTATTAGCTCTGATTGCAGAAAAGTTGGGGAAGACACCTGCGCAGATTTGTCTTCGTTGGGGTTTGCAAATGGGTCATAGTGTGCTTCCGAAAAGCGCAACTGCTGCTAGGATAAAGGAGAATTTAGAAGTATTTGACTGGTCTATACCAGATGATTTGTTTGCCAAGTTCTCTGAAATTGAGCAGGCAAGTTTTTCTGTTTGTTCTTCCATTTTTTACTTTTTATCGCTAGTTCGCTACATTATGCTTAATAATTTTGTTGGAGTTGAACTTGAGAGTATCTTGATTATTTACAATATGATCCCTCGATAAAGTTAAGGGAGGTCTATGATGCTGATACTCCAAGTTGTCCTTGTTCCATGGTTGTTTTCAAGTCCTTTTTCTTTTCATATTTGCAAGGGGGTGATTATAAGAGTATTGTAGTCGTTAACCGTTAAGAGTCCATGAATGTTCATATTAAAACCAATTGATTGTAGATGGATAAAGTCCACACTCCACACTTCACACTTATATTATTACATCCGCAAAGTATTAATCAACCAATGTGAAACTGTGTTCTTAATATTAACTTAGAAGAAATAACTCGAAGATATGACTCAATTGTCCATTGATTTCTACGTGAATAGGTTTTGCACTAGAACGATGCACTATGTTAACTTGCACTTAAATATCTAATATTAATGGTATTCACCGATCTTTTTTTCCTACTCTGCAGGCGAGGCTTGTTAGAGGAATTGAATTTGTACATGAAAAATATGGCGATTACAGGACGCTTGAAGATCTATGGGATGGTGAAATTTGATATTTGTAGATCTAAAATCACTTTGGATTATACAAATGATTGATCAATAGTTAGTTATAATTATGTACTTTTTAGTGATTTTTCTACAAAAACTTGTATTTCAACTCAAAAATTCTACTTTCTAATATATTTTTTTCCTACTTTTTATTATTAAGTTGAATTTTTTTTATGAATCGAATTATCTGAAAGAGCTTCGTCGACATTGGAATGGGGCTCGAAACTAGGATATATGAAAACAGATGAAGCCTCAAACTTGCGTTTAAACACGTCAATTATCGTACCAATCCGAGTTGAGCTGAGTTAATTGTTATACATACACCCAAATATAGTTTTTTTAGAAGTCAAATAACTATCTTGCCTGTCTTATTTGAAGAAGTTCCAGTCAGGGATAAAATAGTAATTTCAGTTGTAAGAAAACACTACTCTTTGTATGTGTATAGTGCCTCCAACAACTGTTTTAACACAAATGGCAGCGTACAAGTTGTTCCGCCGTGTATATTCCTCCGCCGCCACTCTAACACCACGCTCCCTCCTGTATACTCACTGCACCGCCTCAGTTAGCTTCTCCACCACCGTCTCCGACAAGAACAAAAAGAAGAAGAAGGAGGAACGGAGTGATGATTCACTCATTGAAATGATTGACTCTGGAATAAAGTCTCCCCTCCATCCTCAATTGCTTCATTATGTCAGATTCCTTCTACTCATATCTCTCTAATATGTTCATTCTTCACCTTTGCATTTATTTTTTGTGAGATTCTCTTGGGAATATTTCTGTTTTTGTTTTTATTAATTTATTAATCCAAATTTGAGGTTTTATAGGTATTGGAGGCATGTTATTGTATTTTAGTTGAGGTTTTACAATTGAAATTTGGACTTTAACTTAAATATAAATTGCTATAGCTTTTATGCTACCTCCATTACAAACAGATTGTGCAATTTATATTTAAATTATCAAACTTACCAAACTTTGCAGTCTTAATTGATACATACATTTGATTTGAAAATAGAAATTATCATGTTAATGTTGGAGTACATCAAAAACACTATCTACTAGACTAGTACTACTAGTCTACTACGCACTTCCCAATTGATAAGAAGCGTAAAAAGTGTAACGAGCCATTTTAATTTAATTTGTTATATGCCAGAGTCCGATTATATAAAAGTTTCGACTTCATAGGCCATAAAATGCATGCAAAATAAATATGAGTCTAACTTTTTGAAGTCACCCATTAAAATTCAGAACTCGAAAACCAGGTAGCGATGAAATGAGTAGTTATTTACTCCTAGTTCATAGATTATCAGGCAATTCTAGATTCTTTTGCCTCAATTGAAGATAGAATCATTTGCCTCATGTCACTACTGTGAATTTTATTTTCCAACAACTATAACTAAAGATCCCTGATGTAGGATGTAGATGTCCCAGATGGATTTCCTTTTAAAATTCACGACGGACCTGGACGAAGGACCATCGTGCTCGAGAGAGATTACCACGGAGAAACCATTATAGTAATAGTTGACTTCTCGAAAGCTGGATATGAAGAGGATGCTGACAGTGAGAGAGGTGCTAGAGATCATGATGGCAACAACGAGCCTGAACTTAGCTTACCCATGGTTGTCTCAATCTCAAAAGGCGACCCTTTGGTTTTGCAGTTTGATGTTCGAGCATTTCCTGAGAAGATGTCAATTTGTGGAATCAGGACTGTGCAGCATTCAGAAATGTCGCAAGCGTATGAAGGACCTGCATTTTTGTAAGCTGTTTTTAGTGATTAACTGATTATGTGCTTTGAATGAGCTGGTCAACTTCATTTCCTTTAAACTAAACCAAACTTTATCCACTAAGTAGGATCGGCTATATGAATAGCCGATCTTCAATCAACCCTATGTTGGGTAGTCCATAGGTTAATTATGTTTCCTATCTGGAAAAAGGAAATATAATTCTTTTTGTTTTTATATTTCAGGGCTTTGAATAGAGACCTGAAGGACACTTTTCACACATATCTGGAGGCAAGAGGGCTCACATCTGGGACAGCCAAGTTTTTGCTCGAGTATGTAATTACCAAAGATGCAAGAGAGTACTTACGGTGGCTTAAGAATTTAAAAATTTGCTTAAGTATGTAATTATCCAAGATGCAAGAGACTACTAATGGTGGCTTAAGAGTGAGGAATTTTTTCTTGAATAGAAGCTACGAATGAAGAGGAAATCCCCCACCATGTGGAAACAAGCTAAAGAAAAGTAGGTTGGCAGAGTAAGAAGAGCTGCTCACAGGTGGTTTTGTTAACAAGTACCCTAATTTCTCATATATACATACATCTTGTTGTTAGTCGACGAACATTACTGGAAATTAATTCAGGTTCGATCATTGGTGCTTTGATATGGTAGATGTAGCTTGATACGTTGTTGAAAGTTGTAACGAAAGAGTGTATTGGTCTATATATCTTGAAGGAGTAGTTCAGGATGATACAGGATGTTACTGAGATAATTATTTAGTGTTTCTGATATCAGAGCTGGGAACCATTATATAAATGTCATTTTTGCAATACTTCTTAGTTCTGTTGTCATATATGATATTGTTATGATAGTTCCAAATGCTCCATACATTGAAGATTTCAAGTAAAGAAGTATCTTGAGCTAATGATTTTAAAAATGTTTGTGTTTTGGGAATTAAAATGGAAGGCGGGGAAGTTGATCCATGCTGAAATAGTTGGATATGAATGGAAGAGATGATCAATCATTTCTTGATCATATTCACGAAAGGCACATTTTGTATCCAATATTCTTTGTCTTGTTTTAGTAGAAATATTGGTGGTGGTAAGCAACCGAATATATAAAAACTTCATAATGAAAATTTTAGTTTCTCCAATAAATATGTAAATGTTTATTAGATATTAAGTAATGGCAAAGTTACTTATGAATTTATTTTTTGTTAAAAATGAAGTGAAATGATAAATAATGTATACAATATTGAAAGTTAAAACGTAGTCTTCACATTTTCCTCCAGGTTTACGGAGCACAGTTTACTGTAAGTGATCCTTGTAGATTTATGTGGAATAATAATACTCTAAAACATTTAGAGAACAAAAAAGGCTTTTTTTCATCTAGGCCCCTGAACTAATTAATAAATCCTAAATCAGCCCTTGCCACCCTTTTTTTCCCAAATAGGCCCCTGGACCCCAAAAATGGCACCTGAACTTTCATTTTTTCTATTTTTGCTGACTTTTTCAGATTTTTGACTTTTTAAAATCTTTAACCCAAGGGCAAGTTAGTCATATTGAAAATATGAGTTTTTGGAGGGAAATATTCGAGAAAAGTTCAGGTGCCATTCCGGAAAAAAAACGTTTAAGCGCCAAAATTGAAGAAAAAGTTCAGGTGCCAGACAAATTTTTTTTTTACATTCTCGTATTTGAAACTCGAATTCAATTTTATACTCGAGTTGTATTCGATATTCAGATTCGATTTTTTAGATTAGAAATATATTGAAATTTTTAAAAGATAAATATAATTATTAATAATAACTTAATTTTTTTTTTTAAAAACCCCTCCAATAACCTAAATTTTTCCAAAAAAACCCCCCCACCCCCACCCACACCTGCGAACCAGCCCCCCCTCCTCCCCACCCCCCAACCCCCCCCCCCCACCCCTGCAACACCGAACCAGCAGACCTCCCACGAACCAGCGCCCCCCCCCCTCCGATGCGATTCGATTCGATTCGATTTTTAGCACCAAAAATTTAATTTTGGTATTCAAGATTCGATTTTTAGCACCAAAAATTTAATTTTGGTATTCAAGATTCGATCTTTAGCTAAAAAAATCTTGATTTTGGTGAACTTTAGAAATGGGTTAGGTTCAATTTTGGTGAATTTAGAGAGGAAGATGGATGATTTGGTTGGCCGGGGTGGGGGTGGGGGTGGGGGTGGGGTGAAAGGTTGAAGATATGTTTTTAATTAGGTTGGTTAAATATATGAGGTTGGGTTAGTTTATATTTAGGTTGAGTTAATTTTATATGTGGTTAGACTAACTTGCCCTCTATCTAAAATTTAAAATTAGAGAAATTTTTTAAAAAAAGTTCAGGTGCCATTTTTGGGGTCCAAGGGCCTATTTAGGAAAAAAAAGGTGACAAGGGCTGATTTGGGATTTATTAATTAGTTCAGGGGCCTAGATGAAAAAAAGCCAACAAAAAATTACTAAAAGAATAAGATTGTCTGAGCCCGGGTTCGAACCGGGGACCTCTAGTGTGTGAGACTAGCGTGATAACCGACTACACCACCCAGACGATCTGTTGAAAAAAAGTATTACATTTGATATGATTGATACTCAATATCCATTATCAATTCACAATTTTAGAGCAATCAGCAGGAGTAACAATATCTAAAGTATATTTCAAACATCAAAAGTTCGTCTCATGGATTCGTCACATACACAAACACCAAACACCCCAACTGCTACAAAAAAAGAAAAGAAACTCCACTACTACTATTTCTTCAACCTCAATATATTTACTTCCTTTAATAGTAACATCTATTTAGAAAATAAAATTTACCATGATGAATCATTAGTACCAAGACGAATGATTCCTAGTATCGAGCACATTAATCTTTTAGCGACCCCCAAAAGTTGGATGATTCGGGGGCAGAAGACGAATGCGAAAAAGAATGTGAAAATGTCTTCCCCAGTGAAGACGAATATGACATTGCAATATCGTCAAAACCATCTCTACTTGCAAATGTTACACCATTAGCTGAAATACCAAGTGAAGATAGATCAGGCAAAGCCACTGCCCCCTCCAAATACAAAAGCACTTGTTTCATACTTGGTCTTGCAATTGCCTCGCAATTCGAGCACAACAACCCTAATTTCAACACCATCTCTGCTTGTTGCCAAACATACTCCTTGCCCAACTTTTCATCTACAACCTTGAGGATATTCCCTTTCTTCCACCAATTATAAACCACGTCAACTAAGATCAAACTTTCACTTGTTGCACGAGGATCTATAGGCCGTCGGCCACACACAACTTCGAGCAAAAATGCCCCAAAAGAGTAAACATCACTACTAGTCGTAGCCCTGCCTGTCCTAGTGTGCTCTGGAGCAATGTACCCGAGCGTTCCTACAACGTGAGTCGTTTGAGGATCCGTCCCATGATCATACAACCTCGCTAGTCCAAAATCGCCTAATCTGCTATTCATCTCGTTGTCTAGCAACACATTGCTAGCTTTTACGTCCCTATGTATAACAACTTGCTCCCACTCCTCATGTAAATAGTACAACCCCGATGCCACACCTTTGATGATCCGAAAACGTTGGTTCCAAGAAAGAACAAAACTTGAATTTTGATCGTATAGTAACTTGTCGAGGCTCCCTTTTGTCATGTACTCATAAACCAAAAGTAGCTCATTCTTTCTCCGGCAATATCCAAGAAGTGGCACCAAATTCCGGTGGCGTAACCTGCCTAGACTAACGATTTCCGCCACGAATTCTCTCATCCCTTGTCTTGATTCATGAGAGACTCTTTTCACAGCAATTTCCAGTTTTGAACTTGGCAATACACCTCTATATACTCTGCCAAATCCCCCTGTTCCAAGTAGCTCTTTCTCTTTAAACCCTTGAGTAGCAACATACAACTCCTTGAAATGAAACCTCTGAGTTGCAAAATCATGTTCCCAATCTTCAACAATTTCAGCAAACATCCTCTTCCTTCGAATATAATATCCCACGCTCAAAAGGGTCAAAACCATTAAGGATAATACAACAAGTGGAACACCCATTGTCAAGAATGTTGATTTCTTCTTAGGTACAACTCTAGGAAGCTTAGGTAATTGGGACAAATCAAACTCCTCGGCTTCTCCATTAAGCTTGAAGCTCCATCCGAGGATGTAATGGCGAGTGAAAACAGAACCAGTTGAAGAAGAGAATCCAACATACATCTCCTGCTTTATAAATGGTGAAATGTCTATGGACATAGACAAAAGTGGCCTCTTTGGTTTTTCAAAATTCATTGGAGCTAATGTCACGTTCATTTGTTTGGTAACATTATTATATTCTACCCAAATTCGCATTGGATAGCCACTGAAGAGAGTTAAGTTTCGACGAATTGGATCTTGGTCTTCATAATAACCTGTAAAGGGAGGGAGTTATTATTATGTTGGGATTACAAAGGAAGATTGCAACAATACAGTACCTTTCGTAATATCTCATGATCACTAAGCTGTCTGTAATACATATACGGAGTAAAACATAATCATTTTTTGTTTTTTGTTTTAATAGAGCATATCATTTAACTCAAATTACTAACACCAATTATATTATGTCCTAACTGTTTACAAATAAATTGCTTACAATCTTCGAACTTAATTATTTTTTCGTAATATCTCCTGATCACTAAGCTACCCTAACAATGATATGCGATGTCAGTTTCCGATAAACTATAATATATTTTCCGAGAACATGCATTAAAAGTTATAAAATTGATATAAAACAATAAATATGTTGATGATGAGTACCTGCAGATGCTGATAAGTTAGACCTGAGGCCATTTATATCAATCCCAACATGATTATTATCTATATCTCCAAGTTCCACGTTCCGAATTGTGTCAAGTTCCACAGCAACAACATAATTTGTAATATTTCCATCATTTGAACTGTTGAAAAGGCCTAGATGTTGGCTTGCAAGACCTCCAGGAAGGCCTCTTGTTGGTGCTAGAACAAAGGCAATACCATGTCCACTCAAAGTTGGGTATTCTGGAATTATCCCAAAAACAAATGACGTTGAGAAAGATGAAGATGACCCGTTTTCACTGTTCTTGAATTTGATCGGGTTCGGGTAGAAGGCATGACCCGTTTCTTGTTGTGTGGCATTTGTTAACATCAACAGACCATTTGGAGTTATCTCAGCTATGCCATCAAGACTTATGTTAGCTTGAAGAAATCCATTATAAATGAAACTATTATTGTTGTCTTGAGAATTTGATGTAAAGCTACAAAAGAAGAGAGTAAGTAGAAGTTTTATTACAAGCTTCTTAATCATTGCTGAGTTTGGCATGGGGAATAATGGTTGTTTTGGCTTTTAAAAACTAAGCAAATGAGGAAGTTGTGTTGACTTCATTCAGAATGATGCAATGAATAGATAAGAGAAAACTAGTATTGATTCTACAAACCGGTGTATACGTAACTAACGTAAGTTATTAAGTTTGTATTTGCCATATTATTAATTGATTTTAAGATGGAAAGGATAGAAAATATAATAAATTTAATGTTACTTGTATGTAAACTAAATTGGTCTCATCTTATTTAGTACTTTAACATATCATCAATTGATTTAAGGCTTAAATTCCGACAGGCCCCTGAACTTTGCTCATCTGGTCAATTTGGCCCCTGAAGTTTGAAAATATGTCTACTTGCCCCCTGAACTATCCTAACTGGTCATTTTGGCCATTTTCACCTTAAAATGAATGGTAAAATAGGCATACAACAATAATAGGCGTTACGAGTCAATTTATAATAGACAAAGTAATAAAAAATTTAAAAAAAAATTAAAAAGTAATATAAAATTAATATTAAATTATTAAATAATAATAAACCCCCACCCACCCCACCTTAAAACCGTTCACCATTGATAGAACCTGCACGAGAAGACCACCCTAGCCTCAACCCCGTTCACCATTGACGAGGCCTTCACGAGAAGACGATCGAGCTAGGCTGCACTAGAAGAAGCTCGAGCTGGTGGAGGAAGGGGGAGGTCGAGATCGGATATGGAAGGAGGGGGAGATCGGGAAGGAAAAGGCAGTTGCCGGAGATGAGGGATGGGGGTTGGGGACGACGGGGGAGGGGGATTATTTTTTTTTTGTTTAGTTTTAATAATTTTTTTTCTTTTAAAAGAGCCCTTATATATTTTCTTTATTAAAAGTGACCTCAAAATGTCTATTATATACTAAATTCCTATTTTGTCCTTCATGAAAAGTTAAAATTTGTTAATTTGCCCCTGAACAGTTATGAAAATGGCCAAAATGACCTGTTGTGAAAGTTCAGGGGGCAAGTAGACCTATTTTCAAACTTCAGGGGCCAAATTGACCAGATGATCAAAGTTCAGGGGCTTGTCGGAATTTAAGCCTTGATTTAAAGATGAAATTATAAACTTGTTGATTTACGGATGAGATTATGAATTTTTAACATGATATCATGATCTAGATCTGTAATTAAGATCTCATATTTGATCATTGGTGGAAGAGTAATATATAATAGTGGTTCTTTTTAGTTAGTCATGTTCAGACGAACAATTACTTTTAAGAAAATAAATAAATTATATAGATATAAATAAATATAAAATTAGCATTTTTGTTTATATTTCAATATATATAAGTGTTTTAAGCATATACTCGGGGGTGGGTGCAGGGCGGACAATTTGAAAGCAGACTTCTCATTCATTAGATAGAGAAGATCACCAGGATTTCATCATCCGCTGCCAAACTTAATGAATTGCTCATCGAATGAGCATTCTCAATATTATGCCTTGAAGAGGACTCGAACCTCGCCATGCTCTTTAGCACGAGATTTTAAGTCTCGCTTATCTACCACTATTTCACCACCAAGACATCTTAAAAGTGAATCGTATTCCATGAATATGATATTGATTTCGTACACCCAATCCGAAATATCTAGATCCGCCCTACTAATATAGGAAAATTCTATCTACATTCATTCAGAAAAAGGGTACTAATATTTGTGTTATTTTAATGAAATCTTTCTTTTTGTAAATTAACAATATATTACACATACAATAAAATTTAATTAATAGATCGTTAGAGTGAAATACGAGATACATTGTCTCTAACAAGGTATTAATCGAAATCTCTTAATTGAAAGATTGAGTGAGATATTACAACCAAACAATTAGTCGGTTGAATTTGTTGGAAGATGATTGATCGGAGGTTGATAGTCCAGTAATATTTCAGGCGAGTGTAAATTACATTTGGACCAGATGAATTGAAGTCGGTATGAAATGTCTTGGTCTACACTACTCTACAGGCAAGTAAACAGCAATTTCATCGATTCTTCCAAGCGATAGTGACATTACTACTTATTCAAACTCTAAATTCACTTCTTAAGCCAATGCCAAATATATATATATATATATACTTGTCTTATTACCCAAATTTATTTGTTTCTTAAATTTATAATTTGAAATGTTGAATAGGTAATCAAGTCAACCATTAGAGCCAAAATGCCAATTGCAAAATAGGGTCCCTCAAATTAATTATCTTTAACATGTGCTCTTGACTTCTTGGGATGGAGGTTGATTGTATACTTGTATTATATCAACTCAAAAGATTTTGACTTAGTTTCGCTTCAATCGCTTTCTACTATGATAATCACAAGCAAGGAGAAGAAACTACCGAGTATTTCGACTTCCTTATCAACTAATTTTATTATTGGTTTCCCCCTATTCCGTAGTTGAATAAGGAGGCAGATATAAATAAAATTAATATTGTTTGTTTGTTTTTTATTCAAACTATTAATTTTTTTAGGGGGATCTCATTTTTATAAAAATTTAGAAGTTAAGAGTGTTTTGTTCAAAACAAATTTGGGGATTAGAGATTTTCGAAGAGTTAATTTCTCAAAAACTGCTTGCATATGGATGAAAATGATTTTTGATGTTGTGCTGTTCATCAAATTTAATACTCCCTCCGTCCCTAAATGATTGTCACATTTGACTTTTAGTGGTCAATAAAACACGATTTAAAATACAAATATCTCTTATTCTAAATGCAAAAAAATTATAATAAGTTGATATTTCAAAAATATATATTGAGACGAATCTAACGAGGTCCCACAAGACTATATTATTTCTTTTCGTTTAGTGAGAATTCGTGATCAAATTTTGGTGTAATTGACCACAAAAGTCAAAATGTGACAATCTTTTAGGGACGGAGGGAGTAACATATATGTTATTTCTTCAAATTTAATAACATACCAGTGGTGGAGCATCCTTGTATACACATGACCACCTCAAAATTTTTATAAGAATCTTATCTACTCTATGTATAACTGGGGAAGGGGGAATTGAAAGTTACATTTACGTAAAAATGAAGCCCCATGTTTTCATATGACCAATCAAGAAGTGACATATGTTGATATTAAAAAACAACTTCCATTTAACTATTTATCAAATAATTCAAAATTATATATTTTTATATGTAATACTGATGTATTTATGTTCCTTCAAATTCAGTTTTGAAATTGAATATATGATCTTTATAAATATTTTTTCATACATATGTTATAAAGTTTGTACCAATACCAAATTAGTTATACAAAAAAGAAAATGTGTAAGAAGAATAAGTTTGCACAAGCTGGACTGGGTCCTTTTATTTCATAGGTGAGAGAAAGAGGCCAATTAAATCATGGATGAGTGGAAGGGAACCCTGGGTAAAACATAGATGATGGTTCCAGCCTTTTGCCCAATTTTATTTAACATTTTGTCTCTCAATTTCAACAATATTTTTCTCTACTTTTTGTATTGAAAAAATTACACATTCAAGATTAATTATAAGTATAAAAAATTTGCTATATTTTCATTTATAAATTATTTTAGATTTAAATTATTGAATAACCTAAAAGTATTTCAATTTAGTTATTTAATGACTTCATATTATTTAATTAAATTGTCCTTACATATCTTGATTAAATGTTTAGTCTTACACAACTCAAATTATATAATACTTCTATGGGCCATTTGAAAGCATTACACATGTAAGAATGAATGAATGTTTTAATGCATACTATTATTTTGCACTCACCAATGTGAGAATGAATGAATGAATGGAGGCAACTTGTGTTTGAAGTATGAGACTTTGGCCTTTGGGGGATAAAGCCACCATCTTATGCTCCTTAGCCAATACCATCATATAACTAGACAGAAATTGCAACTGCAACTTATTTTATTACAAAAGTTTCCCAATTCTTCTTTATTTCTAATCCTTCAGATTTGATCTGCTTTATCAACCTCGTAATTAGATTCTTAATCATCTTTTAAGGTAACATTAGATTAATCTCTTCTACTAAGTATAAATTAATTATCTGAATAAATACTAAAATACGCTACATGATATCTTTAGATTGTTCCATGATTTTTTTTCTTTTTTAGATTGTTCCATGAATTTGATCTTATAATTAACTAAATGAGACATCATTATTTTATGCTTAAATTAGTTGTTCATCGCACTTGTGAGAGAACGTTATTAATCACAGAATGATATCAAAACTTCCATTTGATGCCACTCTACTAACACAATTTGCCAAGGTACACAACGCGAAAACACAAAACGTACCTTCGCTACTTTTTTGGTAGATAAGAAGTGTCCAACATACGTAATCTATGTTCGCTAAAATGCTCACAGATTTGGTTCGTTCACTAACACATCCGAGCATCTACCTAGTAGACTTTGCCTACCCACACACTGCTACCCTCTAACTGCAAAATACCCTTCATACAAACTGGCTTTAACATTAATGGTTTGAAGATTATGAATTTATGTCCAAAGCTATGATGATTGATGGGCATATACTTCTTTAAATAAAGAATTAATAGAAAACAAGTAATAGCAAGTAGTGGATAGTGGCACAAGTCTGAAGCAATGCATCTTTCTTCTTTTCTTTGCAAAAGTTTCTAAAGAAACAACATAAAGGTTAACCTGATAATGCTTCTTCTTCAATTCTTCCTCCTATAAAATCCTAACTTGTTGCTTTCACTCTCCAAGATCATACGTAAATGCAAAAAAATTAAATCCCATTTTTTTCATAACAAAAAGTTTACAATTCACCATTAGAAGATGCTAATGTTATCTTACTCAGTGTCCCTTCTACTCTGCATATTCTTGTTTCTTGTTCAAACAGGTAAGTCAAGTAGT
Source organism: Echium plantagineum (assembly GCA_003412495.2). Taxonomy (NCBI): domain Eukaryota; kingdom Viridiplantae; phylum Streptophyta; class Magnoliopsida; order Boraginales; family Boraginaceae; genus Echium; species Echium plantagineum. The sequence continues at coordinate 18,621,934 of CM016561.1, read as the reverse complement.
GGTTCGTTTACTCATAACTTGATTTGCATTTCTGAGGTAACTGTCAATTTGGTCTCGGATAGTGGGATAAATTGCAGGGTTGTCTCAAATAATTATACCGTTGCACATTAGTGCTTGAAGTAATGCAAATGTTGCACACATAAGCCCCTGCTTTTAACGTCTAAAATAGGGACGCATTTTCAACACTTGTCACTTCTGAAGTACTAATCTTAAATAGTGTAACTATGTCGAATTCAGCTGCAACTTCGTCCCACTATATGAAACCAAATCGGCAACCTCCATTTGTAGGAGTAATGTATATATTTTGTCTTGGTGATTGCAGATGCTATTCAAGTGATTATGGTGAATAACTGCAAGGAACACATCTGGCCAGGAATACTGGGTGGTGCTGGCCAAACAACCCCAAAAGAAGGAGGTTTCCAATTGACCAGTGGCGAGGAGGTGGTGATCGATATACCTAACAAGTGGTCAGGCAGGATTTGGGGTAGGCAGGACTGCAACTTTGATCAAAATGGTAAAGGCTCATGTGCCACTGGAGATTGCAATGGCCAATTGAACTGCAGAGGTACGGGTGGTGTTCCACCAGCAACAATTGTGGAAATGACATTAGGCTCATCATCTTCACCCTTACATTTCTATGACGTGAGCCTAGTCGATGGCTTCAACCTACCCGTCTCAATGAAGCCTGTTGGTGGAGGAGTTGGCTGTGGTGTAGCCTCGTGTGAGGTTGACCTCAACGTCTGTTGCCCATCAGCACTCGAAGTTAAGAGGGGAGACAAGGTAGTCGGGTGCAAAAGCGCGTGCTTGGCTATGCAATCAGCCAAGTCTTGTTGCACTGGCCAGTATGCAAATCCAAGAACTTGCAAGCCAACACTGTTTGCTAACCTGTTTAAAGCAATATGCCCAAAAGCCTATAGTTACGCGTTTGATGATTCTTCGAGCCTCAATAGATGCAGAGCATCTCGATATGTGATCACGTTCTGCCCGCCCCCGGTACTCTGAGCTTCATCAAATGTGATATGCCTTTTGAGTTGATTATGTGATGCTTAGAAATATAGGAGGTGATCACTAAAATGTTAGGTTATGATGTGAGGGGAAGGAAAACAGAACATCACTGATCACTGAATTAATATATCTACATATTGTAATGTCATATTAAATCAAATAGAATTTTGTTTTTCATCATCTACTCCGTACAAATCAAGCTCGAGCTTATTACATTATTATCTGAATATTAGCTGCAAATAGAGTATTAGACTTAATTAATAACTGGAACTCGAGTATAATACTCGATTAGTTAGCTAAATGTTAGCAGATTTAGCATTTTCGAACTTGTAGTATAGTAAACAAATTTATGGCGTAGGGTTACAGAGAAAATTGCCGAAATAGGCCCCGATAGTGGGATCGAATTGCACTTTAGCTCCCAATAGTTACACAGTTGCATTTTAGTCCCTGAAAGTGACCAAAAGGTTGCACTTTAGTCCCCAGTTCATGTTTTTCAATAAAGTTGGGGTCAACACACAATTTTTAACAATTATGGGATCAAAACACGATTTTTAACAAATTTTTTATGGTTGTTTTCCAATAAAGTCTACAATTATGGGTTAGCTAATGGACAAACTATAATTATAATGGTTGCTGAAGTAGTCCTCGGTAGTGGGACCAAATTGTTAAAAATCGTGTTTTGACCCCATAATTATTAAAAATCGTGTTTTGACCCCAACTTTATTGAAAAACATGACCCGGGGACTAAAGTGCAACCTTTTGGCCACTTTCGAGGACTAAAATGCAACCGTGTAACTACTGAGGGCTAAAGTACAATTCGGTCGCACTATCGGAGACTATTTATGCAATTTTCTCTAGGGTTACAAAAAAAATTACTCTATCATTGACGATTTTACTATTGATATTGATTGAATTCTCGGCCCTGGGCGATCGCACCCCCACACCCCTGCACCGACAGGGCCGGCGTAGGGCCCTGGTGGTGGACTGGTGGAGGTAGAGCTAGCTACCGGACGATTGTTTTTGTTACAAAGTTACTAGTTACTACTTGAACGACAAGTGATTGTTTCATATTAAAATTTCTTCGATTGAGAGTTGAACTCGACCTTAAACAACTCTTCTACCTAGAAATGTCAAACCTCATTACCATTGGTAAAAATGCCTAATTGGTGTAATAAGGTTTTTATTTGGTGTGGAAAGTACTTCATGCTAGGTACTAGGTAGTATTCAATAGTGGAGATTTACTAATAGTCAACTTAGTTATCCACTAATGGTCACAAGTATTTTTAAAATAATACTCCCTCCCATTTTTATATATATCGTTATAGACATTTTCACATAGATTAAAAAAAATTAAAAATTGTCAAAAGTACACTGAAAATCTAAAATGTAAATTGATTGTTACTATATTATTGGTTAGTTGATAATTCAATGAACAAAGTAATCAAAAAGTGTATTAAAATTGTAAAACGTCATATAAAAAAACAAAATCAAAAATCTAAAACATCATATAAAAAACGGAGGGAGTAGTTTTTATCATTAACCTTAGTCTGCCATCACCATACTTCAAAAGTTGTCAAATTTGTTTTTCAATGTTTAGACATTGTAAAAATTTATAGTCCTGATATAGAAAACTTAGATGTGAATCAAAATTATATTAAAGAGTGCAGGTTAAGTATACTATATTTTGATCCATTTTTTGTTGTGACAATATTACAAAGTATTTACAAAAATTTATAAGTACAAAATTTGAAAGGTTGATTATTAAAATTTGAAATTCGACGACATTTTAAGGATAGAGGAAGAACATCGATTTATGAAATAAGCTAGATATATTATTTACAACACTTTTATGTATCCAAGTATTGAATATGAAATATTTACTTAAATCAAATTAATGTGTGATTAAATTAAAATTGATTAATTTAAACTGCTAAGTTAAAATTACAGGAAGATGAAGGTAATGAAAGAAGGTTAGGTGACTCAAAATATGAAATAGTAGCAAAAAGAAAGATGAGTTGAAGAATATGTTAGTTTCTTTTGATTTGATATCAAAGTACCAAAATCAATGTCCTTTGTAGCACAAGAACTACCCTATGAAAACTCCAGTTCCACCAACTTATCTTCATAACCATCTCATCCCTAGCTCCACCAACTTAGCTTCACAACCATTTCATCTTTTATGTGACCGTACAACAAGCATGACTAAATCAAGATTTTCATCTAGGAACGAACGGCCAAGGAACGGGTAAAAAATAAAAACAAATATAGAAAATATTCAGGAGGGCGATCCCAATAATTCTTTTAAAAAACGTACATTAGTTTTATTTTTCAATAGCATACGTTCATTTTTTGCGACCGTATCGATGTAGACCTCCCAAGATGACATAACGACTAAGGAAAGTATTGACAGAAAGCTATAAACAATATACATATCAATGTACCTCCAGGTGTAGTCAAACAGATCTTTAGATTGTCTTTGACATCACTCTAATGCTGTTTTCAGCAACAGTTACATTCCTCCAGAACATAACTAGTCTTCTTCAACTTCAAGCTCTACCTCCATCTCCATCTCCATCTACCCAACTACCTAATACCTATGTATCATGCACTTTTTTTTTCTATATATACACAAATGTCCCATGCTTTATTTCACCATTATCTCTCTAAAACACAACTGCAAAACAACATTCGAACGAGTTCCCAATGGCGATTATGGTGCCTCTTTTGATCACATTGTGCCTCCTCTTTGGAAATGTCCAATGCTTAACTAGGCATTATGAGTTCAATGTAAGATACGCGTCATCGATATTCGTCGCATCAACTTAATTGATAAGTTATTTTGTTGATTTAATTGTGTATTTGTTGTTCAATTGGTTTAGATACAAATGAAAAATGTGACTAGACTTTGCCACACAAGGAGCATTGTTACTGTCAATGGGAAGTTTCCTGGACCTCCAATTGTAGCCAGGGAGGGTGATAGGCTTCTTATCAAAGTCAATAATCATGTCTCAAACAACATTACTATCCATTGGTATATATGATTTCTAAATTTTGTATTGCTTAATGAACTCAAGTAGCAACTATGGTAACAATTACATTGCAAAAAATGGAACAGGCATGGAATTCGACAACTCCGAAGTGGTTGGGCAGATGGTCCGGCATACATCACGCAATGTCCGATACAGACCGGCCAGAGCTATGTCTACAACTTCACCATTACCGGCCAACGAGGAACATTATGGTGGCATGCACATTTCTCATGGCTAAGATCGACCGTTTATGGTCCAATAATAATCCATCCTAAGGAGAATGTACCATATCCATTTGAAAAACCTCACAAGGAAGTTCCAATTGTCTTTGGTAATCTAATACACTTAACAACTCAAGGTTTCCAAAACAAAATATATTTTAATATCAAACTTGGTTATAATACTTACTACTATTTCAGGAGAGTGGTTTAACACTGATACTGAAGCAATAATTAGCCAAGCATTACAAACAGGAGGTGGTCCAAATGTCTCTGATGCCTATACCATTAATGGACTTCCCGGATTATTTTATAATTGCTCTTCCAAAGGTCCCAAATCTCTCCCTCGTTGTTTCGTTTCAAATCTGCACCTGCAAATGCCTCTCAAACTCATCACATAAACGTTACTAGCTGATCAGTAACAGATCAACGACATTATATTTAGTTCGTCGCAGATGCTCGTTTTCTGACATTTTGTTTGTGATCATTATTGCAGACACATTCAAGTTGAAAGTGAAACCAGGGAAGACCTATCTCCTGAGGATCATCAACGCTGCACTAAATGATGAGCTCTTCTTCAGTATCGCAAACCATACACTCACAACCGTCGACGTTGATGCCATTTATGTTAAACCATTCCAAACCAATACCATCCTGATAGCCCCTGGACAAACCTCAAATGTCCTTCTGAAAACCAAACCACATTTTCCTAAGGCCACATTTCTCATGATGGCTAGACCATATGCAACTGGCGCGGGTACTTTCGACAATTCCACTGTCGCTGGAATTCTTGAATATGAATCTCCAAAATTATTGCACCATTCAGCTAAGAAGCTTCCCATTTTCAAACCATCACTCCCAGCTCTCAATGATACAAATTTTGCCACTAAATTTACCAATAAACTACGCAGTTTAGCATCCCCTCAATTTCCAGCAAATGTACCCAAGAACATTGACAAACATTTCCTTTTCACAGTTGGCTTAGGAACAAATCCATGTGACAAAAACCAAACTTGCCAGGGACCAAATGGTACAAAATTTGCTGCATCAATTAACAATGTTTCTTTTATACAACCAACCACAGCACTACTTCAAGCACATTTCTCAGGGCAATCAAATGGTGTATATAAACCAAATTTCCCATACAGTCCCTCGCATTGGTTTAACTTTACCGGGACTACCCCTCCTAACAACACTATGGTGAACAATGATACAAGACTAATGGTATTGCCATTTAATTCAAGTGTTGAGTTAGTCATGCAAGATACAAGCATTCTTGGTGCTGAAAGTCACCCTCTTCATCTTCATGGATTCAACTTCTTTGTTGTTGGTCAAGGATTTGGGAACTATGATCCTAAAAATGATCCTAAAAACTTCAATCTTGTGGACCCTGTCGAGAGGAACACCGTGGGTGTACCTCCTGGAGGATGGGTTGCAATCAGATTTTTCGCTGATAATCCAGGTTAGTAGTTAACTATCAAAACTATATATACTATCATATATGTCATCCCATGTACTCCCGATAATTATCCCGTGCATTATTATAGTAATCCTTTTACATTAACTTTGTAGGTGTTTGGTTCATGCATTGTCACCTTGAGGTGCATACAAGCTGGGGTTTGAAGATGGCATGGTTGGTCTTGGATGGAAAGCTTCCCAATCAGAAACTCCTTCCGCCACCATCAGATCTCCCGAAATGTTGATTTTGTTCTTCAATTTTTCCTCAGTAGCAGTATTATGTTTTACACTAACTGGCCTTCTCCAGATTGTGCGTCGACTTGTATGTTTCTTCATTTGTTCTTTTCTTTACTAAGCTTTTTGTAGTCGGGTTTCTTCGATTGTGATTGAGTATGAGAAAATCATGACTATGTACTGAGGTTGAACTTAATAAAAATTGAGAGCATTCTTTTCATGAATATACACAAAAGTTAGTGATCTCAAACATTTACAACAATTGAATGTATACAAGTCTCTACTAGACTGTAATCTGTAATTCTTATCTGTGGCATAATATCCTGAAGACTCTCAAAGTGGAACCTTCAAAGATAGTGGAAAGTGAAGTTACTTCCCCTCTTAAAGTAGTAACCAAATTAACATTGCAATCTTTGTTGTACCACCATTACCTCTAAGTTAGTCATTGACAGAAAACTTAACGGCGTGAGCAGAAGTGGTTGAAAGTTAAATATCAGTGATGGACCGGGTCCAGTTTATTTATGTGCGAGCAAACGGGTCCTACACATAAACATGCACGATATATACACTTCAAATCTATGGAATCAGCATGTATGTAGTATACGGGACAAGATAACGAGAATATTACCAGAATCCTAAAGTATAATGCACAATACGAGAAGGGAGAACTGAGTGATTGTGAAGTGAAGTCACTTCATGCATTACTTTTTTGGTTCGCATACAGCTGATGGCATTCTGTCCCTCTTCAAAAGCCAATTTTAATCTCAGAACTGCTAAAAGTGTTATTTGCCTAGAGAGAGTTTTACAAGCAGTTACATGAATTATATAGGGGTTAGCCGTTCCACATTATACAATTACATAACTAGCAAGAATTAGAAAGTTTAATGAGGGGAAAACTAATGAACCTGAAAAGTTATGACTGTGATAAACTGAGCCGATTAATTCATCCCTCTGCATCTAAAGGTTGCCACAAGTGACACTACACCATATACAATGTCACACTCCTACGAAGCCGTCCAACAAGATAAGGCGTATATGATTCGCCCCTTCCATCCGAGCAACATCCACTGATTATCTTCACCAATCACAAAATCTTTGTGGTAGCATGATCTGATTTTGTTAGTTGAAAGTTTCGTAATATCTCGTGGGAAAGGTATCTGAGTGAAACCTGCCCTTAGATGACGAACTTGCCACTGCTTGTATGTTTCTGGCCTTTCAACCCTTTCCCAACCTTCGCAAGCTATTACATTCATCGCTTCTCTGCCAAAGATCTCTCTTTCAATCAACATCCGCTCAGGCATCTCACGAGGTACATTGGTTTCAAGCATATCAAATAGTGCAGAAAAGTGGAATAGAGCCTCTCGGAACCGGGTAACAAAGAACGGAGCGCTGTAGGCCCCATTGACAATGCCATGGACAAAAATATCTGGTTTTGTCTTGCTTATCAGGTTAAGAACTGCAGTCCTTGAACTTTCCGAAGCCACTGTTTCATCATGTAGATTCTGAAATCTGAACAGGCAATTGACAAAAAGAAACTCGTCCTTTTTAATTTTAAGTTCCTCGACTCTGATAGACTCCCATTTTTTAGCTATAGCATTATACTCGAACGGCACATTGAAAGTCTGAGCATAATCAGCCAAACGCCGCCCGGTCTCCTCAATCTGTTCTGCTGGACGGAAACCAGGTTGGGGGAATTCAATTCCAGTGATTCGAAGCTTTGGAGGCCCACCTTCTCTTGCTGCTAGACGCTGCATGAAGGTAGGCCACTGGAAACCATATAGGATTCCGAAGTCTATGACATGAACCCTCCTTGCCTTTTGTGCTTTCATCATACTTGTTTTATTAGAGGCAAGGACTGAAATCTTCCTGAATGGACTTGATGCTAAATATGTATGGTAAGCTTTCAAGTAATTTGCAGCAGATGTTCGTTTGTTGACAAGCGTCTTATATATTTGGCTGCCAATGCCTGCCAAGCGTGCCTCGAGGCCATCAGCAAAGCAGTTAGCTAGTCTCTGACTTCCATCACCAAAGGAAGAAGAATGCTTCCTAATCTGTTTTAGCAGTTCATTTGCATTGCAGCGATCATCTGCAGCAACAGCCTGTGCACAATTGATCAGAAGGGTTCTTAAGTCTATGACTTCCTTTTTTGTACTTGGTCTCCTACCACGGCCTTTTCCTCGGGTAGTTCCTTTCGGCTTTGGATTTTGCTGCACCTTCTTCCAGGTTGCATCTATCAACCTCGTGCGAAGAGCCGTCAATTCCTCCTCACCCTTCCCCATGCTATGAAGCAATACTACATCAAACTCCTCTGACCGAATTGGTGAGTCAGTATAAACTGCAGCTTGCTTGGTTCTTCTACCTTCTTCCAACTCTATGCCATCGCAGTGAGGATTTTTTGTCCCCCTCGATTCAGTTGAAGACGAAGTTTCATATTCCCTCGCTTTTTCTTCCTTCACTCCCATGGTTTCTCCTATATCTTTCCGTTCCTGCAGTAATTGCGCGTTAAAATCAAAGTTTATTAACAACTTACGCTCTGTCGGGAGGTACTTGTTCGCTTCTTCAACCCCCTTATTGAAGTTCCAAACCAATTGGCTCTCATTATATGCATCTGCTGATTGAAAAGGACTTACAGGAGAGTCCACAAATCCATCTACAAGAGTGCTCAAACTATTTGACGAGCACATGGATGAGTTAGATGGATAATTCTGGACTTGACTGGAAACACCATAATTGAAGTCAACATGATTGGGGATCCAACTCGAATTTATGAGGTAATCACTTCGTTCTTCAGGGTAACCATGAATCACATGATTATTCTGGTCATTTTCAGATGTATAAATCTCTGGACTGTCATCATTGTGGCTATTATATGCTGTTTCATTTATTTCAGTCGCCTGTGGAGTCTCCTTGCCTAGAGCCTCATATAACGACTGTTCTTTCGCTTGAAGCTCCAAAGATTCTTGAAGCAGGTAAGTCTTATCCTCCATATCTTCTTCCATAAGCATTCGATTTATATAAGTCAGCACAGCATCCGATAAATCACAATCTTCATTAAAATCATCATCAATACCAAGTGCTGAACTAGAGGTTAAATTTCCGTATACAGGCTCACTGGGAAAACACGGAACAGGATCGTAATTAGGTTGAACATAGTGATGATCCTCGAACCTAGGTCCATCACCTAATATAACATCTTGATACACAGTATCAAATCTCGGTATGTTACTTATGTTCTGATCTACAGAAACCATATCAGATTGATGATTCCTCAGTTGAACTCCATTCAAGGAACTAGAATAACCCCTACTTCTAGAATCCATTCTACTTTTCACAATATTTTTATGTCCCAAAACTCGTCCAACTTATGCATACGTGCCCTTAAGCTTCAATAGCAATAAAAATATAATCTGCATTCAATCATAAGAATACCATAAGAACAAATTAAGTTCAAACTCATAGAAAGATCCAATTTTTATCATTCTTGAAGGATTACTTTAGCAAATAGTACATATACAACAACAAATTTTGTATCCCCAAAAGATAAAAATAAAACAATCCTTCTAAATTCTTTAATTCAATAAAAGATAAGTAAATTAACTTCTATGTAAATTGAGTATATAACTAAGGAGTGATGAATGAAAGATATTTAGAGCAAAATATACCTCAAGATATTGGAACAATAATGAATTTCAATCTGATGTGAGAGCTGAATAGTTTATTTCAGGGCTTTAGTTTGGTTGAAATGCGAAAGTGAGGAAGAAAAGAGACTTTAAAATATTACTACTAGTCTACTACTTATTACAAAAGAAATCAAGAAAGTTGTACTTTTATTCGACAATGGTTGCTAACATAGGTTTTGGTTTGAATGTGCCAATAGACTCGTATCTCTCTTCTCTATGATTTAAGTTGACTTTAAGCTCTTTATTTATTTATTTATTTATTTTAGTAGTAATAAATTATTGGAGTAATAGTTACTAGTTTATTCATTTATATGAAATTCTTTAAATATGACTAAACTGATTTCCATGACTAATGTTTGATGAAAACTAATGAAGGTTAGGATCATACATTTTGTACAATCACATAAAAACAGATTTTCTATAAAACTTCGTATATCTCTAAAACATTTTATTATTATGTCAAAAATAGAAACTAAAATTATGGATAAGGATCAAAACTCATAAAGTCTTAGAAGTTACAGTACAATGGTCCGTGAATAGGGCCAAAATACCTCAGGTAGATTACTCAGGAAAGTCGAACTAGATCAACAGCTAGCAAGCAAGTTGAATTATGGAGTAGTATTTGATTGGGTTAATGGCGTCAAATATCTCTAAAAGTATCTAATATTTTCAGTTCGATCACTCAATTACATTGTTTTGGGAAAAACTTGGTTACCCAAAATTTTTCAAAACGGTGCAGTGACCAAGTTTTTCAAAAAAATGCATTTGAGTGACCCAACATGGTCCATTTAAAATGAAGGTGATCGAACTGGAAATATTTGATACTTTCAGTGATCTTTGATGCCATTAACCCTATTTGATTTGCATCGGCAAACATAGAGCTTGGCTTCTAACGTGCTACTCAAGCTTGCAAAAATCATTGGCTTTATAGTTGTCTTCTATACTATTGACTAATTTTGTATATGGTCTTTGAACTAGAACATTTTTTTTAGCTGCCAACTGAATAATTTATCTTTTGGGAGTTGTCCTTTATACTGTTTATCTTTTCTGGATTGTCTTAAACCCATTTTTTGCACTAAAATATATGTAAATTAATTTAAAGAGAGGGGCAAAAAATAAATTACATGATAATTTAGATTTGTGAGGCACATATTAAAATAAATGTATATGTGGGAACTTTTATGTCACATGTAAATTTATTTTAAAATGTGTCTCACAAATCTAATAATTGTCAAATTCCTTTTTTGCCGTCTCTTGAAATTAATTTGGGTGAAGAATGATGCCAGGAGGCAAGGTTGAAAAAAGGAATAGTACAGAGGATAACACTGAAAAAAATAGATAGTTGGAGGGCTACATAGAAAATTAATAGTATATGGGGCAAACGGTCATTTCATATGGATAATTTCATGAAACACTATACTTATACATAGGGGCAAAATAGTAATTTCACTCCTTCAAAAATACTATTTGGGTACAGTGCGGGTGTGGGTATAACAAGTCATAATTGCCACATATCGACAATTCTTTCTAAACTGTAATTAGTGTTGGTAACGAGCCGGATAACCCGTTACCCGCTCAGGTATTGGACTCGATGCAATGCTCGATAGTTAAACAGTAGAGTGCGAACATAAGGTTGTACTCGTCTAAAATATCCGGATCACTCGATATTTAGCCGGATAAATAAATTTAATATATGTATTAAAATAATTATCTATTGTTAAGTTTTGTAAACTTTATTTATAACTAGTAATCTATGCACAGTTCAACCTGTGCAATTTCGTTCAAATAATATTTCATAAATTTTATAACTATATTCGCCTAAATATGACATTATAAAATAATAAAAATTAAATTGTATATCTAAGCATATTAATTTGAAAAAATACTATTCACTATTAACTTTTTGTCATTAAAATATATGCACATTAAAGGGTAGTTATTTTTCAAATGTTTGTCTTAGATAGGTGGCAAACATATATGATGCCACATGGATAACCCAGATGATCTCCTAGGCTTCACCAAACAAAAGCTTCCCACATTATAGTATAGATATTGTAAATAAGTAAGGTTTATGAAATATATTAATGTTCTAAATATACGTATTCCTTTTTTGTTTAAGATAAGCTCTGTATTTCCTATTTTGCCTTAATGAGCCGGATAATAAGGGAGTTGAGCCGGATAATCACACTACCCGATTTGCTACTCTCCTACTCATTAACATATGGAATCGAATAGAGTACTAAAGTTACCCTCGCTAAATTACATGTGATATCATCTTATCGAATAGAATGAGGTAATCCTGGCTAGTGCTGGAAAGGAGTTGGTAATTCGTGACCCGCGCGAGCACCCGAATCGACTATTCGATTTGATAGGTCGTTCGATAGTTAAGGAGTAAGGTAGGAGCCGAAGTTGGTGCTCGTTTAAGATACCCGGCGCGCTCGGTAATTACCCAGTCTCTTAACAAACTACCAAATAAATTAGTTAATATAATATATGTGTTCAAATATTGTTTATAATTAGGTTTTTGTAAACTTTCTAATAAATATTGCAAAAAGGTAAGTTTTATGTAATTTATTAAGGCTTATTTTTATTTTGGACCCTGAACTATCACGTAAGTTTCAAATTGGACCCTGATATTATCATAAGACTCATTTTGGACCATATACTACGGTTTGTCTCATTTTGGACCCTAAAATGTCAAATATGATGGAATTTGGTTTTAAAATAAGGGCAAATTCGGAATAGCATATATATTGAACTTTTGGGGCATAATTTACAAATAACAAAACCTGTTAAATTAAAAAATAAATATCACCACTTCATCTTCTTCATCAACCCCAATCTCCACCACAACACCCCAACCTTCATGTTTCTGCACATATATCTCACAAACTTCCAACAACCCAATTCATTTGAAATGAGTATTATATCTATAATGATGATTTATCATATTAACAAATCATCCATCATTCAATAAAAACCCGATACCATCTGCACCAAAAACCATTTGCACCAAAAACCATCATTAACTAACAACAAACCATATCCCTCAAGTAATACAAATCATAAAAGATGAATCTTTAAACAAATTGTAATTGACACATTAACAAAAAATGAAACAAATAAAACAAATATGTCAAGCAAAGCAAGATTAACATACCATTCAAACAAATTCAACCAAAACTTTACTGGATAACCCAAGTCTATCAAGAAACAAACTTTTAAGAGCCTATAATTTAAATTATGCCCCAAAAGCCAAGTTTTGTTATTTGTAAATTATGCCCCAAAAGTTTAATATATATGCTATTCCGAATTTGCCCTTATTTTAAAATCAAATTCCATCATTTTTGACATTTTAGGGTCCAAAATGAGACAAACCGTAGTATATGGTCCAAAATGAGTCTTAGGATAGTATCAGGGTCCAATTTGAAACTTACGTGATAGTTCAGGGTCCAAAATAAAAATAAGCCATTTATTAATGTTTCAAATACACCAATGCATTTTTTTTTTTTATTAAAATAAGTTTTTCTTTTTTCATTTTACTTTAAGGAACCGAATAATAAAGGTGTAGAGCCGGATAATTACATTATCTGGCTCGTTATTATAAGGAGTAGGGTGAATATTTCAGCACCCTGACCGATTTGACTCGTTTCCAGCATTACTCTTAGCTCGACTCGACTTGTTTCCGGTGTGTAAGTATAATACTGTATGGTCTCATTGAGTCATACTGGTGAAAAGATTGGGTGCATCAATACTTCCATGCATCAGGTGCATCAGGTATCCATTTAAAGGTTTCACGTGGGTACTGTACCCACTTGAAACTTCATCATTGGTACTTGTATCCAAATTGTACTATAACAATGGTACAATACCACATATTTATCAATCCAAAATAAATACTATGTGGTATTGTACCATTGTTATAGTACAATTTGGGTACAAGTACCAATGATGAAGTTTCAAGTGGGTACAGTACCCACATAAAACCTTTAAATGCGTACCTCATGCACCGAATTATTGATGTACCGAAACCGGACTCGTCATACTGAGGTGAAGAAAGGATGAAAAATGGACGACCAAATGCAAAGTGGACAATCAAAATGAGATACCTGACTACCTGAGCTATATCATACATCCTCCATACCAAAAGATCGTCGCTTCGTTGCCCCACATTGCTATTTGGAAAAGGAGAAAAAGATTTGATTTTTTCACATGGCAATTTCTTGTTTTTCAGTGACATGATGTGAACTCTTCTTATTAGGAATTTTCAACGGAGTCTCGCATTGCTGAGTTGTTGGGGAGGTTTTCATTGACCAAATCAAATCAGTGGGTCGGCTAGGTTTTCCTTTCAACCCATGAAGGGAAAGTCTCTTCTTGGACCTTCTTCTTTTATTTTATTGTAAGCTTCTTTTTCATGGTTTTCGCTTAGCTGTGTTCATGCTTAATTGGTTAGTTTGTTTCTGTGAAGTGGTTGTTTTTAATATAGTTAATGTTTTTTAGACATATTGTGTATGGAGAAGGGTATGCAATTATATATGTAGGACTTCGATAACTTAACTAATATGCGTTTATTGAATAAATTGATGCTGAATTCTACAGAGATTTTGTTTCTTCTAAGGTAATGGTAGTTGAATTTTTCATGTCCTATATATTTTAAGTTTTGTGGTATTGTCAATAATGAACAAATCAATAGCTCATTAGACTACCTACGCTTCTTATCTATTGGGAAGTTGTATATAGTGTCTGCATTTCTACTCTTGAGTCAACTAGGAAACAACCTCAATATTCTCACACGGGCAAGGCTGCGTACTAGTTGAATTGTAGATTCCACGTGGTTTAGTTCACCAAATATAAGTTCAAGAGCGTATGCTTGACTAATAAATATGGCCCTTTGAGAATCTAGATATATTGGCAGAAGGCTAGATTCAGGGGTGACTGGTCTTTTGTTTAATAAGTGCTTAGCGTCAGTTATGAATATGATCAAATTTCTTATAGCATGATGTTGTGATATTATTCGGTTGCACCAACAGTGTTCTACATCATGTCAATTTATAGCAATCAAATAAATGTCAAAGTTCTATGAAACTGAAGAAAGTGATGGGTCAATGATGCTGCACAGTGCATGTCGACTTCTTTTTGCTTCAGGTTACCGAAGATGGGTGCACTAGAAGTAAATAAAGTAGTCCATACACTTGCATATGGTTGCACATAGGAGCTTTTCATTTACTTGCCAACATGCTGAGTCTTTAAACTATTAGCATCTGGCTTGAGCAAGAATTTGGATATGGTATGTCACCATTGTGGAATCTGGACTTCCTCTTCTTTGGGAAGAAACTACTAGTAAACATCAATTAATATAATTTTGTTCAACAAACGTACCTTCTAAATGTCTTATATCTTACCTTCCCTGGTTATGGAGAATGTTACTCACTATTTTACATTTTTGCTTAGGTTATGCAGTAGCATTAATTTTTTTTTTTTGGGGGGGGGGGGGGGGGGGGGGGGGGTGACGCAGTAGCAATAAATATAATGAACTTGTCACTAGGATATTAGTCCCTTGCCTGCCTCCTTTCCCAAAAAGATAGTCAAGTTTTGCCTTTTGACAATTGAACTTTTTTAGATTTTGCAATATATGTCTATTCAGTTAGCATATATCAAATAATAGTAATTCCAATCTACTTCATTTCTGATATAATATTTTATTCAATCCAAAGTTGCCTCAAAGTTTGTAAGCACGACCAACAAGAATCAAACTTAACTATCCTTTGTTGGGATGGAGGGAATATTATGGTTGGACACAGCTACACACTTTTGGGACATATAGTTGTCTTCTCCTTTAGTTCAGATGTCCTTATGTGTCTGTTATGGTAGAACGTATCGGATCTCTCTATCTTATTGGTGGACTTGGTGGAAGTTCAGTTTTGGCAATATATTCAGTCAAATATATCCGTTGGCACTTCTGGTGCTATGTTCGACTTGCTTGGTAGTATGCTGTCTGAATTGCTTACCAATTAGACCATAATAATCTCGGAAGTTCTTTATGCGAATTTGATCTTCGAGCTGTCATATGCACTAGTTTCTTGAGCTCCAGTGCTTCATTCATCTGTTCCCTTACCCTTAGATTGTAGTAATTAATTTTCCTTTTTCAGTTGTGTTCTGGCAACTCTTGTTACCATCACGATAAATGTAGCTATTGGAATTTTCCCTCATGTGCATAATTTTGCTTGGGTTGCAGGTTTCCTTGTGGTTCCTTCTTGGCTTTGTATTACTGATGTACTAATGGGTTACTAAGAGATACACACTGTTGGAACTGTCTGCACACAGGGAGACCAAAGTTTCAGACATACCAATGGATTTTTTGCATCATTTCTTTCATCCTTCTGATTTTGTGGTAAGCTTCTCATCATTGTTATACTTTTGAGGTAATCTTGAGTGGAACGAATGGGGGTTGTGGTGTTCACACCTATAACTTATAAGAAACGCAAGCTTTTGAAGACTACACCCTTGAACACTGCATTTTAACTTTTTTTCTGATGACATACAAGTCAAGTTCTTTTTATTTTTGAATTAGAAACTATAAGCTGGCATGTATAGAGAAAGATTGTCCACAGTAGAGATTTTTGGCTGTTCGATAAATTGCCTTACGTAAATATGTAAGTTAATGTGCATGAGTCAACCTCTTGATATGCAAAAAAAAGTTTACCTGGAAGTATTAGTATTTCTCTGATCATGTTTGTAATGATAGATTTAGATACTACAAATAGAATGATGAACAGTTAACGGCTACGCATGTCCTTTTATCCTACTCTTAAGAGTAGAGGCAGTCATATGAATCTTATTTTCAATAACAAGGTAGAAAGGAAGGCAAATGGTTACAACTTACAAGTAACGGGTACTATGTTCGAGAGCTTGGAGAGTAGACATAAAGCGACCCTCCTTCCCAATATGTTTTCAGGTTTGACTTCAAACAAACTTCTAGAAAATCTTGAACAAACTTTTATTTACCAATAATGTGAGATAATGATTGCAAAAAGTGGAAATTTGAATAGTACAATATTTTTTTCTGTTGTAGGCATAGTTTGATCTCGAGTGAGAACAATTAGTTAATATAACTCTTTCGATCTATCTTGATTCGTCTTACTTAGCCACATTGTTGTATACTAAAGAAATTTCACTATTTACAGAGGTCGCATGATGTCTTTGTCTGAAATTTCTTTAAGAGCTTATACGCTAGTTAGTAATATCGCGAGGTTCTTAAAATGCAATGGCCTGGTTTCTGGAGGGGTTCCTGGATTTCTGTATCTGAACTCTGTTTGGATTAGTAACTCTGATTGTTCCCTATCCTCTCATTCAAGCACTTCTTTTTCGGTAGGCTTGTCAGTGGTGTAGTTATGCTTTTCCGCTATGTGAATCCTTATGCCCCATTGCTCATGGTGTCACTACATGAGTTGTGTGCCTATTTGCAAGTGTTTCACACATTTTATATTTCTCCTTTTATTTGTTACTTTCGGTGTAATGAATATCATGTTTCAACTTACTCATGCCATCTTTATTGGTTCGTACTTGGTAACCACTCTTAATGTTTTGTTCCCACCCCAACGCCTCTGCATGCCATCAATGTTAAATTAATTGTATTGCAGTCGGAGCAGATGATGAACCAGCTTACAGAGACATCCTCAAACAACAACAGAGCATGGACAGGTACATATACTTTAGCAAATTCCAGCACCTTGAAGATACAAGGCTTATGCAGCCAGCTTTGCTGATAATGAGAGCTCAAATCAAAGAAACCATTCGTCTTCTATGCGTTTATTTCATCTCTATTAAGATTTCTAATACAAAGAGTGGCTCGGTATCCCTATATATACAGTTGTTTTGTTCTGTTCGACAATAAAAAACAACACAGTAGAAGTGATGTCCTGATGGTAGATTTGGTATCTCGATTATTTAAATATATACTGAATTACCATAGTAAGTTCTCAATCTGAATCCAACAATGGTGAGAAAATATGGACTCTGGAGCCAGGGTAGGCACCAGTGGAGACGACGATTGTGGATGATGATGAGGATAGTAATCAAAGTGGATCTTAAACTAAAATTGAGGAGGGACTATCGGTCTATCGCCCTCCTTGATCTCTATTAAGCTCCGCCACTATTAACGAAATAAGAACCATAAAGGACGGGCCTTGTTCTGCAACGAAATATTGCATGGATACCAAATACGGGAGAAATTGGGATAATACCATTTTCGATGATGAAATTGTGACAGGAAAACCTACATTCAAAGTATAGTTATGTGCATGGTCTGAAGATATTTAGATATAGAAATAGGTTTGGGGGGTCCCTAAAGGTGATTGATTGAAGATTCTGATGCGAGTCCCCAGGGGGGTTATTATCATGTCTCGTTTTGCATGGATTTGACCACATGGACTTCATTAATCTTTTCTGCCTCCCCCCATGCACCATGTCGTCTCTCTTTTCTCTACAATCTGCTCCTTTCATTACATTTATCTTCACATAATTCACTGCCTCTTATTTTCTTCATTTTGCTTCTAATATTTTTCTTAATAATTACTACTACCTCGCTCCATCTGTAAAAGATTGAGGTGTATCCGTTTGTTTTTTTAACTGTCAAAATTCATAATTATAACAATATTTTTACTATTATCATCGAAAGTACAAACTAAAACTTTTTTAGGATGAAATACTGATTAAGTTCCATTTTTTCAAAATTATTTTTTGCTATAAATTAGAGATTGACGAAAGTATGAATATAATAGTATTACGAATACATAACTTATTAACTAATAGCACGCTAGATTATGTGCTATCCAGCTAATGAGTAGATGCACATATGAGACTAAATGTCTTTGAGATCTCGAATCTAAGACCTTCTTTTTAAAATTTTGGGACAGATGTTACCAGATATTGGATCATCGGCAAATAAATTACAAATTCGTACCAATAAAAATCATCAATAATTTGATATATAAATATTTGCAACACAGTATAATCTCCCGCTAAAAACAAGTTAGATATATACATAGTTGACTATTTTCTTCTTAATCTGCATCATTATTCCATCATAGTTAAGTACTTCCTCCGTTTTTTGTATATATTTTAATTTTTTTCACTTAATTAAGAAACAATATTATTTTATATATATGTACTTAATTAATAACTAGTCAATGATTATATGAATGTATAATTTCTTCTTTTTCAAGATATATTTACTACACTTGGAATGCATTCGATCAATAAGGATTTAAGAGAAAATATTGACCAAATATTGCATTAATTTTTTTAAAACGTCATATAAAAAAGAAGAGCAAATTGCTAAAATGGTCTCCGAAAGTGGGTTCATTTTGCCTTTTGGTCCTCAAAAGTACAAAAGTTACAACTCAGTCCACGATATTTGCCAATGGTTACAGATTGGTCCAAAATTTAATTAAGGCGTTATTTTTTAACGCCACAATAACTATTGTACTTCACTCCTAAGCTAATTCTATTATTACCGTTCTTACTTATTAACAACTCATCTAACTCACGAGACGCGCGGGCCGTCTATATTTAGCAGCGCCGTTAATTTTGGATTAATCGTGGATTAGTTTGTAACTTTTGTATTTTCGAGAATCAAAAGACAATCTGAATCCACTTTCAAAATTAACTAAGCAATTTGTTCTAATGAAAACGGAGGGAGATGTATTTTGTTGTTGATCTCCATCATTAATCCACTGAAATCAAAGAATGTGAAAGTAATAAGTAGTGTTGTTAAAAAGTCAACATCGATAATGAAGATATACATATGGTAATTTTTTATGTTTTGAGCACCGACAGTTAACATTATACAAAACACAGGAAACGTGCTATTGTCAGCCTCTTGCTTGTCATATACGGCCATATATGGTGTACCACATAAATGGTACGGTATTTCTCTTAAACAAAACAATATAAAATCAAATTTCTTAATTAATTGGATAATGGTTAAAGTTTAGGACATAGAAACAAATGACTTCACAAGCTTTATTGGACAAGTGGTATACGTAATATATATTGTATTTCATTAGATTTTAAGTGAACATTAGTATTTCACAACTATCTCTTTTAATATACAAAGGTATCCAATATATTGAAGGACATTTTGTTAAGATGTACATCCCACATCGGATATCGATGTCCTCCCGGATCAATATATAACATCTTGGGCTACTCCCTCTATTGTCAATTGGTTTTAGAGTGGAACCCCATAGACTCTTATCACATTTCAACCCAAAAAATAAGTTGTATGATATGTGAGATAATTGTCGAAATGGTGTTTGTATGTAGGTGACCGTTGCACACACATTGTTTGTATAAATGTCAACGGTATACAAATAATCCTCGTAAGTGTGTAAATGATCCCTAACTTAACACATCCGTTATGTGTAAATGATCCCTAACTTAACACATCCGTTACCAGTTAAAGATTATACTTACGGTGTAATTGTCCCTATATTAACACCTTCCTTAAGAGTTAACAATTATAAACTTAGTTTTGGGTCATTTTACAATTTTGATCAAAATTTGAGATAAATATTTTATTTTTTGGATTTTTTGAAAATGAGCACAAATGGTCGGTCCCACATAAACGTGTCTCCCGTGTGGCCGTGCATATGGTCTTTATTAAAATAGACTTATATTTTTTTCAATCTTCGTTAACATTTAACAAAAATGTTAACTTATGAATCATCATTTACACATATAATATATACTTACAGAAATTATTTGTGCATCATTCATACTTACATGAATCAATGGACAACAATCACACAATTACAAATATCATTTCAGCAATTATTCCCATGCATAACATATTAACATGTAGTGTACATTTTCATAAAATGTGATATGTATTATTAGAAGGTAAATTTAGATGTCAAAATTGGTATTCTTCACAATTTCTACGGGATCCGGTGGTACCATGTGCATCTGGGCCTTGCTGTCTAATAAACGTACATTACGTACGATATCAAACAAGGGGACCCCAACGAATTCTATACAATAAACTGAATCAAACTCTTTATATAGTTAATAAGATAAGCAAAATCAATTAGCTACTAATAATTGCATGAGTAATATAATGAACGTTGAACTGATTATTAAGATAATTGTTTAGTGCTTAGGTTGTAAGTCAAGTTTTAATGCATGTGTGATTAGAATTCGATATGCAATAATAGATAGACAATTGATATCTCTAAGGTTTTGAAGCCAGAGAGATCACATGCATGCATCTCCGATCCATCAATAAGCAACATGGACATTAATACCAATTGTTCTACATACTTCTACATGCACGATCATCTCTATTTAACCTACACAATTTTAATAATTTGCATCATTACACGGTCAATAGTAAAGTATATTAAAGATATTAGGACTATTTGTTTCTGGATCCATTAACTATCGTTATCTTTTCGAGTTAATAACGTCTAGTGAAAAAGGCTCTTTCTAGTGATCAAAAGGTCCTGAGTTCGAAATTTTACCCATTGCTAATTTACAAAAAAAAAATTATCGTTATCTTTTCAAATAGCACCCTGATAATCATTCTCAAGGAGCATTTTCGGTACAACACTATATTATCATCTTCATATTCAACCCTACCCCACCCCTATCTGCCCCATTTCCGATGCACAAATAAATGTACACCCCCTCCCCCGCCTCTTTTGCTCCTCCCCGCCCCCATTCTACCACTGCACGGACCCGTGCCATTGCTCCCCACCATTGCACATACCCTCCCCCCTTTCCCTTTGCTCGCCTCCCTCACCCCTACATGAAAACGCATGTCCCCGCCTCACCCACAACTACAAATAGCGACCTCATCATCCCCATCCCTATCCTTGAAGTACGCGACCCACCACCCCCTTCTCCATTTTCAATTTTAAGAGGTGGGATTTCGAATTGAATTTTGGGGGTGAGCTGGGGTAGGGTGAGGGTAAGGTTTTGAAAGCAATTGTCGGTGGTGGTAGGGTGGGGGTTAGGGATAAGGTCGAAGATATAATTTTAGTATTGTAATATGTCAATGATAATACAAAAGACTATATGAAAAAATAATAGTTTGAGAAGGTATTTGAAAAGATAACGATACTTAAAGAGACTATATATAAAAAAAAGGCAAGACATTATATTATTCGATATGTTTTTATCAAATATCATACTCCATACAACATACACAATATATCGAAATATATAATTAAATTAAGAAATAAAAAAGTTAATCATTGCAATTTAAATTATATGACAAAAGTTGATTTTACTCATATGACAAAAGATGATTTTATCATTTTTGGTACTTTTTTCAGTACGTAGTGTCCTCATAGAGTCTTAACATGTTTAAATCATCAATTACGATGAAATTATATCCTCCCTCTTTCCCAATTATTGTAGTTCAACTTTTTATTTGTCCGTCAAATTTTAAAACTTTTACTATGAATTTTCATTAGCTAATAACAAATGATATAGTCATACATATTGGATATTGGTAGATTCTTTTTTAATAATAATTTCTGAAATGTCAATTTTTTATAACATTAAATCGTGTGTATGTGGCATATACATGTAGAAAGTGGCACTATTGCAGAAATAATCCATAATACCCGTAGAAAGTGGCATTGTTGCACAATTTCTTATAACATTAAATCGTAAAGTTAAAAATATTTACAGTTTAAATCGTGTTTCGATGATCGTAAAATATGAGGAACTATAAATTGTAAAGGAGGGTTGGGAATATAATATTGGAGGAGAGCTAGCTCATAATAAATCTGATAGTGGTGTAATGTGGTATATATGAAAGTCGAAGACGTAGTACTAACTAGTGGTGGTACATTATTAAGAAAGCTAATAAGGTCAAATGTTTTTTAATCGAACTAGTTGTAATATAAAATAACGCAAACTGCTAAAGAAGTAATAATAACACGTAACATATGAGGCACATGAACTAGTGGGAGTGTTGAAGAAAAACGAAAAGAGGAGTTATGGAGTAGATATTAAGGTGGTAGAGCAAAATGGAGAAAGAGACTCAATAGCCAACAAAATAAGCTAAATTATTCGTATCACATGTTCACTGCTACGGCTACCTTTGTATTCGTATAACATTTATGCGTATAAAATTAAAGATATTTTATTTTAAATCGTACTTCGATGACTATAAAAAATCAAAATACTCTGATAAAGAAGGCTAGAGGGAAAATTAATTGAAGCAATATGCTTGTTAATTAAATCCATTCTTGGAGTAATGAAAAGTAACCAACAGAGTAAATACAAATTAATTATATACACCTGATTAAATCATTTTTATTGTTGTGTAAATCAGAATTCTCATTATGATATATTGATACACCTTAGGTAAGTAGGTTGTTAATCATCTAAATGATGGTTTGATTCCGTACGTTGACTATTTTCATTAAACAAAATTATAAGTTACTCAATCTTTATTCTCTATGTATATGATCACCGCTAAGAGTTATAAGGAAGACGTGAAAACTTTGTGTAATTAATGAACTAATAATAATGTCTAATAAATTGCATTTAGTGGAAGTTTTATAGTTTGTTCTCTTCTCTTGTAAAACAAGATTCATTCACATGAGCTACTAAAATTATGTCATTATATTTTCTTATATATAAATTTAAAATAGTGAATAATATATTTCATATTTGAATGAATGCATTATCAATTCGGCTTTGTCTTAATAATTCAAGTAATTATTATCCTAATTGCGGAGAACGACTATGATTCATTAATAATATGTTTTATTAATTAATATATACAATTATTTTCATTTAAAGGTGGTACTTAGAATGATACAACATAAAATGTTCAAAAGAAATGTACCAAAATGATACTATATACCGATATAATTTGTGTACCAAAATCTGTTAAGCAAGTTGGTACAAATTATCTAAAACGAAAAATAAGCTTAGATAATTGATATTAATGAACTTTTCTTGACATAATGGTACATATTACGTAAAATGTATCTAAAAAAAAGAAAATATAATTTAAATGAATATTATATTTTTTGTGATTAATAAATTATTAATAAACGAAAAATTTAATGAACTCCAACTTTTCGCATGTTATGAAAATCTAGGAAATTAGAGACGCGTTAAAATTTTATCAGATCATCTATTTTGGGATGTATATAAACTTAGTAGTACTTCTCCGTATATGGTATCAATATTGAATACTGAATATCTTCCAGGAATACAACCAAAGTTAACGCGTCATTCGAGTACAATATATAGTCATGTGCAAAAACAGTTCAATTTTTTGTATCATTGTATCCAAATTATTAATAGTATGACGAATATGGAATTAACATAGATACATAAATATCAAATTTTAACTAACCTAGTGAACTAAAGGTATATATGCGTCCGTTTTGTTTTTAGTGTGTTATAATTTTTAAACGCGTCTTTCATGCTTTCGGTGTTCACTAAAAATAAAACGAGAGACTTATTAAAAATAGGCTTTGCCTGAATTAACACCCCTAACCGATTCCTAGGTCCATCATATATATAGTTATGAGCTAAAAAAGATGGTGTAATGTGTAAAAATTGCTAGTTATACAAAATGACCATAAAGAAAAAGAAAAAGGGGATCCGTTATACACACCAGAATAGTATTTTTTAGAGTATATAATTATTATTTTGCCTTTAATTAACTTTTTCAATTACTACATTTTTAAATAGGAGTGGGCATAAATATAATTTCACATCGAAAAGTGCTACTGATGTGTGTATAACCGTTCAAAGAAAAAGGTGAGTTGTTAGTTGTTGATTGAGTAAATGAGCAAGCACACAAAATTGGAGATTTTAACGAGTCAGAAACTAAGTTCCAATTCACCCAATTCTTGCCATACTAATGGCCATGTGCTTAGCTACAAATCCTGCTTCAGCACGAGACTATCACATGCAAATCATATCTATATTCAATCATCTCCAATTTATTTATATAATGTTTTCTTGTAATTCCAGGAAAATCAACAACATCAGACGAAATACTGTTACTTCTTTTTTTCTTGGAAAAATACCACTTCAACAATTCTAATTTTTAAATTATTTTTTATGCATTTATTAATTCCACTGCCCCTTTGATTCTCCCCAATCCTCTGCCTCCATAAGTACCCCCTTCTTTCCCACCTCTTTTCTCCAATCCATTCCCTCTAAACCTCCTCCCCCCCCCCCCCCACCCCAGAAAAAATCTGCCCATTCCTTCAGCATTTCACATTGTATTGTTTTTCTTTAAAAGTAAACAAATAGTTGGGGATAATCAAGATTCAAGAATGGGTTTGAATGGATTTGTATACGTTTGTTTGTTGCTCTGCCTCTTCTCAGCTGCCACAGCTAGAGTCCCTGGTCCTTACACCGGCGGCCCGTGGACGAGTGCTCACGCCACTTTCTACGGCGGTGCTGATGCTTCTGGCACCATGGGTACTTCTCATTTTCCTTTCCATTTCTCATTACTAATTCTTGTTTATTATATGATCCTAGCAATCATGCTACTTATCGAGTGGACATTATATATATTTATTTCTCATATGCTTGTTTCTTACTGGTTATGTAAGTCCATATGTGACAGTTTGTTTTTACTTTCAATAAAGATAAAACAATAAATTATTACATTCTAGTCACATGACTTAAGGGACCGAAAGGAGTAAATGACATTCTAACATGGTAATGAGAAATAAGTTTATAATCGAATATTACGGGTTCATAATTTTGCATAAAATTAATTGACGATAACAACTATGTCGATTATAATAAGTTTACAAATTATAAGCCATCTAATATGTATTATTAGTAGTGAAAATGTGTTGGTAGTCTCGAAAATTAACCCATCAGTCCATCACAATAATTTGATTTAAGATGACACATAAACAATTGGGACATTCAACTCAATATAGTAATATATGAATTTCAAATTCATAAATAGGGCAAATCTTAACTAATACGAAGTATAAAATAAATCTTGTTTTTATAACATGAAATGTTTTTATTCAAATATTAAACTTTATTAACTTAAATCAAATCTTAACATTTGTTAAGAAGAAATTAATTTTGTGTCGCGTACCCTTTCAAATAGATGACGAAATAATTAACATTTATCGCAAAATATTATAATATAATCTTGTAGGTGGAGCTTGTGGATTCGGTAATTTATACAGCCAGGGGTATGGAGTAAACACTGCAGCACTAAGCACAGCACTATTCAATAATGGCTTAAGTTGTGGTGCTTGCTTCCAGATGAAATGTGACACAAACAGCGATTCCAAGTGGTGCAACCCCGGAAACCCCACCATCACCATCACCGCCACCAACTTCTGCCCGCCAAACTTCGCTCAGGCGAGCGATAATGGTGGGTGGTGCAACCCTCCCCGTGAACATTTTGATCTCGCTATGCCTATGTTCCTCAAACTTGCTCAATACCGAGCTGGAATTGTCCCCATTAGTTACCGCAGGTTAGTACATTTTTTTCTTCTATCGAATCAAATTGATCGATGAAATAATGCATATTGTTACATAAAATATTTATCGCGTCACTTTTCCTAATACTAATTTAAGATGAAACATCGTAAAATATCGAATTTTTGTTTTATTCACCTCGTGAGCTTTTGTTGATATAACTTTCCAGAATGAGGCATGTTGAGCATCTTTGCTAACATGTCCGATAATGGATTTTGGACACGAATGATCTTGTCATTTTCATGGAAAAGGAAAGATTGCTGTGCTCGTTATGTTGTCTAGTAGTGAATTATTTAATATTTACTTGTCCTTCATCTTATTATTGGTATGAGAAAAGAAAAGAAGGAAGTGAGATTTTGGTGGAGATACCAAATCATCGAAAATCTACTTCGTTAACTTTAGCGAAGCTGTTAGGTGTGTCAATTTGATTCTTTAGATCCTCCTTCCGATTTTTTAGTTACCATATAAATTTAAGTTTTTTATTTCAAAAAACACTTTAAACAAATCATGAATTGAGTAAATATTTCTTATTACTTTTGTAATTTAAATTATCAATCAATTATAATTCAATTTCAACCAATTAACATTCCATATTTCCAATATTCATTTTAATTACTATTTCTCCTTAGTCTATCATAAAATAATTTAGCCGACAGTTAAAAAATTAGGTAATACTATTATCTCAAAAAAAATTAATAGACTTCTTAACATTTCATTCTTTATTTAAATTATATGTCGTTTTTATATTATAAGGTACTACAACATTTCAAGACATGTGTGTTATGATTCTCTCTCCATAATTTTTTTTTACTATTTTCAATATAGAATTAAGCTTACAAAAATTATTTTTGTAACTTTTGTATTTTGACTTGCATAAATTTTACTTTTACAATCAAATGACATATTTTTTAATATCAAAACTAACCAAAAGAACTATATAACACTCAAAATAAATACAAATGTTTTTTAAATTTAGTAGTTAATCTTTGTAGATCGAATTTATAATGTAAATTTTCAATTAAATACTATAACGAGAATCATTATTAGATTGCAAATCCATCTCCCCATTGGGTTCGTTAGATCGAGAAGAACATGAGCATGTGTCACACTTCCCCATGCACCTGTTGAAGCAATTAATAAGAACAACCAGAAATACTTAGAGCCTAACTCTATATAGAGTTAGGTTTTACTAACCAAAAGGAAAAACTGTCCATACAAGCACCCATAAAAATAACATAAAACCCAACTACCTATTTAATCTTGATCCAACGGTCCAGATATGAAGTTAGGTTTTACTAACCCATTTTAAGTTAGGTTGTAAGAAAAAACTCCTCAGAACCATCCTCTATTTATGAGCATGTCACCATTTCCACCATTTCTCTTACCCAATCAAACAAAATGTTCCATTTCTCAATTTCCTCAATTCCAATTTTACCCAACACCATGTGCAAACATATCCCCATATATATACATATACTCATCTCCCCAATTCCTATTTTTACAGAGTCCCATGTGCAAAAGCAGGAGGAATCAGATTCACAATCAACGGTTTCAGATACTTCAATTTGGTACTGGTCACCAACGTGGCAGGGGCGGGTGACGTCAGGAGCGTCAGCATTAAGGGTACCAATACTCAATGGTTGTCCATGAGTAGAAACTGGGGGCAAAATTGGCAATCCAATGCTTTGCTTAATGGTCAAGCTTTATCTTTCAGAGTTAAAACAAGTGATCACCGCTCTTCGACCTCCATGAATATTGCCCCCTCCAATTGGCAATTTGGTCAGACATATACTGGAAAGAATTTCAAAGTCCCAAGATTTTAATTATTATACGAAAATTAAATGAGTCAAGAATAATGGAATTGTTTTTATACTGTAGTAATTTGTGTGGACTGTTTTGCCCCTGGTGAGTTTTCCTCTTTTTAAGTGGGGAAGCTTGGAGGGGTAGAAAAGTAATACTAGTAGATTAGTCAAATTTGGCTAATTAATTGCATAATGTAATATTAGTAAACTGTTATACATTTGGGAGATACTGGTGATTGGTGAAGGAATTTCACAAAGAGGTGAAGATGATTGAAGAAAGAGCTGAGGCGGTTGCAAAAATACGAAAGTAAAAATGTAGCCCGCAGCGTTACTAGTTCATTGTATTATTTTTATACTCAATTTATATCAATAAATGTGTGTTCTCTTTGTTATATTTATTGCAATAAGTTTTGGGTTTTTTTGTGTAATAATTTAACACTTAACAGTGATATATAATTGCATTTGAATATTTTGGTAATAGTGATAATTACATTATAAGATATGATATTAAAAAGGTCATTATAAGCACAATAAAAAAATAATTTAAGAGGTAATAACTAATAAGTAAATTGGCATAATAAATAACAACCCATATTAATAACAACCCTTATTAAGGGTTGACATAGCAGTCGTATGGAATCGGTTTCCTTCGGCAGCTTAAGCGTAAATTAGCTCAAAAAATAATGTTTTTAAAATAATTAATCATCCAACAAAAAGTTATTTTATTAGAAATAAATACATAATATAAATAATTGATCTTAAAAGCAAAATCAAACTCAAAATCAAAGTAACTATTAGGGTCAGAAAAAAAAGAGAGTTAAAAAATAGATTGAATTCTTGAACAATTAAGAGTGTGTTTGGTATGATGGAATGGAATGAATTAAACAGGAATGGAATTGAATGACTTGGTTTGGTACTTAGGAATTGATATTCATTGCATTCCTTAGTTAATCCCATTCCCCCATTTGAGGTAATACCCATTACTCCCAAATTGGGCGTAATCATCCATTACTTCAGATGAGGGAATCGAATGAGGAAAAATAGGACAGGGTTACAATATTTATAATTATAACAAATTATTCTAAAAATATTACATTTACACAAGCTGCTTTGATTACATTCAGAAATTCGCATTATTATTATTATTATCATATTTATTATTATTATTATTATTATTATAATAACTATCATTATCTCTACTACTACTATTATTATTATTATTATTATTATTATTATTATTATTATTATTATTATATTCATTAATATTATTACTATTATTATTATTATTATTATCATATTTATTATTATTATTATTATTATGATTATTATAATCATTATTATTATTACTATTATTTTTATTATTATTATCATATTTATTACTATCATTATTATTTTAGAATAATAATAGTAATAATAATAATAATGATGAAAATAAGATTATCTTTAGACAAGCGGCTTTGACTACATTGAGAAATTTGACACTATTATTATAGAAATATAATATTTACTTGAATATATTTAGTGGTACATTAGTAATTTAGTTATATTATGATTATTGTTACATCATACCAAACTAAGGAATGTAATGGTTAATGGTAATTGAATTACATTACTACGACCATACCAAACAAAATAATAAGAATCATTTGTTCATTCATTTCCTTTACTCATTCCATTACTGAAGTCATTCCATTCCTACATCATTCCATTCCAAGCTACCAGACGCACTCTAAGTATTATGAAAATGTAAATTTTTCTTACACATCAACTATTTTTAAATAGAGGGAATAGAAAGTTAGATTATAAATTGCTATATTCTCCGGCTATATTTATGACATACATCTTGCGAGAAACAACCGGTTTATGAGCATTCGTAGAAGTTAGAATCCATGCAAACTCGTAATCCGCACGAGTATAAATTTTGCACCGGTTATCAAATTTGTTTGAATGTTTCAATTTATTCTTAAACAAATTCCTTTTTATTATTATGAAGAAAGAAAACACAGCACCTAAAAACGATGCAAACTGCAAAGCCAATAGAATAGGAGTAGTCTAGTTAGTACTGTCTATCCAACCAAAATGCTAAGCCAATAGAATAGGCCATCTCAGAAGTCAGAAGGTAGCAGAAGAAAGCCCAAACAACTTCTACTGACAGTTAGGCCCGTTAAGCGTTAAACCAACTTAACAGACCTAATATTCCACTATAAAAGTGCCCATTTTTGAAGTCTCAAACTTACTCTTTGGTGATTGGACTATGACTTCCTGATACTGATATCACCTATTATAGATTAAGCTTACTTTCAGACTTTCAGTGTACAAGAGGCAAGAGACTTTGGAGACATAACAATGTTCGGATGTATTAGAAAACGTAATGTGTGTATTATAAGAGCGGATTCAGCTTTTTAAAGTGGGTATTTATTAATATATGTATATAATAGTATATATTTTAAAGTGGTGTTTAATACATTAAATATATGATTATATAAATATAACTGTTAATTTTTGTTTTAATTTATTTTGGTATACCTATATAATTAATTTTTTGTAATTTAGAATGTGCTTGCAGCTTGTTGGACGGTAGAGGGACAAACATGCAGTGCAAATGTATACACATTCGCCCATGGCATGTTGAGCATTTTAAGGAATGTAAATAATTATTTTTATTGACCGAAAACATAAGCAGTGCATAGTGTGCCAAAATTATGAAAAATTATTTGATAAGTAGGTGTTTAAATTCTATTCCAAATAAAAAAGTGAATATCTCTCTTTAAAAGATCTCGTCCTTCCTTGTCTTACGCTTACGACACGCAATGAGAGAAATCGCAGGTTGTGTAAGGTCAAGAGACTTGGATTTGGTTGTATTACAACCTTATGTGTTGTTGTGGTGGTAGTTATGGCGGGTGATAGTTGTGTTGATGGTAGTGGTTGGTGATGGTGATGATGTTATGAAGAAAAAGATGAAGTTGAGGAAGAAGAATATAATATAGAAACATAATAGTAATTTTTAATGGTATTAGTATTTAATGATTTATGTCGAAAATATCAATTTTCCAAATCTCCCAAAATTTTCCGGATTGAGAATTAAACTTCTAGACTAGTTGGTTGTGTCCGTCAACGACAGGCAACATTTTCGTAAATTTCAACAGTAGTACTAATTTGTCAAGTTTTTTTTAGAAGTTTTTCCTCATCGATAGAACAAAGTGCAAAATATAGAAAAGACATTAGGATGAAACACAAATTGACACGGAAAGATATGCCGGTCAATTTTCCATTAAATGCTGGAAGAACTTTACCAATTGCCTTGGCAGCACCATTGATGGCCCATCAACAGTCTTCTGAGTGGCGGTGATAGAGTGGACGGTAGTCATGAGACCCTCCACGTTTCCAAACCTATCATTAATCACCTTAGCCAATGGAGCTAGACAGTTGGTTGTGCAGCTAGCATTTGAAACAATGTCAAGATCTGGCTGCTTGTACTCATTGTGGTTGACACCCACAACGAACATGGGAGCATCCTTGCTAGGAGTTGAGATGACTACCTTCTTAGCACCACCCTGCCCAAAATAACGAGTCCTACCATTATAAATATGCTCGATCAAAATAATCATAACTCAACAAGTAATAGATTCCATATTTGAATATCAAAACAGATCTTTTGAAAGGCAAATACATTTAGGTATCGCATTAGGTAATCAAGGAAAACAATATGTAGTACAGACCACATTGATCATGGTAAGTATAAACACACACTTCCCGGACAAGGGATGATTCCGCAAGACGAAAAATACATTACTAACTGTTTTGCCAAAATAAAGAGATTAATTACCTGACTCCAAAGACTCGTACTGATTTTTCTCCAAAGAGAAGTGTCTTATCATCATGAACTCTAAGTTCATTGTGCTTCCATTGACCATGAACACTATCATACTTAAACATATATGTCTGCAAAATTATCCCACAAAACACAAATTAATTGTATGCTAAATTACTTAGTAAACTAATACCTCCAAATAATTTTAACTATCCTTATAATTTCTACGTGTTCAACTTCTCAACCCAATCTAATATTCTATCTTCCTCAGTTTTCAGACATTTTTCATCCAAAGCTTCAATATTTGACCATTATATAGTTACATTATGAAAAATTATACAAATCTATATTATTAAATTAATTACTTATATAGGATGAACCATCAAAGATTGATATTATACATAAACGTCAATTAAAATGACTCAAGTTTAATACATTCAAATATTTATTAGATATATGTGGAATGAGTATCCGTTAAGTACCATGTATTCAATGGTGATGAACGGATCGTTGACTGCAACAAGTTCAACATCATCTTTCTGTAGAGCCACTCTGGCAACCAAACGACCAATTCTTCCAAATCCTGCCAATTCATTAGGGCAACAAATCATAAGATACCAAGTATTGACATAAGCATACAAAAAGATCTCATCTTCATACAAAATTAACAAAACCCAATTATACAAACACAAAAAGATAGATTTTTTACATGAAAAATATATAGTTCAGTAATCAGGAGCATATATGATCAGATCTACACATTAAAAAAGGTACTGTAATAAAAAGGAGAAATGTGGTAAGACATTGGTACTATCGACGATGATGTTGTAGGGTTTCATAGATTGAGGATGTGAAGGGCGGAGGAGGAAGATGGTAGAAAGATATGGGAGGAAGAGGGTTTGTGAGATGAGGGAAGAATAAGGTGAAGGGAGAAGGCTTAGAATGATTTTAGAAGGGGAGGACAGAGCTAGATCTGAAAAAACAAAATAGTCCGTATTATTAAGATACAACTTATACTGCAAGATGTACAATGACGCCAAGCAGCGTGTATGACGACCATCCCTAAGTACAACTAAGAATGCGCATGGTACAAGCTGTTTATGCATGCGCGTGCATGTTAATCGCAAGCGTACAACTGTTGATGCAAGATGTACAAGCATGGGATGCAGGCGCGTGGATATGACGACCACGCACATTGAGGCTTTATTACTACCTATAGATGATCTTTGGCTTTTTTTCATCTGGGCACCTGAACTTCTGGTTTTATAACAAATAGGCACCTGGTGAACTTTTTATAACAAGTAGGCACCTGAGGCCGAAATTTGGCACCTGAACTTTTGGATTTCTCTTTTTTCAGATTTTAAACAATTAGATGAAGGGCAATTTGGACAGATCACATCATAAACTAACTAAAGCAAAGATCTTAACCCAACCTCTATCCACCCATTTAACCCAACCCTCATTAATATCTATTCAAATCAAAATCAACACTCACCTAAGCTCATGATTTTTTCATTTAAATTTCTGCATATGTTTTGATTCAAATGGATTATTGGACACCTTTTGTGAGCGTGGGGGATGAATTTGAGAAGCTTTCTCTTAGAATGAACCCTCCAAGGTACGATCTGCTCGCAGGTGGTGGTGGTGGGGGGGGGGGAGTGGTAGGGGGCTGTTGCGGGGAGGGGGGGTGGTAGGGGGCTGTTGCAGGTCGAGGGGTGGTAGGGGGAAGGAGCTGCAACTGCAGTTTGGGGTTGGGGGGGGGGGGGGAAGGAGCTGCAGGTTGGGGTTGGGGGGGGGGGGGGGGCGGGAAGGAGCTACAGTTTGCAGGTTGGGGTTGGGGGGGGGGGGGGGAAGGAGCTGCAGTTTGCAGGTTGGGGTTGAGGAGGGGGGGTGGGTAGGAGCTGCAGGTTGGGGTTGGGGGGGAGGGAGAGGAACTCCAACAGTTACGTAGGTTGGGGTGGGGTTGGGGGGACTCCAACAGTTACGCAGGTTGAGGGGGGGGGGGGTGGGGTCCTTTTTTTTTTTAGTTTTTAAGTTATTATTAATAATTATTTTTTAAGTTATTCTTCAATTTTGGCGCTTAAATGTTTTTTTTCCTGAATGGCACATGAACTTTTCTCGAATATTTCCCTTCAAAAACTCATATTTTCAATATGATTAACTTGCCCCTGGGTTAAAGAATTTTTAAATGTCAAAAATCTGAGAAATTAAAAAATTTGTGAAATCCAAAAGTTCAGGTGCCAAATTTCGGCCTCAGGTGCCTACTTGTTATAAAAAGTTCATCAGGTGCCTATTTGTTGTAAAACCAGAAGTTCAGATGCCCAGATGAAAAAAAGCCATGATCTTTCAACCATGAGAAAAAGTTAAATCATTACAATATGTGAATCTTAGCCTCCTTATAATATTGAGAGTGATGTTTGATTAAATTGAGAAATATTAAATTCCACAGACAGGGACATCAATGTTATGTAGGATGGACCGCAAGGAGAAGTATGAGTTGAAAACCTATGCAAAACAATAATCAATATTTGGTCAATGCTTTCTCAAATAATTTTTTCTATATACTCAAAATAATTAAATAAATTTTAAGTTAATCGAATAATTTAATAATTTTTTTTATATTAATAATCAAAAGATTCTAGGTCTCATGTCATCATTAATTATAAAAATAGAAAAGAAAAAGAACTTGAATAAACTTATAGGAAGAAGTTTAATACTTGTTTTCTATATAATCCTTTGTGAATTTTAATTTTTAAAATTTTATCGCATGGTTTTATAACTGTAATTAATCATTGATTATTTTTTTCTATAAATTAACGATGAGGTGAGTTTCGAAAAGCCTTTTTCACTAGATTATTCGATTAGTTATTGATTACTAGAATTTGATAAGAAGAAAAGTAAAAGGCTAATCATAACTAGTACTGTAATTAACGTAATGATAAGTTGATAACATATATTGTCGTGAATAACAAGTCAAATTGCGTACCAAAGCTGTCTTGAAAAAGTCGGCTCTCATTTTTCTTCTTCAAATCTCCACTCAAGACCACATCAAACTCCTCCCCACCTTATATAAACCCTTCTTCAATATTCAACTACTTCATGCCCCAAACAACAAAACTTCCAACCACCACCTTTTCCCCCTTAAAACCCGAACCCACTTTATATGATGAGAATCGAACTCAAAATATTTAATTTTAAAAATCATATGATTAATCACTAAACCAATTCGATGTTCTAGTACACATAACATAACCACCACAACACAAAACTGATCGATATGAAACCCCTCATCTTTCTCTTCACATTTTTTATATCCTTTTCATCGTTTTCTACACAAGATATTCAACTAGGTTCCATAGTTTCAGCTTCTGACCCAAACTCAACATGGAATTCACCAAACAGAACCTTCTCATTCACCTTCATTAGACAAAACCAACTCAACCCCACCACCACCACCACCTCCTCCTCCTCGGCCTTCTACGCCGCCATACTATACGACGGGAACATCCCCATATGGGTTGCTTCAGATGCTCAGGGTGTTCCAGCTCCAGCTGATTCATCAGCTACCCTCAACTTGGCTGAAAATGGTAATAGGATTGTGAAAACTATTCATATTAGGAAACTGACTAAGAAAAAATATTTCTCATATGTGTTCGATTGTTATTGGGACAATTATATATTTATGATATATATACACCGACTTTTCAAGTTGTAATAGTATATAAATATTTATTAATAAAATAATCTCTTACATATATTTTATCAGGTAACCTCTTTGTCCGTAATGGCTCCACCGGCTCCGAGGTTGTTTGGCAATCAAATACTGCATCCATTTTTGTTGAGTCAGCTTCTTTGGATGATTCAGGTAACTAGTGGTGGTTCGAGGGGAGGCATATATGCATTTGTCCTTAATATATCGAAAAGTAAATTTCACTCGATTTTTTGTTTGTCGTTTTAGCTTAAATTATTTACTTTAGATACTTGTAAATTTACAATTTAAATCCAATATTTGATTGATCGTTCTTTTAAGTCCATATTCATTTTATTGTTGCTCTATACTTCTATTTGTTAATTATGTTTATATATATAATTATTATTGATTCTTAATTGACGTGAAAATGATATGGTTGTGGTGCTGCAGGTAATTTTGTTCTCAAGAATTCTACAAATTCAAGAATTTGGTCAACGTTTGACAATCCTACGGATACTATTATAACATCGCAGAATATAAGTGTGAATCAAAGTTTACGATCTGGTTTGTACACGTTTAGGCTGTTGAATGATGGGAACTTGAGCCTTTGGTGGAATAATACTATTGAGTATTATAATTCTGGTTTCAACTCTAGTGCTATTGCCAACTTGACTTCGCCTATTTTAACTTTAAGGCCAATTGGTGCGCTTGCGATAATCGACCCTAGCGGTGTAACGGAAATCGTTTTCAGCAGTGATTATGCTGATGCAGGGGATATTTTGAGGTTCTTGAGTCTAGGGAGTGATGGAAATTTGAGGATTTATAGTTCGAAGAAAGGGAGTGGTACCAAGGATGTGAGATGGTCAGCTGTGAGTGATCAATGTGAGGTTTACGGGTATTGTGGGAACAACGGGATATGTAGTTACAATGAAACAAGTCCAGTCTGTGGTTGTGCATCTCAGAATTTTGAGTTTGTTGACCAGAATGATATAAGGAAAGGGTGTAGGAGGAAAGTGGATTTGAATAGTTGTAGGGACAATGCGACGATGTTTCAGTTGGACAATGCAGTGTTCTTGACTTATGGTCTGGAGTTTGCGGGACCAAATACTGAGTCTTTCTCAATTGGTATAGCGGCTTGTAGGTTGAACTGTCTCACAAACCCTGGGTGTGTGGCGTCTACTGCAGTAACTGATGGGACAGGGTTCTGTTATTTGAAGACTAATGACGTGACAGACTTTATTAGTGGGTATAAGTCGCGTGCACTTCCTAGTACTTCATTTGTGAAGGTTTGTCCACCAGCACTGCTAAATCCTCCAGCAACATCAAGTCCGGGTGAGAACAAAGATGGTTGGAAGTTAAAAGCATGGGTGGTTGTTGTTGTAGTGGTAGTTACCATTCTGATTCTGATTACACTGGAGGGTAGTTTATGGTGGTGGTGCTTCAGGAACAGTCCCAAATTTGGGGCATTGTCATCTCAGTATGCGCTCCTTGAGTACGCCTCTGGAGCTCCTGTACAATTTGCATACAAGGAACTCCAAAAGGCAACCAAAGGATTCAAGGAGAAGCTCGGGGCGGGAGGATTTGGAACGGTGTATAGAGGAGTTCTTGCTAATAGATCTGTTGTTGCTGTAAAGCAGTTAGAGGGAATTGAGCAGGGCGAAAAGCAGTTTAGAATGGAGGTAGCGACCATCAGTAGCACGCACCACTTGAACTTGGTAAGATTAATTGGTTTTTGCTCAGAAGGGCGACACCGGCTACTTGTATACGAGTTCATGAAAAATGGCTCTCTTGATAACTTCCTCTTTCAAGGCGAGCAGCAACGAAAGGTTTTTGCCTGGGCACAGCGATACAACATTGCCCTAGGGACTGCAAGAGGGATCACATATCTCCATGAGGAGTGTCGCGATTGTATTGTCCATTGTGATATAAAACCTGAAAACATTCTCTTGGATGAAAATTATAGCGCCAAAGTTTCTGATTTCGGCCTTGCTAAACTTGTCAATTCAAAGGATCATAGGTACCGTACCTTGACAAGTATAAGGGGAACAAGAGGGTACTTAGCTCC
Source organism: Echium plantagineum (assembly GCA_003412495.2). Taxonomy (NCBI): domain Eukaryota; kingdom Viridiplantae; phylum Streptophyta; class Magnoliopsida; order Boraginales; family Boraginaceae; genus Echium; species Echium plantagineum. The sequence goes on along the minus strand of CM016561.1, from coordinate 18,584,441 downwards.
AGAGTGGTTAGCGAATCTTCCAATAACTTCCAAATCAGATGTGTATAGTTATGGAATGGTTTTGTTAGAAATAGTGAGCGGAAAGAGGAACTTTGAAGTCTCATCAGAAACAAACCACAAGAAGTTCTCCATATGGGCTTATGAAGAGTTTGATAGGGGTAACGCACAGGCTATCATTGATAAAACGTTGCCCCACAGTGACACGGATATAGAACAAGTGATCAGAGCCATCCAGGTGTGTTTTTGGTGCATCCAAGAACAACCATCTCATAGGCCGATGATGAGTAAAGTGGTTCAAATGCTGGAGGGAGTTTCTGTGATTGAAAAGCCACCTGCTCCAAAGATTATAACAGAGGGCTCTGTCGAGGGAACCAGTGTGAATATAAGTAGCATTAGCGCTCATTCCATGTTTGCACGATCTGCCCCTGCACCATCTTCATCATCGTCGCTACAAAATGCAGGTGTTACACCACCTGTATCACCCATGGAAGTGGAGAGAGTAACTTCTGCACTTCTAATCAAAAGGTAAATAAATGTAACTGCTACTTAATTAGGAGGCTTTCGGGGCATATATATAAGTTAAAAAGAAGCAAAATCTGTCGACAACTTATGCTAGTCTTTGGTTCTTCCCTATCAGCTTCAATCGAGTTGCTATCTTTTGAGTTTGCTACCGCCAGCAACCTTGTTATGTTTAGCTTTGTATATGGTGTTCAGGTGTTGTATTGAGTTCGTAAAAATAATTTATAGGTCGAGAGATGGGTATGATCCGCTCTATTATAGTCGAGTATAGGTATAGGCGAGTTTCAAGTAATCCCCAGCTTTTTGTTGCAATTGTATAGATATAAGTTAAATGGTTACTACATAGTAAGAATCTGTTCTCTCAACTCTAGCAATAGGTATTATCATGGTAAATGTACCTATTCTGCTGTGATTGTCACGTAACATACACTGCCTTGAATATTCAGCTTCAAAAATGGCCGATGGTATTGTGATGTAACATGTTGCACGAAATAAAATGTCTTCATGTTCGATATATAAGGTCCTAGACTACTTCTTCTGACAATCAGTTTTAGAATAGAACTCAAGACTCTTAACATGGTATGGAGTCCGACTCTGATGTTGTTTTCCGACAAAATAATTCTAGCGACAAAAAACCGAGGATGGCTCTGTTACACACTTACACTTAGCCATAGGGGAGAGTGTTGGTGTAACACGTCTCATATCGAAATAAGCCCTCGAGTCAATATACAAGGTCTTGAGCTATTCCTTCTATTATCAATTAGTTTTAGACTAAAATCCCTAAAGACCCTTTAACGGTTACATTATCCTAATCATATTGTATTGCCACTTGCTCCCAAGAGTTGAATATTGTGCTATTATAATAAGTGGGACGTTGTACATTTTAGGAAATCATATAAAAAAATTACAGTTGACATCAAATGATTTATGTGTCAAAGAATGCCACACCATCTAAGTCAAATAATGTGCTCTACTATTCTAGTGTGGATTACCCAGAATCATAGGGGTGCCCGGGTACCCTTCACTTTTCAAAAGCGCGAAAATCCTATCTCGGGCCCCCTTTCATGCAAACCCAGGATTTTCGATAATAGAGGAGGTAAAACGAAGGCTGCTGCTCACACAGGCAACCTTGGTTCCACCACTGCCTCCACTGCTGCTCATAGTTAACCTGCAGAAGTTATTGCTTCTCTGGAATAACTAAAGCTTCAATCCTTAGATGTGCTTCCTTTGCATAGCCTTAGATATAGAAAGAAATACTCGATAACATTTACTGCGAAAAGTTACCTTATTCAGATTGAGGACTGCAAATTTGCAACCGGTGAATTAAACCTTTGTAAATTGTTGCCCTTGCATGGACGTATCTGTACAAATTCACTGCAGTGAAATAATTCTCATTGGCTACAAACCTAAAAACTAATATTAAATTCATCTGCTGGCTAAAATCTCAGAAAACTATGTAAAGACAAATGTAATATGCATGGTTATTGCTTCAAAAAAGTATTTGCATGTCTCCACTCTTCAGACTCTTCCATGTAATAATCTTGCTCCAGCCTGAGAGAAACAATAAAGGTCAATGAATTTCGAGCAACAATTTAGAACTACAGAAATTTGCACAAAAAAGTCATGCCACAGAAAAAATGCACATATATATGGCACGATGCCTCGTTTCGTGCTCATGCAAAGTGGACGAAACAAGGTGAAAGAAAGTTACATCAAGAAGAAAAAGAAAGAAAACGATGCTTCACATTGTCAAAAAGAGGATTAAAAGTGCTAATATATGTGTTATAACTAGAACAAGTAGCAACTACGATGCCAACACTGAAATTATGAGCAATGAGCAATTACTACTAGTTTAGTGTGCTGTTGCCAATTATATATTTCCGTCTATTGAATGACATCCCTTATCGTGTAAGAACCTACTTGTATAATGTGCCCAACTAGGAACACAGGGCAATCCTATCTGACTAAAATAGATCTCTACTATCTCATTAAGCTAGTCATATCAAACTCTGAAAAGGAAGCATATAGATAAAAATAACAAGACAAAGAAACAGAGCTCACGCGGTGGCGTCTTGTCATGCCCATCTGCAATCCACGGAAACAATTTTCAGGTAAAAGAAGTTCTATTTGACTGATGAACCCGCCGCGTTATCGCCATCATTTATCTCAGTAGATGCAAACTTGAGCTGCTTTTCCAAAGATTTTGACAGAGAACTACGTTTTGATCTTAACCGGTATGGAGGTGATGCATTCAGTGAACTCATATTGCATGAACTATTGGCATCAATGCAAGGATTTTGGATAGAACCCACATCCTGCAATCCGGACTTCTCACTAGAATCTCTCTGATCATGAGCATTAGCAGCTTCAGTCAACTTCTGATTTGCTTTCACGTTCTCACTTGATGGAGTATACTGATGGACATTTGCTTTCACAATCTCACTTGATGGAGTATACTGATGGGCATCACTCTTTCTCTTTCTTAAAATGGATGGAGTATTTGGAAAACTTTTGGCAGCAATTCTTAATATTGATTCCGGACTTGGCGCAGACGACTCACTACCTTTTACACGGGGAGGAGTGAAGAAACCAGGGCGGAGAATATTGGGACTAGATTCAGATTCGTGACACACCCAAGAATTATTTAAAAGTTTTGCTTGTAATGGAATATAAATATCTAACTGTGGTGGCTCATAATGCAAAGTTCCATAACTTGCAGTTTCACCTTGTACTGCAGCTTCAATTACTTTGTATTTTCCATCTTTAAGGGTCTTGCACCTAGCAGATGCATCCAAATCGGAGCAAGTATGGTCAGTTCCTGATGATTGGGTCTCGCATTGAACAACAGCCGGACCAGCAGACTCATTTTGGGGTTCATTCGTAAAAGAGCCCGAATCACACAAGGCAGATGGGGTATCTGCTTGATATTTGCCATCTTCTATTTTACAAGTACTTATGGGGCCCGATGAAGCAGAAACAGGGATTTCGTACCCTTTATTTGAATAAGCAAACAGGTCTGTGTTAGATGCTATTTGGTCACTGACTTTCGTCTCACGCTGGGGGGTTTCAGTATTTGCAACTGGGGGTAGGCTCCCAGTAGCAAGATAGAAATCTAGTTTCTTCTTCAGAGAACTATTCCAGTGATTCTTGATTGCATTATCCGTCCTGCACAGTTTTAGTTACAAAGCCAAACTTGTTCACTTCTATGAGCATTAAACAGACATGCAGGAAATTGTTTTACAGAATAGTGGAGTGCAAAAAAATCACTTTATGGGTTTGAATATCCTACATGTTAATCATATTGAAAGACGTCAGCGTCTAGTGTAAGAAACAAAGTAGCATCATTTGGACATGAAAATGCACTGATGGGTATCACGAACATATTCTCTCCCTAGAACTATGAAGTATTTAGAAGAAGTACCTTCCGGGTAGAATTTTGGCTATTTCAGCCCATTTGTTCCCTTGAATTCTTTGAGCATTCAAGAGGGCTAGTTCCTCTTCCAATGTCCAAGCATCTCTTCTTATATTGGGATTTAGATGATTGTGCCACCTGAAACAAATTAGAATTGCAGTCACATCGTTGTACAATGTAAGAAATGCAAAATGACTCCCATGACATATAATCTGGAAACAATGCCCAATCAAAGAGTGAACAAAGATACGATAACAACATGAATATTCTTTTTCACACAATAAAGTAAGATAACCAATCATATGTTGAGAAGATTGTTAGCCTAATTAACGAAAATCTCGAGTACAGGACAAAAGATGTATGATTAAATCAATCAGTGGTTGAACCATAAAACAACCTTTGTCATTTTGAACAAAAGAACAGATGAAAAGCAATTAGCAACTTTACCTTTCTCGGCATTGCTTCCCTATTCTACCAGAGAGTGACTTTGCTATGAGAGACCATTTTGTAGGACCATACTTCTTAACCAAATCGATGATTTTCTCATCCTCCTGTAAGCAACAGTTAGTTTAAGTATTAATAGATTGTCAAAAATTTAAAAAGGAACTCTCTACTAAGACCCAAAAAAAACAAGAAAACACAAAGTAGCTGGATACCTCTTGAGTCCAAGGCCCTTTAACTAGTTCAGGATTGAGAACCTTCTGCCACCGATGCAGGCATTGCACCTCTGATCTATCAGGAAAGAACTCAGCTACATAATAAATAACAAATGCATAAGATGCCAAGCATTGAAATGAAAATACAAATTAGGGTGATAATAAAGTGTTCATCTTATATCCATTGCTGCATGGATGTCGAATATCCCGCTCGTGAGTCCACTGAACCTCGCTCAACTTTCATGGACCAACTAAGCTATTCTGATATACAAAGATATCATATTCATACCTAACTGTTATTTCTCTTGCCATTTGCACTGAATGAATTTTCTTTTTATCCGAATTTTCCAGTGAATGAAGACTGTTCTCTTTTATGATAATTAATAGTCAAAGTTACCTAATCTATAGGTATATTTTGGAACACAGAGTATTTTATTGAAGTTCCATATTTAGAAGACTACATTTCTATAAATAGAAAGCCCTATTGCCTAAAGTTTTGGCCACAAAGAAGCAGGAACAAAATGAAACAGGATGCAACATTTTGTTATAGTATCATATGAAATGTCTTATGGGGTCAAAAATATTATACTCTCGCTCTTGGATATAATGGGATATAACAAAACGGCTCATTACAAGACCTACGCTTCTTATCTATTGTGAAATAGTAGCTAATGCTTGCACTTCACTTCTGGGTCACTCCAGAAACAGCCTACCGGTTGGTTAGGGGAGGAAGGGGGAAGGGGTGAGGTAGGGAGAGTATGTAGTCTTGCCCCGCGTAGGTAGGAGCCTCTTTGGAGGTGTTGAGGCATGGTAATGTTAATGCTATCAGGTAAAAGAAAAAAGCGCTACCAATTTTCTTCCAACACTTCCCATGAAAAGTTGCAACAGCTCGCTTTAGAGTATCATCCTGCAAAGAAACAAGCTTTATAAAGAACACGATATAATTACCAAAAATGATTCCCTCTTTCAAAATTTGTAAGTAACTTTTCCTTTTTCTAGAACTCCCAAAACTATTAATTTTGATCAATCAGTACTCCAAGCACTTCATGATTGTCATATATTGACGTGTAGAATTTTAGTTCAAAAATTTTGGATATCGTATTGTATAAAACTTAATACAAAAATAAGTTGCTGTAACAGAATGGAAATTTGATTAAATGACATGATATACACGTAACAATTTTTTTGAGAGAATAAATTAGTCTTAACAGATGAAATCATATTACCTCCTCTGGAGTCCAACCTCCTTTAGCTCGTCTAATGGGTCCAGTTGTCCTCCTAAGAAGTAAAACATCTAACATTAGCTTATATGGAAGACAACACCCAAACGTATGTGCCAGGCAGAAGTTCCCAAGGAGGCATTCTTTAATGGAAGGTTATATATTGGTAACAGATCACTAGAAGTCTAGAACATGTGAAAGGTTCAGAGTAGTAGACGATATCCAACTGACAAGAAGCAAAGCCATGAACACCAGCTATAAATCATAAATACTTTTACTCATATCTCAATATATGATATGAACTACAACTCAAAGGGAACACAAAAGGTGCTATAATCATAGACTTATAGTTTAATACCGATGCGATGGTGATGTAGCAGTAGGGCTATGAACGTCAGGCGATATGAGAGCAACAGTGCTACTATTCTCTGAAACAGAGGAGCTGGAAGCAACTAGTACTGATTGCTTATTATCAAGACAATTCTCAATGTTCGCCTCGACCATCTCCTATTCTCCTCCTCACCAGATTGATCATACACTTCAATAACCTATCAATACATAATAATGTGAAGTCAACAAAAACACTTTACACCGTACCAGTATCTATACAACCCAATTCAGCAGAAATTCCCAAAACCAATTATCATATCAGATAACAATAATAAACAATCCCATCTCACATACCACACCAATAAACCTCAATTCATCAACTTCATGGCTAATACAAATAACGAAACTCAACAGGGATGTGATCGGGATTGAATTTTTTAATAAATCCAGTTTTCAGTTGATCATGAAGTAAATAACATCCATAAAAAATCATACAACAGCAAACAATCCCATGTCACATGACACCAACAAACCTCAATTCTCTAACTTCAATCCTAAAAACAAGAACACCAATAGCATTGTTATAAAGACTAAATATTTAATAAATCCCAAATCCAGTTTCAGTTGATCATTAAGCAGATAATATACTCCGTAAAAGAAAAATCATACAACAGCGAACAACCCCATCTCACATACCACACCAATAAACCTTAATTCTCTACCAATTCCCATTTGATGAGTAGCGGCGGCTGGTACTTGTTACAAAAGAACAAAAAATGTAGAAAAAAAACAAAGATTGTGATAATCTTTTAATAAAACCCAAATCCAGTTTTAAGTTGATGATTCATCAGTGAATAATATCCTAAGAAAACTTTAAAAAAAATAATCTTTCACAAATTTTACATAATTTTAACAAAAATAAAAGACCCTCATACAACCCCATCTCACATTCCACACCAATAACACTCAATTCTCTAACTCCAGCCCTAAAAAAGAAACAAAAAAACATTAAGTTTGTGATAAAGATTGAATTTTTAACAAAACCCAATCCAGTTTCAGTTGATAATTAAGTACATATTATCCAAAAATAGTATCATACAACATACCACACCAATAAACCTCAATTATCTAACTTCAACCCCTAAAAACAAAAGAAACAAAAAACAAAACAAAAATATGATTATGATAAAGATTGAATATCTAACAAATCCCAAATCGAGTTTTAAGTTGATCATTAAGTAAATTATCATCCCCCAAAAAAATTAAAAACATCAATATTTCACAAATAATACATAATTAAAAATAATAATAAAAGATACCAACCTTAAATTGAGGTAAATAAAGTAAAAAATTGATAGAGAGATCGAAGCCTTATGAGTTTCCAAACAGAGAAGTAGATTGAAGCTTTTTCGCCCGTTGAAGTTTTTGAGAGAAATAACTAAAAAAATAAATATAAATGCTTCTTTTTCTTTTTTTGTATATAACGAATAGGTGCTACGTTAACAAAGCAGACGTTAACTTTGCTGTTAAATAGAGGAGTGGGTTGTAGTGAAACATAATTTTTAAGCGGACTGAAATGACTATTTTACCCTTCATTTGAACTTCTTTCAAACCCCAAGATTTTGTTTTTTTATATTTTTCAATTTTACCCCAAGACTTTGTTGATAGGACTTTTTTTTAATACTTCCTCCGTCCCTAAAAGATTGTCACATTTTGACCTTTGGTAGTCAAACATTACAAAATTAGATCATGAATTCCCATTAAACGATAAGAAATAATATGGTCTTGTGGGACCTTGTTAGATTCGTCTCAATATATATTTTTAAAATATTAACTTTTTATAATTTTTTCGCATATAGAATAATAGATATTTATGTTTTAAATTGTGTTTTGTTGACCACCAAAAGTCAAAATGTGACAATCTTTTAGGGACGGAGGGAGTAATTTTTTTCCATTCAAATGATAGAAGTTACAAATATTCATATGATATCAACTATATTACATTTCTACACTAGTAAATGGGAGTTTAAGCTCCAAATAAACAGCTTCCTCTTCTCGACTGCTGAATCCACGTAATCCTTGAGCGGGTGCTGGAAATCGCCGAAATACCTGAAACGAAAACGCTGAAAAGGTAGCTACGAAAGCAGAGGAAGTATGTTTAAAGATACCCCTCTGCTAGATTCGAACCCGAAACCTTTTGAAAAGAGGCTCGAGTCCAATACTACTAGGCTAGAAGCCTTGAATCTTTGTTGATAGGACTTGAGAGGTAAAGTAGTACTTTTGACTCAAAGACAATATTTGGATGTGTGTATTAGTTAGATATTTAGTAACAATCACAGCGTTGCAAAATGATTTTAAAAATGGGTAATAAAAGTGGTTAATTTAATGAAGTATGCGAGCTTATGATCAAAAGTTCATGAGTTCGATCGTCGTCACCAACACTTTGGTGATTGGCGTGTCACGCCGGGTTTACCGAATATAATTTATATGGTTGGCGTGGTTTAAATGTTGTTACCCGAGATCTATCAAATATACATTTAATGATTTGTGGTTGCATGTCCCCTTACAAAAGATGACAACTAACCGTTAAATATATCAGTTAAGTATATTATTTAATCATCTTTTTTATAAATCTTGTAGAGTCAATCTTAAAATTATGATGATAAATTAGTTTTATTATTTTCTAAATAAAAATCATTGACTCATTAACTAAATATCCAAAATAAAAGTGCACTTGAAGAGTTGAAGTGTGAAAGGTTAGACGTGGAGGGTGAACGTTGTCTAATATTTGACGGCTGTTGAAGGTCAACGTTATGGGACAAAAGACAAAACTTTGAACCTCATCATGGCTCAAACGGCACATAAGAAGGGAGGTGAGGTAAGTTAGTTGTGAAGTCGTGGGAACATTAAGTCCTTACTTTTCATGGAATTACCAATACGTTACCAAAGGTTAATATAATAGGAAATTGATTTTTCATAAATAAGGCAAACGACCATAACAATTATTTATGTTTATAAAATATTTTCAGTCGAGTACATATGTTTTAAAATATTTTTGTCAGTCACTTATGTTTCAAAATGTTCTAGTTCATCACCTATTCTATCAATTGTTGAAGATATTTTTATTATATCACAGTAAAATTTACCCCATTTCCCCTCAAATTGTTCACCTCCAAATCAATAGGTAATGTTAGGTTAATGAATTAATATTTTTATTATTATTATTATTATATCAGACTAAAATATCCACGAATAATATTTTCCTTCATTAATACTCCCTCTGTCCCTAAAAGATCGTCACATTTTGACTTTTGCTAGTCAACAAAACACAATTTAAAACATAAATATCTATTATTCTACATGCGAAAAAATTATAAAAAGTTAATATTTCACCATATTTGGTGCTTGTTTCATGATTAAGTACACAATATTTATTGCTTGTTCCATGATTAAGTATACAATATTTGCTGTTTATTTATATGTTTCTTATATTTTTTTGTTAAACATAATATTTTGTTAATGTTTTTGGTGCAAACAATATTTAATTTGCAAACAATAATAATACAAACAGGGTGTTTTGTGTAGCAAAAAAGATAAGGATATAAATGTCAGTTTAATAGTTTATAGTTTTAGAATATTGTTTTCAAGTTATTAACACCTAGTGAAGGATAATGATATCCAAACATGATTATAATAGTTTCACCTACATTCACATAGCCTAGGTTAATGTTAAATAACTCTACTTCCTCCCATTATCCCCAATCCAAATACCACATAATAATGTATTAAAAAATATCACATTTAATAAATGATAGTTTATGATTGATAACATAACTAAGTTAATTATGTTATGTTAAATTCATAATTTTAGCATGATAGGAACTAAAGAGTCATTGGATTAAAATAACTAGTGAACTACTAACATAAAATCATCACATAAATACAAAAACGTAACCGCCATTGTATCCTTTACTATTCCCTCCAATCCAAAAAGAGTGTAGTTTTAGAGATTTCACATAAATTAAGAAACATTTAATGCACTCAAAATTTCTATCTCTACCCCTATAAAAGCAATCATTAGTACTCCATTTATCCAATTAAATATGAGGCAATCATTATTTGATTTGAGTCTTTTTATGCAAATAGGGGTATTAAGGGAAAAAGTGGTATATTTTATATTGATTTATGTAAAACTACACTATTTTTGAATATTTTAGAGATATCTAAAACTACACTCTTTTTGGATTGGATGGAGTACAATTTAATTAATAATAAAAAAACAATCACATGAAATATCGAATGACTTAAAAATTGCATACATTGATAAGGATATGTTAGACAATATAGATGTTAATTCCATTATTAACGATTTTGTATCAAATAGAGTTCGAAGATATTGCTTTGCGTAATCATGCATTACTATATTTCATTTCAATTAAGAAAAATGAGTTAATGGAAATTCAAAGTATATATATATATATGATATTGAGGGCCTCAACAGATGACTCAATAGCTTAATGAAATCTGATCCAAGCTTTTAACTAGAAAGTCCTCAGTCCAATTATTATTTGAGACAATTGTCTTATATTTCATTTTAGTTATCTATTAGTTAAAACCTACTATAACGGTCTATTAATTAGTAATTTAAGAATTCTTGATTGTATAATACTATTGTTTCATATTCTCGTCGTTAATTTACCAAAAACGATATTGAGGGCCCATATTGAGTATTCCTATGGCTTATCCTGGGATGTCTGGTTGAGCATTAAGAAGCCAAACAATACAATTTATAAAACCTTGAGTGACATCTACTTCTCGGATAACTAACTGGAAGGAGGAGGTTCATGAACCAGAAATGTAGCCACTCCCAAGCTCTGAAGAAGTCGAACAAACAAAGGTAAGAAAATGCAAGCCAGGATATGTGACCCGTTAACGAATTACCATTAAGGCACTCAAACAGGCTCGGATCATATGATACTCATTAACAAATGAGTCCTAGCATGCCATGCTTGCAAACACACAAATATCGCGACGCCCAGGTCATGGTTGGCTCACATTTGCATAATTATGTCGCAAAGTTATCAAATAGCCTTTTTCTTCTAAGGAAACAATCAGGACTCATGATAGGAGTTGTACACAACCGAGGCTCACAAACCAAACAGAACTAAGCTCATTTGAACATCAAATGTTCCCCTCTGTCCATCTCTGGTTCAAGTTCAACTGAGATCCTGTTAACATATCAAGAAGACACACATTCTTCCTCCAGAACTGAGCATTAGTTTGTCTGCCTCCCATGATTCAGAATCGTGGCTGTTTCCACTTTCATTATGTTGCCAGCCATCATTTCTTTGTGCATTACTACTAGTACTACCGCCACCTTCATTAGCCAATTCCTCAATCTGAGTCGCCAAAGCCATCACCGTTTTCATGAGGCCCCACGTCCTGTCCAATCTCACTTGTTTTGGCAGTCATTACATTGACAGTTTAATTCAGTGTGGTCATAACCTCCTTCTCTAACCTGTACATGGAAAATTAGTTATGCATTCTGATCGAAGATTGAATCAACTAGGCATCCCTAACACTATTGTTGCTATAACCACCCAAAAAATTAGTTATGCATTCTGATCGAAGTTTGATTCATTGAACACAAACTCATTAGTGCACATCACTTTACCTTCTTAATGCAATTAAGACCGAAGTTTGCTAATTATGATCATCTAAAAACAAACTGGACAATGGGATGAAGGTAGTAAAATGTTGCCAGACTGACAATATTTGTAAGGGATCCCTTTTTGAATAAGTCACAACTAATTAATATGAGAATAAAACATTGAGTTTTGTCTACCATATGTAAGCTAACGAATGGACCATCTCTAATCTTAAAGAAAGAAACTCTCACAAGGTACAATATAGAATTAAAGGTGGATGTAACAAAGCTTCTATCTTGTGAATACACAAAAAATTAATACCTGAATGAGAATAAACAAATAATCCCTTTATCCCAAATTGTATAGGAGCCTTGGCCAATCAATATAAAATGTGTTTGACCTCAATCAATCTCAATGTAATTTGTATCGAAAAAAGCAACACTTCAACACAATAGAAGTCATAGTCATGAATCAAATTCTGATCTCCTTAATTTCACCATGTAAACACAACATTTAGGATGCAATGATGGGTGTACTACTATATGAACAGCAATATGAGACAGAAATTGTGATGGAGGGAGACATGAAGTAACATCTACAAGCATAGAATTTGAAGCGATCATGCAAAATGGATTACAAATCGAGTATTTAATAAACAACAGACGATCCATTTATGCCAGTAAGAAGTTCATTCATTTCCGGTACTTAATATTCAGATAATAACTAAATTAATAGGATGCATTTCCTAAATTCAAGCTACATGTAAACTAGAGGTTAAAACACAATAACCGAATGATTCGACTACCTTTGAACTAATCTCCTGTGACCCAACCTGAACAACATTGGCAGCTGACTGGGCTGCCGAAGCTGCTACCATTGTCAATCTCCCGAACCATTACAGAATCTCAAAACACAGCATAATAAATAAAATTCCAACAAAATATTACTAAACATACACATGTATTCCCCTACCTGAGCAACAACTGAAAACACATCACCACCATCATCATTTTTTATTGTCCTGTTCTACTCCACCCCATTCATTTGTACCTTACAAATCTGAGCAATTTCTAACCAAATATTTGCAGAATGAGATTCGTTTCATTAACACTGTCACCTACAGAATGATCAGACTACTTACGTGTATCAATTTCTATATATAGCAAGATACTGAATGTAGAAAACACGAAACATATTAAATGGTAAAATGGAATCTCATTAGGCAAGGAATATGAACCAACAGCTATAAGCAGTTTCACACCATAACAATGCCTATCGGCTTCCTGTTTTAGTGATTCGAAGTAAATCATGTATGTCGAACACAGATCAGTCTTATTCTTACATAATCGTAGCAAGTTTGTCAGAGAGGAGTGATTGCATCCTTAGCTAGAGCTGAATCAATCAATTTGTTGCTGAAGTCCCATAGTTTCTTGGCTAGACCTTCATCCTCTGCAAACTTGCTCAGCTCATATTCATTAGGGTCAAGGAAATACTTTCCAGTCACATCTTTCAATCGAGGATCAAACGCAACATAACATGTGGTTGCTGCCCCCTGGGGGACATTCTTCCACATAAAGAAACTAAACATCCTGAGAAGCCCTGTTGATATGACATTGAGTAAAATGATCTGTTAAAGAATGAAACCGGAAAGCGAGAAGGGGATGGGAGTTGAAGTCTATCGTTGCAGAAGGTATCTAGTTCATGTAATAGACTCCACAATTTGTTTCCTTTATAATGTGACTCTAATAAGACTTTTATTCTTAACCTTGTAGTTTCATATCCCTTAAGATAGCCATGCACGTTTTATAGTATGAAGTGTACCAAGTGGAGATTCTGAAGATCTCACATCAATACATAATCAAACAGGTGAAGCATGTCTCAAAACGATGTCTAACAGTACTTACCCATCACTTTTCCAGTATGTTGGAAAAGATTAAACGAAAACAAGGAAGACTGATATGCCCTCTGGGCTCTGGCCACATCTAACAACTTTATTAGTATAAATCTAACAAGGTCACACAATTATCATTCCCGACAAGTTTATTATAAGCTAATCGATGTTAAACAAATATGCATTATTAATCACTCTAAACAACATACAGTTTGACTTAGCCCTATTACAAATCTCAAATTATATCGAACGAAAAGGTACTTGCAATTTAGAAAAACACTTCATGTGCTCGAAACAAGATCAGCATCTAGATCTCAATCATACATAAGTAAATTTTAATACCAGCCAAAAAAACATTAAATGGAGAACATCAATTATTATTATATTAAAGTCAAAGAATTGGCTGACGATTTTCAATTAGGTTAACTTGATTATAACAATAATTTTAATATATGAAAAAATAAATACAATATTTTGATGATAACAAACATCATATATAGATTATGAATATATATAGAAATGGAATTTAAATATTATGAAAATGTAGATGTGAACCTTTGAATGGTAAGATGAGGCTGTGAGATTCTGATTCAGAGTATTCGGCGTGAAGGTTGCATATCACGAAGACACACATTCTCGCTCCACAAAACTGAGCATTAGTTTGTCTGCCTCATCCGCTTTACCACGAAGCATCAACTCTTTACTCACCTGCTCACATAATTTTAGGTTAGGAATGAGATTGCGGTCCAACATTTTACATGCTACTTTGTATGCCAAGAGGGGATTTCGTTTCTTCAAACAGTTCTCCAAGAGATTGTGGCAAGTATCGGCATCTGTTTTAGATGGAAATCCAAGAATCTTATCCAAGAGGTTATAAGCAGCATCAAGATTTCCAAAACTACTAAGTTTCTCAATAAGTAAGTTATCAACTATTCTAAATTCCTGTCTCGCCAGCATCTTCTTCAACAATTTGAGTAAATCATCCAACCTATTATGCTGAACGAATCTGTGGATGACAGCCCTGTAAGTCACTAGAGTTGGAACCAGACCTCGATGGAGCATTTTCTTGGCCATCTCAAGTGCCTCCTCAATCCGACCAGTCTTCCCCAATGCATCAATTATCGTAGTGTAAGTAAACACATCTGGATGCTTGTCAATCAGAAACATATCATCCAAGACTGAGAGAGCAGCATCCAGGTCACCCTTTTGACAGAACCCATGAATGAGAGTTGTAAAATTGACTACATTAACGGCACATCCTTTGTTGAGACAATCCTGCATAAATCTTTTGGCTTCTTCAGGTCTACCATCTTTACATAAACATTGCATCAGTAAGTTAATTTCGACTGGATTCGGGAAAAATCCTTTTTGGATCATTTCCCTGACCACTTCAATGGCCTCAGTAAATTTTCCTTCCCTACGAAATCCATGCATCACAGCACCATATGTCACAGCATTAGGGGTCCACCACCCTATATCACTTGAGCTCATCATCTCTCGAGCCTCCATAGACCTTCCATTTCTGCAAAGACCACTCAGCAATGCTGTAAAGGACACAGTATTTGGCCTGCAGCCCTGCTTGAACATGTGTTTCAGTAACTTTTTAGCTTGATCTAGCTCTCCTACCAGACAAAGACCATGTATCACAGAAGTATATGTCACCACATCAGGAGTGCACCCTTTCTGAAACATTTCTTGGACGAGCTCTTTTGCTTCATTCATCCTCCCCTTTTTGCATAATGAGTTTACTACTGCACTATACCCAACTTTATCAATGTAAAAGCCTTTCTCTTCAGCAACCTTTAAGAATTCCAATGCCTCATCTGCATGGCCATGTTTAGAGAGCATGTGAATCACAGTGTTATAAGTTACCTGGTCTGGTAACAGATTGTTATCCTTCCACATCTTCTCCATCATCTCTCGCACTTCAGCAACTCTCCTATCCTTACAAAGATATCCCATCACAGTATAGTAACTAACTTTATCAGGAGGACAACCTTTATTTGGCATTCCTTCGATTAGCTCCATGGCATCTTCTAATCTATGCATATCACAGTATCCCTTGATCAAACAGTTATATGTGATAACATTAGGAATAATACCAACGGCTTTCATTCTTTCCAAGAACCTCAAGGCCTTGTCCAGCTCATTTCCCTTTACCAAGACATAGATTGCAGTATTACAAACAGCCAAATCAGGTCCATTACCAGTCTTTTGCATCAGAGTCAATATCTGCATTGCTTTTCTTGTATTTCCTGCCCGACTAAAAGACACCATCACATTGCAAAATGCCTCAGGATAACGCTTAATCCTCCTCCTTGCCATAAGTCCGAGAATTCTTTTAGCACCCTGGCACAATTTAGTCTTACTAAGAACTTCAAGCATTGCATAATACACTAGAGGGTCATGCCTATACCGCCATTGCCTATCGGCCCAATAGAAGAACATCAAAGCAACCCGTTCATCAGACACAGACCTTACTACAGCACACACTTGTTTTGGCTTTAAGCATCTCAATAGGCGCCTTAATTCTAATTCATACTTTGAAGTCCATGTTGAGCGCATATTAATCAATCTGCATATTTCTTTAACTAAAGGGTGTCCCATTTCATCATCAATGCCCCTCATACCTCTCAAACCTTCGGACTTTTCTGGATTGTGATTAAACGAGTCCAAAACTCGAAAATCGTCCCCATCATTATTCTCATCCGCACTATCATCCCCTGCCAATTCTTCATCCTCGTCAAAATCACCAAAATCACATCTTTTTCCTTCTACATCATCAGGTAAGTTATCAAAACTATAATTACCATCATCATCGTTCTTATCGAATGAAGCCAAACCCTTTAAATCTCCACCACCCTGTTCATTAAATTTCTCATACCCATCTTCACAATCATAAAAATCTCGCTTTTCATCACATTTCCATGACATTTTGTCATCCTCTACACCATTTCTTGATGAGCAATTAGACAAAAATGAAAATTGCCCACGAAAGAAATGGTATTTAAGGTTCTGAACCATAATTTTTCTAGTAGATACAACATTACCACTACAGATATAAGTACAAACTTGCAAACTTTTGCATAAATAACTTGAACTACAAAAAGGCTTCCTCATCATTATAGAAAACTAAATCAGTTCAAGAATCTAAAAAATTAATAAATAAATTGTCAGCAAGAGATATTTGGTAGGTTATATAAGCTTGAGTACTTAATGAGGGAACTAAATTCGGCTTCAAGGTATAGAAAAACAAAACGAATCCGTCGTTTTTGTGACAACCGAAGAAGCAGTGGTTTGAATGGAAGTGTAAGAAAGTTGGAGTAACTTCAACTGAATTTCACTTGCCTTTCATCTAGGACATGAATTTAGGTTTAAATTGTGCTTTAATGACATTTGTATACCATACTCATGTTACAAAATTTCAATTAAGCTAGCATCGAAGTTTTCTTTATTGAATAATAGTGAATATCGATTAAACGCTTAATTTATATAAAAAAATAAATGTAAAGTACTAAAAGCGAGTTTTTTAATTTTAGTATTTGGTACATATACAATTTTAATTGGGACAATTACCGTGATATTAAGCAATATTTTCTGTTTGGATCGTGGATATGAATTCAAATCTTCGTAATCAAAGTATCGATCCGATACCTAACTCACCCACTTTATGGGCACGTACCAAACAACCCAGTTCGTTAGCAATCATGCCCACATAAAGGGCCTTCAATGCATGATTGCACAAATTGAGAATCACGATCGAGCAAAGATGATAAATTGATAATATCTGATATTCAAAAGAAAAATTAAGGTGATTTATTGTAAACCTAAACCCCATCATATAATCAAAACTTTTAGTTTTCTGAAATTTGTTATTCATGTCATTAGTTTAAAAATAATTTCAAAAGTACTTTTATAAAATTAATAATTTGTATTTAGCTCTTGAAAATTATTTTCTAACTCCATCCATATTCGAAATATCAAGTTTTATGTTTTCACCCTAAGTCCTTAATATCTTAAGAAAACAATATTCAGTGCCTAAAATAAAAAGAGATTAACAATTTCACACTTTCACCCACCGATCATATTTAAATCTAATAAAAATGTATATGTATCTTATATATTTAATATATAGTTTTAATTCTAGTACACTAGAGAATAAAAAGTGGTATCTATCTTTAGGCATTAATCGATGGAGTACATACCATAGTGAATATTTAAGTATGCATGTGAGCTCATTGGTGATCCTTTCTGCTGATGTTTCCATAGATTTGAATTGTTAATTCAGTATATATATATATGTGGGTAAGTTGCTAAGAAGCTTCATACTGTTGGAATCTTGATTGGGCACTTATTGGCACAATATATATAGACATCAACATATTCAATAGTTACATGCAATAATAGTAGATGATATTGCCTACTATTAACCCTATGATAGATACAACTAAGGGATATATATAAATGCAAGTGCCAATACAATTTTCAAACTGACTTTCACTGAAAGGTGGATATATAAATTAATACTGTGTGTGCAAATGATTTTCGCTAGGCAGTAGAATAATTAGGGTTTTTTCTTTCGTTTTGACGATTATGTTGTCGTGATAATTTCGAATTCTCAATTAAAATCTTAAATCATCTGTTATATTATCTTAGTAATTGAGTCGTCATTGTACAAAAAGAGAGGTAATTGCTGAAATGGTCCCTAGTAAGTGGGTGACCGTTGCAGTTTGGTCCCTGTAAGTGGAACCGATGCGCAAATAGTCCATAAATGTGTATAACGGGTGCACATTTGGTCCCTAAAGTAATGTTTTTGTGATTTTACGTAAATAAATGCTAAAATTGGGCCAAAAATGTAATTTTTAAAAGTTTGGCTTGACGACACGCTTAAAACTTCATTTCCCGTTACATTAAAACTCCGATTTTGAAGATACAAAAACGTTGGAAAGCTATTTTTATCATCTTTAAGAATATGAGTTCAAACCTCAGCTATTTTTATCATCTTTTTAACTATCGAGCGATATATCAAATCAAGTACCAGAGTCAGGTGTTGTAGCAAGCAACGAATTACCGGCCGGTTGTCTGCACAAAATGTGTCCTTCCCCTTGTAGATAAAATTTTAGGATAATGGAACATATAAAATGCTTAAGATATACTTTAATGTTGAGAATTGTACGTAATTTGACATATCATTTTGATTATTTTTATTATGAAATTATCAATTTATCAATAAAATAATTTTAAATGATTGTTACTGTATATTTTTAGTAAATTTTTTAACTACTCTTATTTTTTTCTCTTAATTTATACATAAATGACAAAAACGACAAGTAAAATGAATATAGGACTATTGATTTGCGGCTAAATTTCACAATGCACCCTGAACTATTGTCAACTGATCAAATAAGGGATTGAATTTCTGAGACGGTCAATTTGCCCCCTAAATTTTTTAAATCACTCAAAATTGCCTCCTGAACTACGACGAATTGGTCAGTTTGGGAATTTTCACCATAAAATTGATTGTTTTAGGTTTTAATAAAGGATAAAACAGGAATTCGAACCCCTATTTTGCCTCCAAACTGACCCAAAATGTATATTTTATGTCGAATTCCTATTTTGCCTTTTATTAAAACCTAAAAACTATCAATTTTATGGTGAAATTTTCCAGACTGGCCTGTTCGTCGTAGTTCATGGGGCAAATCGACCGATTTAAAAATTTAGGGGGCAAGTTAACTGTCTCAGAAATTTAGACCCTTATTTGATCAGTTGACAATAGTTCAAGGTGCATTGTGAAATTTAACCTTGATTTGCACGAAAAAAATACATGAAAATAAACATTGAAATAATTAGACCATGATCTCCTTAATTCCACAAATAGACAGTGTGCAGTAAAACCAATCCTTGTTAAGATAAATCACAAGAGCTTCGACCGCCACTGTTTCGCTATCTGACCTCAGCTGCGTTCATATCCAGGGTAGGCTCTTACTCCCCCACCCCACCCCACCCCCACCCCCACCCCCATCCCCTCCCCCACCTGTATATCTTCCCTTCATTCTAACACACAAACCTCTTCACACACACTCAACAACACAACATAGATTCTCCTTTTCTCTACTACAACCGTTTCTTGATTTTTCTCTATGAATTTGTGCAAAACAAATACAATTACTGATACCAACAAACTCAATATCATGAACTGATAACTTATATGTCTATATTGTTACAAATTTGGGAAAATAAATCAAGAAAAAGAGGGACAATATGAGAGCTATGAGGACCATACACTGTTCAACCTCCCCTAGTATTTGTTGTGGGTTCTTGGCTGTTGTAGCTCATCCAAAGAGGTATTCGTCAAAGATCTCATCTGACTTGGTCTTGTTCCTAGGCCTTGGATTCATAGATTGGTAACATCTAAATCTCATCAAGAATTCAACTTTATCACAGATATATAAATAAAGATACAATTTTTATGTATCTTTGGTATATAAGCTTGTTGTATTAAAGAATATTGGTATTTCATAGTCTTTGTTCAAGTTAATTTAAAGCATATTATTGGGTTATTGTTGGATTATGGTATTTATCTAGGTTAGGAATTATGGCATATTGTTATTTGGGTTTCTTTTGCTATATTTACTCTTGATAGTATTTTATTGATTAGGTTATATAAGTAAGTTATCAAATTTTTATTGGGGTTTCTGTGTTTGAAATAATATGAATTCGGAGGGGGGTAATGTTTAATAAATAGGTTTAGGATATTGATGAAGTTGCAGTGTTGTAGCTGAAATCGATATTGTAAGCTCACTTTAAGTGAGATGGTAGATTCTTTTCTTATAACTTTGTCAATGAAGAACCATCACCCTTCAACCCTCTTGTCGATGGATTCAAGTGCCTCTTCATCACACGAAGAATTAGACCTAGAGATGAACCACCAAGTTGTCCTTTCTCCACCGGATATCAATTTACCACTATCATCTTCTGAGCGTAGCCCTCCACTGATGCATCTACCTTGGAATCCCGAGCTTTGCTATATTCCTGATGTTGGGTTGGGGACTCAAACCTACGAGACCGAGTGTTTTCTTAATGTTCCTAAAGTAGGAAAAAAATGTGCTAAAAGGGTAGATAGCATTTGGGGTGCTTGGTTGTTCTTTAGCTTCTACTTTAAGCCAGTGCTGAAAGAGAAATCGAAGGCGAAGATAGTGAGTGACAACAATGGCATTTCTGGGTTTGACAAATCAGATTTGCAGCTTGATGTGTTCATGGTTCAGCATGACATGGAGAACATGTATATGTGGGTTTTCAAGGATAGGCCTTGGAATGCATTGGGAAAGATGCAGCTCCGAAGCTACATGAATGGTCATTCCCGCCACGGAGAACGTCTTTTTCCATTTAGTGTAGAGAAGGGCTTTGTACGATCACATAGGATGCAGAGGAAGCACTACAGAGGCCTCTCGAATCCCCAATGTGTTCATGGAATTGAAGTTGTTTCAACGCCCAATCTGATGGTCCTAGGGGAGGAGGAGAGGAAGAGATGGCTGGAGCTAACTGGGAGAGAACCAAATTTTCCAATACCACCTGATGCAATTGATTATAGTTGCTGGAGAAACCTTCCCAACACTGAGATCGACATTGAAAAGCCCCTTCCCCCAACAAAGAATAATTGTCTTGCGCCTGCTAAGAAACTGCTGAATGGCTCTGGACTTAATTTATCAACTTCCCCACCCAATTACTGTAATGGAGATGCAATGGACCTATCACCAGGCAGCAACAAGAGGAAGAAGGATCATGATGATGACTGTTCCTTGGTCGTAAACCCTCCTTCCAACCGCACTCCGGACTTGGAGGTTCGCCCTAATGATCCTCACTGGTTGAATGAATTTCGGGGAGTGTTGAGAGACATTTATGGGCCTGTTACAGCTGCAAAGACCATATATGAGGATGAAAAAGGTTACTTGATCTTAATTAGCCTGCCCCTTGTTGATCATCAAAAGGTCAAGGTTTCCTGGCGAAACTCTCTCACTCGTGGAATAATAAAGGTGTCTTGTGAGAGCATATCTCGTTCACCATTCATCAAAAGACAAGGGAGGACTTTCCAACTGTCTGATCCAGCTTCAGAACACTGCCCAGCAGGTGAATTTATCAGAGAGATCCCTCTTTCAACCAGGATTCCAGAAGATGCTAAGATAGAAGCTTATTTCGATGGGTCAGGAACTATGCTCGAGATCTTGGTACCCAAACTCCATGAGGGACCAGAGGAACATGAAGTGCGGATTTGTCTCCGTCCTAGTCTTGGGGGAGGAAATCTGATGCTCACTTAGAAGACTGTTGAAAAAATGCTGATAGGGGGCGGACGACAGTGGTGGTGCTTCATTGGTTCAACTTCGTAGCAATGGTGTGTAATTGTGTATTGTTATTATGGATATAATAAAATGCTTGCATCTCTGTAGTTAGTATTGCAATATTTGTCACTTGTTTTCCTTATATGTAAGGCTGGAATCATTTCAAGATCTTAACTTTTGGGATGATTCTTTTGTTTCCTGATTCTTTGAGATAATATCATTGGTCATACACATACGGATTCTCTTGCTAGTCCCCTTTAGGTATATTCCCATAATGTTATCTTTTGGGGGGTATGAAATAAGTTGAAGTGCTTGTACCCCTGGTTCTTACACCCTCTACGACTACAGGTCTACAACGACGACAACAATAACATCGTCTCATCGCTTTGAAAAGGTTCTCGTTTAAGCAGAACAAAGGGGTTCGAAACCATATCAGCTTTACTAGGTCGAATTTTAGTTTAAGTGAGAAATTTGATAAGAAATTCCAAAATACTATAGAAAAAGTCTCCAATTCCGTACAAATTCTAAATTTTAGTTTATAATTAAAAACATGATGTCATGTAAAATAGGGTGTCTAAATTGCTTTTTCAACTGTTGCATAGGTTACATCATCATTAACACTCATCTTTTAAAGTATTTAATTAAATTTATTGATTTTTATGATTAGAAAGCAATTGTCCAAATTCTATGTCAAAGTGGGATTGGATTTTGATTTGATTTTATGAGGCATTATGAAGACGACAATTGGAAATAAATAAAGTGATGAAAAGGTGATGGATGGTATTATTGAATTTTCAATGTGATGAAACAGAGATAATGAAGTTGATAGGCAATGTTAAAAGAGAGTATATGATATTCAAAATATTGATGATATGGGTTTGTTCATATAATTTAAGAATCACATTATGCTATTTTACCTTTCAATTCTTTCTTTAATTGTTGGGACCATATATGATGATATATGTGCATGCATCATCCTCACTGCATATACACCACAAAAATAATGAACATTAATTGCAGGAAAAAAATATGGTAAAATGTAACATGTGCAAGGAGTAAATATCTTTTTGAGTTTGGATAGTCTAACACGATATATATATATATATATATATATATATAAAAGTCCACCCACCGCCTCCTTACAATGAGAATCGAACCCAGGAGGAAAATTTTAATTGATAGTGAAGGTATATTAAATGTAATTCGATTTTTTGATTGAAAAGAGTAAACCCTCCAATTAAGGTTATTGATCATGACTTTTTACTGTTGATAAAATTATTGATGATGTTATATTTAAATATTTTATTCATCAATATAATTGTGTGATAAAGGTTTATTAGTTGAGAATTGCACAATTCATTTCATGATTCACTACTCAATATTATTAAAAAAAATTGAGATTTGTAGACTCTAATTTCTTATAAACAATGAGCATTGTTTATATCCCAATAGATGTATTAGGACTTAGGAACTAAGTAATGCCAAGCTATTAATACATTACTAGCTAATTATCGGTGGAGAGTTGATATAGAAGGAAAAAGTAATATATATAGGATTTTGTGTAACAGTAAATCCGACGGATGCTTGGTTTGCAGGGATATTGAAAGCTTCAACGAGACTCTTCTTTATAAGCAAGCATCGTTCGTCATCTCTAACCCCTCCTCCCTCCTGGCAAGGGTGTACAAGACTTGATATTGTCCCGAGTCAGATTTTTAATCCTCATCACTAGAATCGAACCCAAGTTATACATGACGAAGCATACTTTCAGTTCGAAATTTCATCAAAACAGGCACAAAATTAGTTCAAAGTGATACTCCTATTATATTGTAGTATAATAATATAGATTTAACATAACAATATTCGAGAAAATATTTTAAATTTGAGTTTGAATGGATGATTTTTCAATTTTGGAAATCAATATTTACTACAGAAGAATCAAATGCTAATATATTTAACATAATTCACTCTTAACTCCAAAGATTTTGATTCAAAATAAAATTTATTTGCTAATTGAGATTTATGCAATCTATTAATTTGAGCATAGTATATGAAAGTCTACAATTTTGGTTGGATGTAGGAGTTTATTAAATATGGGGATAAAGCATGTTACTTATATTTAGGACCGTCACATATTGAACGGCCAATGAAAAAGCAACGTGATAATATAATTGTTGGTTTATCGACAAACGAGTAATAATGTGGCACAACATATATATAGTTGACAAAAAAGGCATTGCTTAGAGGTTCCCCACTTCAAGTGTTGTCATGTTACCAAAGGCTATTGCTTTTTCATTACAAGTGGACTTCTTTTAACCTTTCCTCAAACATTCAATCCCTTTGCATTATTGTACTTCTTTTGCTCAGTGGTGGGCTTCCACCCTCTCTCAATTATTCAATCTTCCACATTATATACTATCAAAGGAATGCCTGCCTTCCATGTTATCAGATTAAATTTTGTACCACCGTCCCTAGAAGATTGGTATATTTTAACTTTTCATGGTTAAACTTTAAAAAAATTGATCAAGAACTCTCATTAAACCATAAGAAATATTACAGTCATCTGAGATCTTGTTAGATTCGTCTCTTTTATATAACTTGTTCGCATGTAGAATAAGAGAAATTTACGTTTTAAATCGTGTTTTGTTGACCATGAAAAGTCAGAATGTATCAATCATTTAGGGATAGAGGGAATAATAGTTAGCCTTTGATTCTTTAGTTTATTAGTGTTGCTCTAATAGAAATTGTAGATGAGAAACCATTTAGATACAACTTTTATATACAAGTGATCTACTGGTGACACGAGACAAACATAGATGATGTTCCTGGTAATTTATCTAAATTAATTTTTTATTTCTTTTTTTGTGTAATATTAATGTGAAATGATGCAAATACCATTCCAAAAAATGTTATATGCTTCTCACGTTAACCGTTGACCAACGGAACAGTAAATTAAAAATTAACTGAATACAATTTTTAAACATAAATGATCAATCGATGATATAAAGGAAAACAAATAATGTCTCATACCATTAATCCCTTATAACACACTTAAAAGATTTAGCAAATTATCCCGATCTCTTGGCTAAGTATGTAGGCCGTTTCTATTAAGGCAAATCAATCTTGAACTGAACTTGAGAAGTTCGGTCACATGGACATGGTGAAATGAGTTTTGCTATTACGGAAGGAGTATTATTTGTAGCCCAATTATTACTATCAGGCTATTAGCCACGACCACGATCCCACGAAGCTCACAAGCTCAAATGTAGCCCAATTAATATTAGGTATTCAATGGGCCACGGCCCATGAGTTCAGAATTCTCGATGCCCACTTTTACCGACTCGATTGCTCTTCTTTTCTCCATAAAAAGAGTTTGGATCACCATCAACACTTTTTGTACGACACTCTCTGTAACACTTCTATTGTTTGACTATTTTTTCAATCTTTCAAACATAATACCTTAACGCAAAAAATTACACCTATTATTAAAAGGAATGAAACCTTAATCTTAACTGCCTCCACGTACCCCTGCCTACACGAGTGAGGTAAATCGAGAGAAGTGGCTCAACTGATCAACCACTAGAATTTACCTTTTAATCACTTAAACTATACAACACGACGTTGTATGTAATTAACACTCTAGCTCTTTTTTAGTTGAGTCATATTCCGGACATATTGCTCTTATTCTTAAAAACACAAACATACAAGAAATTGTTGTTTTTTTATGAATTAGCGATGAAAGCATGAATACAATAGTATTACATATAACGAATACATAATTTACTAACTACACATAATTCATTACTTTTACATACGATGTTAAAACCATCTTCCAATTCAATGTATTAAAATTATGTATGTAGTCCGCATGACCGCATCAAGTAGTGTATATATTTGAACGGTAGAAGAGATCACTATGTGTTGATGACTTCCTATCAAACATAGCAACATGTACAAATTGCCAATACCTCCACTATCCGTGATCAATATATTTTAATATTAGGTTCGACTTTTAATTGACGATTTGACGTATTGAAATTGAGCTTTAACCATTGATGGAGTTGAGGGGAGGTTAGTCTCACATCGACTATCACATCATTCTCAGTGGTTAGGTTGACCACTTTGTGAGCCTGGACCAAACCTCAATTGCTACACTATAGGAGTACTACATTCCTTAGTAATTTCTACCACAAATCCACAATAATTGTCTACTTGATTTTCAATATTAAAAGGATGAAGATAACAAATTTAGAAATGAATTTAACTGAAAATGTATAAGGAAGAAACTATATACAAATTTGTAAAGTTGGAGTTTCGTTAACGTCATTGCGCTATAACATCGACAGGGATTTAAAGAGATACGAAAAGGAGGTAGATGATCTTTTTCTCCCGTTCGATAATGTCTACATTCATGTTCTTCACTTTAGCTAGCTAACACCTATGCCACTTCAAAATTTGGCCCAATCGCATACGCAGAAGGCTCACCAAGTCACCTAATACTTCCTCAAGAGAATTGGTGACATAGTTGCTAGTCTATATTCATTTTCTTATTGTCAGCTCTAACAACATTAACTTTTGAAAATGTAAAATACAATAAGTTCATCCCCTAATTTTCTTCAAGTCATTTTCATACCCATACAACAACTTCACGAAATGTTATGGTCAATTCTTGAAATAGTAGATATTTTAGAGCATATAAAATTTTCCCCCTCTCTTAATTTCCCTTTCATCATCTCTTCTTTAATTATTACTTAGAATATCAAAATCACATGTTCCTTAAGATTTAAATAGAAGACCATTGAACCCTTTGGAAGATTCTTAGCTCGCTTTTTTAATGATTCCATTTTGTCTCTATCTAATGTTAATTACTTAATTAAGTTTCGATTTAGACTTATTGTCCTTTCTTGAAATCTCATTAAACTAAATTTTCCCTCCGAGTGTGACACTTCTATTTGTCATTATCGTAAAATACCCTATTAACCAACAATAATATTAAGCAGGAATAGAGCCATTGTTAGGTCACTTTATACCCCGAAACTAACCTATTCGATCTTAAACCGAAATCGACTGGAACCGGCTTGATATATATATGGACTCGAACACGGTAAGTAAACCCAGTACAAACGACAAATCAGTATCTAAGGTGTTGGAAGTACTGCCTCCCATTGCATCATCTGAAATTATGTACCAGTTTGATGTGCAAAATTGAAGAGGTTGCCTCTTCCTCCTGGCAGTAATAAACTTGGTAGCTAGTTGTCATTCTCCCTTTAATTATTTCCAATGCTATAAAAGAGTGACTTTTGACAAGGTTACGAACATCAACATCAACATGTCCCAATCACTTTGAAGAAGCTCCCGATTCTTACCTAAGTAGGAAGGCAAACTAAATACTAATATTTGACCTTATCGGCATATTAACATTCATCCAACATTGAAGTGTGAATACAATCTACTACAATATATACCAATGGATAATAAGAACCATAGTTACTGTAATGAATCATTTTGATTTACTTATTTCATTAATATTCGAGCCATTTTGAATAGGGGCAAGGTTACAAACACATTAATCACATAGAAAAGAAACAAGAAAACAACAACCTTAAAAATTCTGTGAGATCACCTATAACAAAATATGTAACATATCATGTCATTTATATTGTCAGCATATTTCACGACTAGAAGACTCAATTTCTTAGCAACCAATTCAATGTTTCGATATAATTTGTTATGTCGATTTAGTTAACAATCATTTACTTGGATTCTAGAAATTATGTATCGAACTAAATTGAAAACTACTGGTTCAATTTTCATCTAATAAACATACATCATATAAACAGATATATGCATTTTAAATAACTAAGGGGGTGGACTGTTATAGCAACGTGTACCAAAAGTTGATCCCCTGTATTCCCTGAAAAGAGTTTGTTCCTGCATATAAATAAGCATTTTTCCTTCTCCCCTCTTGTGAACAAACATGGCTGTACCAATGAGAGTAGCAGAAAGAACCCATTTCGTGTGGCGAATGAGGTTAGATTCTGCATTTAGAACCACCCTCGCCTGCACAATTCTGGGATGTACCATCCTATATGGTCCGTCCCCTCTAACAAGTTTAGTAAAATTTCCGTCTTTTGCTTACCTAACAGCGGTGCTTATAGTATCGGATGCAAGACTTGGGGACACTATTGGTGGCTTGTGGCACGCCTTTTTGGCAACTGCATTTGTCTTACCCCTCTCCATGGCATGCTTGTGGCTGATCGAGACAATTGATAAGGAGTTCTCAGCGGGCACTGCATCCTTGGCAGTGGCAGTCAACACTTTCCTCATTGCCTTGCCGGACTCCACACACTTGATGGCGAAGAGGATAGCTTTCGGCCAGATTGTCGTTGTGTATGTTGATGTTGCGAACTATGGTGTTCAGACTAGTGCACTCATGCACCCTCTTCATATTGCATTAAGCACAGCTCTGGGAGCTGTGGCTTCTGTTCTTGCTTTGTTGCTTCCATTTCCTCGTCCAGCTTACAAAGAGGTAGACTCCTAAACTAGACATTTTTAACTTTCACTTTCTTCAGTTAACACCTTCTTTTAACGAAATAAAAAATTCAATTTACTTTTATACTGCTAACAGGTAAAAAAATTGAGCCAATTATATATCGATAACTCTGGTGAAAGAATAAATATATACTTGAACGCTTTCAACGATCAAAAACAAAATAGCAGTGAACTTGTCTCTCGTGCTAGGATCTTTGCTGAGACTGGAGAAAAGCTTCTTCAGAACATCAGAGATTTACAGGTAATAAAAGGACCATGAAATGTAATCATAATTTTTTTTTCAAGTGATTGAGAATGGTATGGGAGATTCATATTATGAGGTTTTTATACTCCAATGACCTGTTTTTCTCATTTATTTTCGATATATAAATGACAGGAAGGAATGGCATGGGAGATGCATATTATGAGATTTTTCGGGCAAAATTTGGTGAATCCTGGAGACAGATTGCAACACATGGAAACATCAATGAGAGGGATGGAGTTAGCACTAACATCACCTCTTCTCTTTGAGGGCCGTTCGATTGACAGATCTCATAGAGATACCTTGAAACACATGGCAGCTCAGCTTCAAATAAAACTCGAGCAAGTTAGATGTTTTGCACCTTCCAACTCCGTGGCAACTTCTGAGATTGAAAAAAATATGAAAAGGACACTCACGCCTACAATAAACACACTCCCCAACCCAGGGGATCTGCCAGCTTTGTTTTTCAGAAGCTGTGCAGAACTTTTTCTGAATGATTCAACCATAAAAAGAACTGAACACGACACAGATACTTGCCTGTCCAAAGCTGAAGCTGATGGTAATGGTAAAGATCATGAAGAGGGAATGATAAATAGATTCATCGTCTATCTTACTTCCAAATTGAGAGACCGAAGATTATATTTTGCCACCAGATGTTCTCTTTCCTTGAGCGCATCAGTGTTTCTTGGTCTCATCTTTGACAAGGAAAATGGATACTGGTCAGGTCTTGCAGTAGCCATCGGCTTTGACACTAGAAAACAAGCAATCTTCACCATGGCTAATGCAAGAGGACAAGGGACGGCCATTGGATCAGCCTACGGTGTCCTAATATGCTTTGTTTTTCAAAGGCTTTCCAAGATAATGCCCATCGCTCTTCTTCCCTGGATATTTCTCACCAGCATTTTAAGGCAAAGTAGAATATATGGTACTACAGGGGGATTTGCAGCAGCCATAGGAGCTCTGCTAATTCTTGGTAGAAGAGATTATGGACCTCCAAGTGAATTTGCAATTGCAAGAGTTGTTGAGGTTTTCATTGGTCTAACTTGTTTCGTTACATTGGAGCTTCTATTGCAACCTATTAGAGCAGCCACACTTGCAAAGAACCATATGAATCAGAGCCTCAAGGAACTTCAAGAATGTCTGGAGTACCTAATACTGCACCCCACGCAGGAAGAGGAGTCAAAGCTGAACTTTCCAATAGCAATGAAAGAGAGGCGGGAACTTCTCAGAACCCATATCAATGACCTAAACAGACAAATACTAGATGCGGAGTTAGAACCTGATTTCTGGTTCTCTCCATTTCCAGGACATTGCTACAGGAAGCTCTACCGCTTATTGTCGAATATGGAGCAGCTCTCACAGATAACGGCACACAACATTGAACTACTCTCACAAGAACTACTTAAAAATGGTGTAGACTGGCAGGAGATCCAAGAAGAGCTAAAAATTATGATGGAGAATTTCAAGGTAACTTTTAACACTGGATTTATATGCCTGGAGGAAGCCCCTCCCGCTTCTAGTGTGATTCACAACAATATGCGGGAGCAAGCAATACTATTCGACCTTGAGAAGGGAGAGACACCAAATTCAAGAACACTCACTATTTTGACCATGGAAGAGGATGCAGCAAAGAAGGTTCTAAATGCTTTCCTTCGTCGGTCCAGAGACATCATTAAAAAAACTGAGGGTAGTAAAGATGAAGAGTTTCAAGGAAAGATGGTCATTTTATTATCGACATTGGGATTCAGCATCTACTCATTGACTAGAGAAATACAAGATATTGAGAGGAATCTAAGAGTATGCATACATTAGGACAATCTTCACACTACACTCAGTTGAATTTGTTAAGGGCAAACAACACAACTAATCCACCAGTAAATCAGCGGTCAGCCACACATGTTAAGGAGTATATTATGAATCATGATTCTAGACTACCATAGATGGAGGTAGAACTAGTCTAGTAACATAAAAGTAAATTGGAAGAGGCGAAGTAGATAGAAAATATATCTGTAAATTCTGAATTACAAGATTCAATACATTGTAAAATATGAAGTTTTTACCAAGCTATAGCAATCCCTTAAATTGTCTGGGCCATATCAATCTAACATAACAGCCATGATCTCAAAAAATTCATATCTTAACTAATTGCCTTCGTATTTTGGGTCAGCCATTACATAGTGGTAGGCAATTACCAGCACGAATATGAAGATCCCAAGGAAATTGGCAAAGAAGCCCAAGTCTTGATCGTCAATCATCTGTTGCATAAAAGTAAACACTATCACATGAAGTTATAACTACCACAGATCACCCAGATTACAGTTCAAAATATAACCTACACACACGTATGAGCTGAACTAACGAGATGTTCACTTGTCGCCTCAGCCTAGCACTAAGCTAGAAGCCTCATTAGCGAGTATGCAGCAAACCAACTGAAAAAAACTGGTAAATTGGTATTTTTAAGGTTTTTAACATGCTGCTCTATAGTGTGAGAATTGTGTTACATTGTGCTGAACTGTGCTATTGATTAGTACATTACATGCAAGCATCTCCCTCTCAATTCGATCACTATTTGACATGTCTAGTCATCATAATCCACGAACTTTCCTTATCTTTTGCAACAGTCAGATTACAATTATCGTTAGAAACGATCAAATGAAGACTGATATGCCCTCTGGCTACACCTAACAACTTTAACAGTATAAAAGTAACAAGGTCACACAATTATCGTTCCGGACAAGTAATATTGTAGCTAATGGATGTTAAACAAATCTGCATTATTAACCCATATCCTCTAAACTGCATACACTTTGACTTAGCCCTGTTATAAATCTCAAATTACATAAAAGGAAATGGTTTTTTCAATTTAGAAAAATACTTCCTGTGCTCGAAAGAAGATCGCATCTAGATCTCAATCATACATATGTAAGTTCTTACTACCAGCAAAAAAAACATTAAATGGTGAATTATTATTATTTTAAAATGAAAGAATCAAAGAATTGGCTGAAGATTCGCAATTAGGTTAAGTTGATTGTGACAATAATTTTCAATATATAGAAAAAAAAATACAATAATTTGATGATAACAAACATCATAGATCGATTATGAATATATATAGAGATGGAATATGAATACTGTGAAAATGTAGTTACGAACCTTTGAATGGTACGATGATGGTGATAGATTCGAATTCGGAGTATTCAAAGTGAGGGCTGCAGAAAAGGCTTTAGTAGGAGGAGTCAACTAAGAATTAAGATTGGGGAAATTAAAGTCAAAATTGGAAACAAAATGAAAAAAAGGTATAGTGTGGCTGCTGGGATTCGAGCCCAGGTCTCCACGGCCACAACGTGGAATTCTAACCACTAAACTACAGCCACTTTTGTTAATTAGCAGCCACTTTATAATTCAAAACGGATATATGAGATCAAAAGTAAACAAAAACAAAAATAATTGTTTGTAACAAGTTTTGAACCAAGGGCATTCAATAAATTAGTCAAACTCTTAACCAACTAAGCTATTAATTTTAATGTAGGTATTCGTCATGTATACCGACCGATACTATTAGATCTCTCTCCTGTATTTCTTCTTCTAATAGATATAAATTGGATAACATTGTTTACTACACCTGAGATAGTGAAAATAATTGGGATGTCTTTGAAGAGAATGCACAATGAGGCATCAAATGCAATTTAGAGATCTAAGTGCACTTAATTCATGATACGGATGTGTAAGCATGTGAGAAGAGACAATGTCTATTGAATAAGATAAAAGCTTAATTGGATTTGCTTTTTTTTTTTTTTTTAAATCCACCCACCGCTCCTTACAATGAGAATCGAATCAGGACCTCTAAATCACTGGAAAACGTCATGTTAGAAATTATATTATAGTCAACAACAATATTTATTTTCATTAACTTGCAATTTTAGCAATCTTTTCTGCTTGCTCAACGAAAGAGTCAAAAGGCTCTAGATTTACATCTTAAAATAGTTTAGCACTCAACCTAAAGTCACATGGTGGGATTACAAAAAAATTTCGAACATTAAATTCAAGTGTACATCAACTGAAGTCATTACATTATAGAAAAATTAGCTTAAGTTAAAAGGTTAAAATTCATATAGCAAATATATTCTAAAAGAATGCTAACATCATATATATGTAAAATACTCGTTATGCCGCTAGAGGCCAACCTCAGTGGAAACCTCTTTCAGTCCACTTTGAATCAGATTTGCTACTATAACCTGCAGAATTGGTACCAGTTTCATACTCGTCATCATCTTTAGCATCATCCCAGCCTCCCCAGCTGTCCTCATTTGCTGGTGAAGCCCCTTGTGTAGCAACATCTTTATTGTGGTCTTTACTACCCCAATCGTCCCAAGAGCTAGGGCTGGCAGAATTGAATTGTTCGCCTGCTGAAGGCTGCACATCAGCACTAGAATTCCATGATTCAGAATTGTGGCTAATTCCACTTTCATTATGTTGCCAGCCATCATTCCTTTGTGCATTACTACTAGTACTACCGCCACCTTCATTAGCCAATTCCTCAACCTTCTGAGTCGCCAAAGCCATCACCCCTTTCATGAGGCCCCACGTCCTCTGTCCAATCTCGCTTGTTTTGGCAGTCACTACATTGACAGTTTCATTCACAGTGTGGTCATAACCTCCATCTCTAACCTGTACAAGGAAAATTAGTTATGCATTCTGATCGAAGATTGAATCAACTAGGCATCCCTAACACTATTGTTGCTATAACCACCCAAAAAATGGAGGATAACTATAACGTAGTAAAACAAAATCCCAATGAGCAGACCTAAAGTGGTGCATTACAGGCTTCTCACAACAATGAAACTAAAACAGTCTTAAAGGCAAGCTGAAACCTTGAGGATTCTGAAAATAGAGATACGAGAAATGGAAAGGAAACACAAAAAGTAATTCGATTTTCCACTTCAAACTTTCTGAAAATGACTGGTGATCATAGAGAACTTAAGTATCAAATGTGAGACGGTTTTCATCAAGAACTGTTCATAACATTTGATGACGGTCTAGACTATAGAGTATGCATACAATGATTCCCTAGCCCCCGGTGCTCGTTATAAAATGGAACCTTAATCGTTTTCCGACAAGGCGTAAACTTACTCAATCATATAGTCATAGTATAAATTAACAAGTGTTAATTTTCTCTCCTATTAACTTCTCATTCTCCTTAGTCGACAAATAAATGGAACGGGAGAACAGGACTTCTACCCCTCAAATAAAAGAAAAACATGTAACCCCTAATGTTGAGGACTAGCAATACAAAAATGACAAGTGGGGTGACCTTCAACACATAAACATATAACCATGTAATGGGATTGAACCATTGAACACAAACTCATTAGTGCACATCATGTTACCTTCTTAATGCAGTTAACAGAATATCCTGAATATTCTTTATAGGCGATGCCGACTCTCTTTACTACAGTACATTAACAAACAAATGAAATCAACAGGAGATAGTTATTTTCAACATACTTCACTATTAACAAGATAATTTTGATTCTAATCAAACTTATATATGTCAATTAAGACTGAAGTTTGTTAATTTTGATAATCTAAAAACAAACTGGACAATGGGATGAAGGTAGTAACATTTTGCCAGAGTGACAAATATTTGTAAGGGATCCTTTTTTGAATAAGTCACAACTAATAATATGAGAATATAACATTGAGTTTTGTCTACCATGTGTAAGCTAATGAATGGACAGTCTGCAATCTTAAAGAAAGAAACTCTAACAAGGTACAAGATAGATTTAGAGGGGGATGTAACAAAGCTCCTATCTTGTAAATACACAAAAAATTAATACCTCAATGAGAATAAAGAAATACTCCCTTTTTATCCTCAAATTGTATAGGAGCTTTGACCAATCAATTTAAAATGTGTTTGACCTAATCAATCTTAATGTAATTTGTTTCGAAAAATGCAAAACTTCATATTCTAATCTCACTCACTTCACCATGTAAACACAACATTTAGGATTGCATTGATGGGTGTAGTACTCCATGAATAGTAATATGAGACAGAAATTGTGATGGAGGGAGACACGGAGTAACATCTACAAGCATTGAATTTGAAGCAATCATGCAAAATGGCTTACAAATTGAGTATTTAATAAACAACAGACGATCCATCTATGCCAGTAAGAAGTTCATTCATTTCTGGTAGATAATAACTAAATTAATAGGATGCATTTCTTGATTTAAGCTATATGTAAACTAGAGGTTAACACACAATAACCAAATGATTCGACTACCTTTGAACTAATCTCCTGTGTCCCAACCTGAACAACATTGGCAGCTGACTGGGCTGCCGAAGCTGCAACCATTGTTAATCTCCCGAGCCCCTACAGAATCTCAAATCACAGCATATCAAATAAAATTCCAACAAAATCACTAAACATGCACACATGACACATGTATTCCACTACCTGAGCAACAACTGAAAACACATCATCATCATCACTAACATTGCCCGTCTTCTTAGGGGGAGGACCGGATCCAAACCCAACATACTTCCCTCCTTGGGAGGGCGGAATCCCCTCCGGCTTAGTCTCGTTTTCCTTAAGCATCCTCGCAAAAAAGTCATCTTTATTTGCAGCCGAAGCCTCCAACTGAGACTTGGTATAAATATCCTGGGTAGACTTCGATCTCCCCATCATACCCCCTCCCCCACCTCCACCCACCAAATCACTTGCCGTATGAGTCCTCCTCAAATTCCCAGTGTTATCAAAACTATCCCAATCATCCCATCCATTATCCCCACTCGACATGGGCGGCTTTTTCCCTGAAATCCCACCATTCCCAACTACCTCCTTAACAACAGGAGGGTCCTTCCAAGGCTTCCCTTCAGCAAGTGCCTGAATCCTATTTCTATAATCTTCAGCACCCTTAGTATTATACTTCACAACGATATCAGTCTCTTTTGGAATGCCATATTGCAAAATAAATTTATTAAAATTCTGATTACCACCTAACTCCATTTTCTTGATTTGAATATCGGACCAAGAATCCATAGTAACAGACCTCACAAAAGAAATATGAACACCGAGGCCACGATGCTTACCAGAACATTCTAAACACATGAAAATGCCGTAGGATACAGATGCCCATTGAGGATTCTTGGTTGAACAATCTACACAAATGTTGTTCCCTGGTTGAGCTTGAAGCTCTCTTAATCGCTTTGATGCAGACATGGTTGAGGTTGATTATTGAATGAGATTTAATTGTTGAAGAAGAGATGAGATTAGATGATGATGATGATGGTGGGGTGTGAATTGGGAAAGTGGACAATCATTATGGGACAAAGGGGAATTGAGAGATATAGGTGGAGAAGGAGGGTGGAGAACCATTGGAAGGTAAGAAGAGAACAACTGGTGCATTCTCAAATCTCAACATAGCTCTATGGTATGGATTATTAGGTGGGAAACTACGTTTCTACCCTTAAAATTTATGAAGTCGTACAGGTGAGTAAGTTATGGATGAGTCAGTCTATACTATATCGACCGGAGTATCGAGCGACCTCTCATTCTGGCACGTTAGCTCGACGAGATGGATCAGTAGCTCGTTAGCACATTAATATTTTTTTGTGAGGTCACCCTACTAAACAATCACTTTGCGATTAGTCTCACAAACACAATGAGCCGATCCAAGAACCATTTAGGAGTCTGTGTATCACCAAAAGAAAACAAAAGAAAAGTTGAAAAGGAATTTGAGAGTATGAGAATTCTAAGTTTTATTTTGTGTATTGTGTGTGTTTTTTTCTTTCATGGGAAGAGTTGTTGGACAATTAAATAGTGACTATCACATATTCACATCTTTGTGATTAATGTGATTAAGGTACACTTAATCGACCATTTAATCAAAATTACTTTGATTAAGGTGCACTTAATTTATCATTTAGTCACTTAATCAACAATTAAATAGTTATGTGGTCGCCCCACTTATTTATCATATTATCATGTGTATTTACTTATCGTTTTTTCTAAAATGTGCCCTTATGAAACAGGTTAAGAAACTAATAAGGGAACATAATTGCTAATTAATTGTATTTGAAATTTGAATGTTACCTTATATGCTTATGAATTAAACCTTATATGCTTACGAATGTTAAATTGTATTACCATATTAAATGCTTAACATGTGCGTTTATGACACATTTTAGAAAGATCCTTTACTTATATCCAGATTTATGATGACAAATTGACAACATTCACATAGGAGTAATGTGTTCAAATAATCTAATGTAATGTATTTATTATTGCATAGCTATTTATAATTTTTATTATTTAAATGAAAAAAAAATAGCCTACTGATAACTAGCCTTTTCAAATTCTTCAACTTCCTCTAAAAAATCTTGGTGTTATTTTGTACATTACCTTAAATTTAGTTAAGATGAAGTACGTAGGTATTACATAAAATATTACTCCTGTACTTATTAATTAATTCACAAAATATATATTATAAATACTATAAGACAAATTTGACTGATTGAACTGTAAACATAAGTCCAGTAAAATTATTGTGAAGTAACACAATCCAGTTTTAATCATATAATATCATTATGGTAGTAAAATTTATTTTACTTCTCATATAATTTTACCTTGCAAATATCTATCGCCTATGAGAACAGGTACAAAATGAGAATAGTTTTATAAATTTATTGTTCATGTTAAATGAGTTGTTATTTCACCTTCTTTTCACCACAAAAAATGATGGGACCGAGTTAATCGAATAGTCTAGTGAAAAAGGTTTTTGCTAGTGACCAGAAGGTCATAGGTTCGAAATTCACATCATCGCTAATTTAAAAAAAAAAATGATGGGACCAACTCTTATATATACACACATGTGACATGTCCATCCATATATACAAGTACAACCCCACCCCACCCCTCCCCATTTTGCTTATAAGATTGCAAAACAACCCAAAAAGGCCAAAGTTTTTATTTTGGTTGAGTCCTCTCTCTTTGAGTGCTCTTTTGTTGCATAATTAATAATCCTCAACATGTTGAGATTGATAACAGGAATTCCAGGGCCAAGTGGCTTCGGATCAGCTTCCACAGCTCAACATGTAACTCAAGGAATCGATGCTTCCAATCTCACTCTTGCCATTACAGGTTTCTTCTCTTTTATGCCCCCGATTTTTATTGGTTTAACGATTCCAAAATAATAAATAGATGGATTACGAACATCAAGAACTGGAGTAGAAAAATCATTAACGTTTTCGTAATATAGGAGTAAGAAGGATGTAGATAGAGTGTGTATATGCTAGGAAATTTGTTCACTTTATAACACCAAAAAGAAATCATGAAGATTTGTTAACAGTGACAAATTTAACAAACTTTAATGGTATTTCCTTAATTAGTACTACCACTATCAAAAACGATCTGTCTTATTAGCTCTTCATGAGGATCAAATATACTTATTACTTCATAATTTTATGTTTTAGTTAATATATACTTATGCTATGAATCAATATTTTGTCATATTAATACTAAAATATAGGAACAAATATTATCATTCAATATTTACTTATCAGAATTCATAGAAGATACAAAAAAATATTTGCTTCAAAAGTATATACATTAAGGACCAAAAGTCAATAGTTAAGGTAGTTACGTACAGTTTTTCATGACTAAATTTTCGTTCATCCATCCTTAAAAGATAGTTCAACGCATTATACAATAATTAAAGTTAACAAATTTTGATCTTCAACTAACGCATAAGTTTAGTTTGAATAAAAGATTTCTATACTGATAAAAATAGAATATATTAAAAATACTATTTTTTCAATATATATTTTCACAACCAAATATACAATAAAATTAAACAGTAAACAATTAAAAATAAAAACTATGGTATAATCTTTTGGAGATAGAAGTTACTACTCCCAAAGAAAGCCACAGAAACGAGTATATAATTATCCCAGTTTGACTACATTTGACTTGGTAATGCGTTATTGACCTTGGTCTTTTTTTCCAGATCAAATATCTTGGAAAGAGAGATTCGAACCATCAGATTCTAGTGCTTGACTATTTGAAGTATAATGCTCGACTTTGGCAGAAATGATTATCATACAATTACTTTTACTTTTCTCAGATTTGACTGTCTTTTCCACAACACTATGGTTGGGCTAAAAATATTAGAAAATGGATAAATGATAATGCTCGATTATCCGACTCTAGAATGTTTGTTAATTAACGAGTAAGGTATGACGATAATATTTTATTTATCACTTTAAAATATAAAATATTATCCAACTCGCTAAATTATCAAATCGAGTAAAATACTCCACTATATTCGGACCAACTTGATAGATTTTTGGCACTAAGGGAGACACACCATAATTCAATTATCTACTACTGGAAGGTCAACAATTCATCTGTGTAATGTCGTTATTTAATCTGGACAATGATTATGAAAGGAAATAAAGAAAAGTACTTACTTCATATTTATTTAACTCTAAATTTGAGTAATGTATTTGTAATAGAGATATTAAAAATTCATATGTCCAAAACGTTTCTTCACCGATATAATAATTTTTATTTTTATTAAAGTTTTGCGTATTATATAAAAATATATAATAAACTACATGATATTTTAGTAAAAATGTAGTATAAGTAAAAAGTGGATCATTCAAATAAACAGTATTGCCAATATTAAAGAGTACTAGCTATATGTTATTGAAGTGAGTCATAATACAGTAATTAATATCTATCGTAGAAAAGTCTAGACTATAATGTCTCAATTACCTTAAATGCGCTTTAAATATATTCACATGTTTAAGTTGATGATACTGCAAACTACTACACCCCCCCTCCCACCCTTCCCTTCCCTTCCCTTCCCTTCATCCGATCTCATCAATTCAGACATTAATTTCTCTAACTATATCTTTAATTTGGTATAACAGATGTCTCTCCCTTGTATTTGGAATCCTTGATCAAACGAACTATAAATTGATTTGATTGTGTCACTTAAGATCTTTAGAATAATTCATTTGATCATAGGTCTTTTGTTGTTGGACAGATGTAATAATTTTCTCGTTTTAAAATATTTAACTATTTAGAAAAGGTTTATTTTATACAATATTAAGTTGTTTAGTAATTTAATTCACTTTTCAACTCATTTTGTCATTTTTTTACCATAATAATAGTTTTTATTTTTTAAAATAATTATCTATATTATGTAAGGTATGATAGTAATTATTCTTGATCCTTATTAAAGTATTATTTTACTAGACGATCAAATATTTTGAAGTAGAGTTAGTTTTCAAATTTATGTCAATTCACTAACTCCGGTGTTAGTTTTAACATAATAAATTGGTTACTGTCAAAATATTCCTGTTAGAAATTTAGTATAGCATACTACTATACATAAAGTGAAAATTTATAATTAATTTGGTGAAGTCTAGAATATCATCTAAGTTGTTCATGTGGCACTATACTAATATGACATGTGTACATATATATGTTATATTAAAAAATAACTATCATGTTATCTACTATATATAATATATATGTTTAGTTATGTTAGTATTTATTTTTATATAATAATAATTATTCAATATTTTTTATTACATATGTATTTATTTAGATATATATATATATATCTTTATTCATATTTTTATAAATAAGTATTTATTTTTATATAATAAAAATTGTGTAATATTTTTTAAAAGTTTAATTTTGGATAATATGCAATCATTTTTTCGTATTTTACTTTTATAGCAATTCATTATTTGAATTATAATTTCAACTATGTAAAAAAATTTATTGCAGAAAAAGATAAAGTTTTCACATAGACGAGACTATGCTCAAACGACTAGTATAGATAATTATGTAATACGAGTATGAAGTTAATTCGATATATGTTTCTAAATGTCCCATTTCTTCATTTAAGAGCTTGAAAGTTCAATAAATGGCTCCAATGCTTTGCTGAGGTTAAATTTTCATAAAAGCTAATAAGACCCATTTGAATTAGTGTAGGGTAAATTTTTTTTAGCTATTTAGACTGTGCATTTTATGAAGTTATGGTTTGCAAGAAAAGGTTTTCTCATTAATATGTTTTATTTCTTTTTACTTTTATTTCGTAAAGTTGACTAAATTAACCTTCAAACAACCTTGGTGTTAGGAAACTGTAATAGAATTCTAGAGGTGAAATTGACGAAATTAACTTTCACGCCATTTTATTTTAAAATTCTAGAGGTAAATTTGTAATGCTCTTGTTCATGTGCAGAAATCACACGACGATATGTTAGTTAGTCAATCAGGATGCCAATTTTGCACTCAACTTGATAATAATTTTTCCAACAAACATTAACACCCAACAATGCCTCTTAAGAAACTCCTACTTAATAGGTGCGGGTTATATAGTACACAGTGTTACGCCCTTACCCCAGCGATATCATATAGACTTTTCGAATTAACCGAGAGTGAAATGTAATCAATTATATTGTGCAATAAAACAAAACCACAATGTATATGGCTGCAGGAGGGGCATCTGGAATAGGCTTCGAGACAGCAAGAGTTTTGGCTCTTAGGAATGCTCGTGTGATCATTGCAGCAAGAAACATGGATGCTGCAAATGATGCGAAGCAGAAAATCCTAAACCAATATAAAAACGCTCGTGTAGATGCATTGAAGCTTGATCTCTGCTCGATGAAATCGATTAAGGAGTTTGCTGAAAGATTCAATGCTCTTAATGTACCACTCAACATCCTCATGTAATCTTCCGTTCCTTATATGTTCTCGTTCTACCACACTATTCTTGCGAAGAATCACTCACAACAGCTATATCGAATAAACGAATGTGTAGCAACAATGCTGGCATCATGTTCTGTCCCTTTCAACTCTCAGAAGATGGAGTAGAAATGCAATTTGCAACGAACCATCTTGGTACGTACTAAGTAGCATGTATGTCACACATAGTCAGCGGAAAATCTTACGCCTTCATATTTTCCATTGATTAAATGTCTGTAAGCTAGAATATGTATG
Source organism: Echium plantagineum (assembly GCA_003412495.2). NCBI lineage: Eukaryota > Viridiplantae > Streptophyta > Magnoliopsida > Boraginales > Boraginaceae > Echium > Echium plantagineum. The sequence continues at coordinate 18,542,620 of CM016561.1, read as the reverse complement.
ACTTGGTTTTGTTGATGATTGATCCCCTGATTATACATTGAAGGATTAGTCAACGTAGCGAGCAATTCGTGTTCCATATACATTTACTGATTGTTAATGCATTGGTTGTTTTAGGTCATTTCTACTTGACCAACCTTCTACTCGATAAAATGAAGGAAACTGCAAAATCAAGTGGTATCCAAGGCAGGATAGTCAATTTGTCTTCCGTTGCTCATCTTTATACCTACGACAGTGGTATTGAATTCGACAAAATCAATGACGAGATGAGCTACTCAGATAAGAAGGCATATGGGCAGTCGAAGCTGGCCAATCTATTACACGCTAATGAGCTTTCTCGGCGTCTACAGGTGATCTTAACTCTCAAGTGTTTTCATCTTTTCCTTCAGTATTTTTCTTTTAGGTAATAAAGTTTTTATTTCTTTATATGGAGGTCCATATGAGTACATGTTTCTGCCACAACATAAATATGTAATTGCATTATATTTCCTCTGAATCATTGAATGCTTAAGTTTAATTTTGGTCTCAATAAGCAGGCAGAAGGGGCGAACATAACAGTCAACTCGGTGCACCCGGGGCTCATAATGACTAATCTTTTCCAACATACTGGAAATGTGATGGGTAAGTACTGTTAGACATCGTTTTGAGACATGCTTCGTCTGAATGATTATGTATTCATACTATAAAACGTGCATGACTATCTAAGGGGATATGAAACTACAAGGGTGAGAATAAAAGTCTTATTAGAGTATACATTAAATAAAAATAATTTGTGGAGTCTATTAGGTGAACCAGATACCTTCTTCATCGATAGACTTCAACTTCGATCCCCTTCTCGTTTTCTGGTTTCATTCTTTAACAGATCATAATTAATGAATGTCATATCAACAGGGCTTCTCAGGATGTTCAGTTTCTTTATGTGGAAGAATGTCCCTCAGGGGGCAGCAACCACATGCTATGTTGCGCTTGATCCTCGATTGAAAGATGTGACTGGAAAGTATTTCCTCGACTGTAATGAATATGAGCCGAGCAAGTTTGCAGAGGATGAAGGTCTAGCCAAGAAACTATGGGACTTCAGCAACAAGTTGATTGATTCAGCTCTAGCTAAGGATGCAGTCACTCCTCTCTGACAAACTTGCTAGTATTATGTAAGAATAAGACTGATCTGTGTTCGACATACATGATTCACTTCAAATCACTAAAACGGATTAAAGAAAGTGTTGGCACTCTGGTTGTTGATGTTTGCCTACAAACTCATTATGTTGGGTGGTGAATTTTAGTGGGAGACTATCTGTTACACTTTGAGTGACATGCTAATATTCTATGTTATATTTAAAACACGTGACATGATCTTAATGGAGTGTAAGTGTAATAGAGTATCCGGGCTCTTTTCTGAGTAATCTCTCATATCTCAACTTGTTTCCATCCACCGGATCAACTCATCAAGTGAAAGATGGCCTACAAACACCCTCTTCGGTAGTTTCCTAATATAGACTCATGGTTGATCATCGTTGCCGTGGGCATCATCTTCCCACAAGCCCATAGCTTTCACTGCATAAGCACAGGTGGATACAACGATTGCAGCGAAAACTGGAGGTACCAACCAATCCAGGTTGGACCTCCTAAACAGCTCTGGATGGAAACAAAGCATCTCATTTGGTATATCTAAAGGAACCCTCATAGAACCTCCAATTCTATGCTTACAGGCTTCAGAGAACGAAGATGATGGATTTGCTATAGAGACGAAAGCCGCCTCTGGCGCAAACGACGCTATTCCAACCATGATTGTCAAAAGGGTCGTCCATGAAGTAGCGTATATCAACATAGGCCACCTTGTGGAGAGTCCAAGGAGTGCTGAATTGAGTAAAGAAAATCTCATTTTGCAAGTAATATAATTCTAGTTTGTTTATCTTTCAGAGGACATGTAATAATTTTGGTCAAATGTATAAGCCTTCATTTTATAGTGTGAGTCTAACCTAATTCGAACTACTTCTATGATGTTAGTAGATTAGTTAAGTATGGTGGAGAAGAAAGCTTGAGGGGAAAGACTTAGTCTAACCACCCCACTAGTTTTTTTTGTCAGTTTGGTTCAACTGTAGAACTACATATGGAGACTCCTATTAAAAATTATTACCCCAACGCTCCGTAAATTTTTATTCAGTTTAATTTTTCGATAGTCAAAATTAACGTTACTCTCTAATAGTGAGGGTGAAGATACTATACTTTACCCAGTAATATACAACATATTAAAGAAGATTTCAGATAAAAAAAGTTAAATTTATCACGCTAAAATTAGAAAGTAAACGATCTTTTAAAGATGAAACGAGTATATTTTAAAATTAGTCAACTATTCCCCCACAATTTGAGTGAGTCACACATGTATTACAAATGACTATCTAACTCACTTACATGTAAATCAAATGGTTTTATCAAAAACATATATCTGCTAGGTTTGAATGTTAACATTTTGGCTGGTTCTGAGGAACTAATCTGCAATTTAGTGATAGGAATTTATCAAGACAGCCTGGGACCATGTCAAAAATACATATCCACTTCTGGAGGTATGTGACATGCATTCAATTAGCTTCAAAATAGTTTTCTTGGATCTATCTGAATTAGCTTGTTCCTATATTTGAACACTGAAGTGTTGAGTTGTCAGTGGTCCTCAGTCCTCACAAACTAGTCTGGACACATAAATGAGACAGAGACTTCGGTCTGGTGTCCATCGGCATACACCCGCTGAATGAAAATGTACTTGGAGTAGTAACTCCTGCCTCGTCCAGACACAGAAATGCAGACCTTAAGTTATATCCAGGTTTAAGGTTTATATAACTACCAAATTGCGTTATAGGGAAGAGATCACGGTCAAGAACTACTACTACGCGATGTCACTGATTGGGCAAATAGACACCAAGAAAACTAATTCATCAACCACAACTCTTGCAAGTAGGTGTATGTTATTCTCAATGAGAAATGATGAACGCTCGGATTGCCATAAGCGAACAGAACACTTTATCTAGTTGATGCATACCTTGTCACACAATAGTTGATTGAGAACATCGATTAGCGAAACAAACAGTACAGTATGGTGGAACTTGAATGACTAATGAGTAGCATGTCAGCCAAGTTTCCATCAGATATAAACCATATGAACATACCAATTTTAAGAAAATATAACCACAAAATCTCTCCAAGGAATTGCCTATGGGTTCAGTTGGCTCTGCTTTTGATAACATCGAGGTCCATTTCAGTTGGATCAGTTGCTTGTAACTCGATCTGAATTCCATCAAGCTCCCTCTTGAATCTGTCCTTTGAGCTGGCGTAGATCATCTTGCTTCTGACCCTTGCTGTATCAGGAGACCTTTCCATAGCAATGGCAATGATATGATATCAGAATCATGGCGAAAGTAATAAGATTTTACGACATACACAATGAGCAGAAGATATACCATGCAATGAAGAAGATCCGGCTTTTCTGGCAGTTCTCCTCAGTTACAAAATCAAAATCATAGATAGCATATCGACATTCATTTTCAGGAAGGCAAGCAGTAAAGTCTTCATAGCTCTGAGTTGGCTCACCGATTTTTTCAACAATCACCTGCTTCTGCTTCTCTTCAATTTTAAAAATTATGAACCGATGGGTTCTTTTAGTTTTCAGTTCCAAGAACCTCAGCTTGCAGTCATCGTGCACTGCCATACCAGATGCTGCATTGGCCTATAAATTGGATGTTTGGAACAGTTATTTGAATGTTCATATGTAACAGTAGAGATATTCAAGAATACAATTAATATATACATTTTTAACAGGACAACAGATCTGCTTATTAGTTTATCGATTGGACGCTAAACTTATGAAATGAAAATTTAATAATCATATGAAATTCCACACCATTTGTTAAGTAATGGCAGACTAGTGCACGAACTGTTGCCACATGTAAGGTACACAACGGATAGTCGGTCGAACTATTTCGACAATTGATCAAGAATTTGTTATGGTCTATCATACATTACCACTTTACTTGTTTGAAAAAAACTTACAAGTTACAACCCTGTAGACTTCATTACACACCACCATCTTGAAACAAACCTTCTCTACAACTATATCAGTTGAATTATGATAACAAAATCACACCAACCTATTAAATTGTCATCATTGTAGTTTAAATGCAGCAAAGTTGCGCGTTATTTTGATCATTTAAAAGGTTCAATATTAGTCAACAAAAAAATGTAAATTAATAGGTGTCTTTGTCAAACAAGAAATCCCATATATCCATGGCAAAAGTCCCAAAATGAAAGCGTATGAGACACAACTCCATACTATTAAGGTATAAGTTCCACCAACAGTTTAACTCGACACTGCAACGATATTATAGACTTCACAACACATAATTTATACATGGTTCCCCAATCCAAAAAAAGAAAGATACTATACAAAAAATTCAAAAAAAATAAAAATCGACACATAAGTATTAAATAACGCAGGCCACATTGAAAAACACTACGGCAGATAGAAACTAACGGAGCACTATTCCAAATCAATAGTAGATATGAAAACTTCTTACACATAATTAGCAGCTAATAGATTATAACTTTCATCAAGCGTCACAATATGCATAACACACGCTTAAATTACAATAGTAATCATATATCGTAAGCAATCCCGAAGACGTATGACACATATTTAGCAGCTACAGGTGTCAAATTTCCCAAAGTCACCATAACTTTGCAAAAAACAAGCTCAAATCAGAACAGTAATCACAAATCATAACCCGAGCCAAATGCATCCAACACATAATTACCAGCAAAAGGAGGAAATACCACCATAAATTTGCACAGAAGAAGCTAAAATTACAGCGTTATTACAAATAATGCCAAAAGCCGAAGCCATCTATCACATAATTATCAGCCCAAAAGAGACAAATACACAAAAACCACCAAGCAAGCTTAAAACGTCATAAATTTGCATAAAACAAGCTTAATTTACTTAGAAATCATAACTTACATACTCCCTCCAATCCAAAAAAAATGTATTTCTAGATATTTCAATAATATCCAAAACGAGTATCTTTTTACATAAATCAATGCATAATACATTACTTTTTCTCTTAATATCCCTTAAATGTTTCTTAATTTGTTTGAAATATCTAGAAAACCATTTTTTTGGATTGGAGGGAGTAACTAACAACTGAAGTAGTAAAATATACAAAAAAAAATCACCATAAACTTGCACAAAAACAAGCTTCAAAATGTAGAAAAATCGCCATAAATTTGCATAAAACAAGCTCAATCAACCATATTAAACATAGATAACAAATTACACAAACGGCAGCTCAAGGAGTAAAACATAAAATAAATCACCACAAATTTTCACAAAAACAAGCTTAAATTACATAACAAAAAAATCAGCAATAAGATAAGAAAAATAAAAAAGAATGAGTAAACAACTCACCATTTTTCTGATTTTTAGAAGGTATTTGAAGTAGATAATAGAGATTTGAGGAAGAGAAAATCTGGAGATGAAATTGGAATGTAGGCTTAGAAATGAGAGAATGTAGGTCGAGGTATTTATAATGTGAGATTTTTTCAATTGTCTTAACAAATATATGCCGCTATTGCGTAATGCTGTTATTGTCAAATATCTTTTGTAAAATACTATGACTACTTCTAATACTTCCTATGTTTTTTTTTAACTTGTCGCTCCAGTGAAAAAAAAATATTTTTAGATTAACATGAATTATATTTTTATCTTAGAATTCGAAATAGTAATGTTCATTTTTATAACAAATAAGAATATATAAATAAAAACTATAAAATTTTAGTTGTTAATTAAAATCCAAAATGATAAAGAAAAAAACGTAGGAAATATTTCATTGAATTGAAACATTATTATACGGAGTAATTGACAACATTCTTTTAGATCCTAAAAACTTATCGTATCGAGTAAAATTATTTTGAGGAATTATTAAATTCTTCTCGATTTCTCCTCGTTCATGTATATGAAAGATTTTTAATTACACGGTTGGGTTAAATTTTCATTTTTCGGAAGAGGGTTGAAAGGGTTTTATTCGCAAATTTAGGATTGGATCTGAGAAGATAGGAAAGCGATACGACTGGCATGGAGATCCATATAATATACACTAGTCAAAATATTCTCCATTTTTATGCGTTAATTCTACGCTGTTTGCTTTATGATTTTTATGAAGATCATTTATAGACATTAACGTATTACTCCCTCCGTCCCTAAATGATTGTCACATTTGACTTTTGGTGGTCAATAAAACACGATTTAAAATATAAATATCTCTTATTCTAAATGCAAAAAAATTATAATAAGTTGATATTTCAAAAATATATATTGAGACGAATCTAACGAGGTCCCACAAGACTATATTATTTCTTTTCGCTTAGTGAGAATTCGTGATCAAATTTTGTTGTAATTGACCACAAAAGTCAAAATGTGACAATCTTTTAGGGACGGAGGGAGTAATTTATAGATAATGCAACAAACAGTCGACCAATTTTGCATGAGGAGTTATGTTGATGCACGTGCATTGCAAATTGTGCAAGACCATTCTATTCCTAATTAATTGGCCTAATAATTATCTATATTGTACTAATTTGTCAATATATCATTACTACGATACTTTGATACAAAATTATATAATTGTCGAAATGGTCCTCGAAAGTGACACTAGATTGTACTATGGTCCCCAATAGTAGTACGGGTGTAGCATAGTCCCCGAAAGTGGTCTGAAACTTGTATTTCGGTCCCCATGTTAATCCTTTTCATAAAATTGGGGCAAAAACATAATTTTTAATATTTTAATCTAGAATAACTTACTTTTTGGGTCAAATTAAAAATCTCAACCCTATACACCCAAAATCACTTAAACAGTTACACGTATAATTTTTAAACACTTGAGTTTACTTTTTGGTTGCTTTTTTTCAATTTAAACTTTCGATATTTTTATTTATTTCTTTTTCGATTTTTTCTCCATTTTCTTTTTCGATTTTTTTCGATTTCTTTTAATAATTTAACTTAGATTAACTTACTTTTGGGGTCAAATTAAAAATCCCAACCTCTTCCCGTAAATCACTTAAACACTTAAACACTTAAACATATAATCTAAACACCTAAACTTACTTTTTGCTGCACCCGTGCCACTTATTAGGGGATTATATGTTTAAAAATTAAGCTTTAATAGAAAAACAAAGTAACCAAAAAGTAAGCTTCATGTGTAAAAATTATATGTTTAATTAAGTGATTTTGGGGGAAGATGGTTGAGATTTTTAGTTTGACCCCAAAAGTATGTCAATTTAAGTTAAATTATTAAAATTATGTTTTTGCCCAAATTTTAATGAAAAAGTTAGCGTGGGGACCGGACTGTAACTTTCGGGCCACTTTCGGAGACTATGCTGCAGTCGTGCCACTATTAGGAACCAAAGTGCAATATGGTGCCACTTTTACAACCATTTCGGCAATTCCCTCAAATCATTATGCTAACAACTTTCGTACATCCTTGTCTTCAAATACACAAAATAAGATAATTTATGGATGTATATATCTCAACGAACGAAGTTATGCTATATAAATTATAATGAACATATCCAAGGCAAGCACCATGTGGCATGTGCCCAGGGGTGAACGTTTGGTCAATAATATGTTGGAAGGGGAAATTAGAGGTTTTCCTTGAAGTCCATGATCTCTTATAACCAATCGGAAATTAACACTTGTTTTATTTAAAAATAACCATAAATTTTTAATTAATTTAATTCTTATCATTTATTTTTAACTAAATTTGACTATTTTATTTATTTTATTTCTTATCATCTAATTCTTTTCTAAATTAATTAGGATCAAGGTCTCTAATGTACTTATATTAAATTTAGTTAAAATGAGTTATTTAAAAAAATATTAATAATAGTAATTTTTTTAATTAACCTATTATATAAAAAATTAACTTAGACTCATATTTGTTCACACGCACACATAATACTATACAAAGACAGCTAGTATGAAAATAATGTTGGCTTATTGTATTGTTTGGAGAGGATGTTGGTGTGAGAGCAGACGTGTTTGTTCATGTGTCAATTTACTAATCTAAATACACTTAATATGATGGTATAAGAAAAGTTAAAATATCCATCTAGAATACTTTAAATGTTGTGATTGAGAGACAATATTCCAAGACACAATGTGTTCTAACATCCCATTTTGTCCTACTTTTTTTATGTCAATGCCACAACCTGCTGATTTCTTAGGGTTGTCAATGGCGGGAGAGGCTACTCCAGTACTAGTTTGTGACTCGACCTGAATAATCTGATTCGTAACCCATCTCATAATGACTCGATATTTAGAATAAGAGGTAATGATCAAGTGTTTTTTCATTCGGAGAATTAATAAAATAAATTCAATAAATATTATTTAAAAAACCTGACTACAAATTAACTGAGTAACCTATTTAACAGCTTGTTATTAGATTATTGAAAAGTTGAATTTTTATCTCTTATTATTTTATTTTATCAACTGATATCATAGTGAAAGTAATCATACACTATCGAAAAGGGGCAAATCTACACTACAACAGTGGAAGAAAGAGACACCAGGACTCGAATCCATGACCTCCAATTGAGAAGGCTAGGTTGAGAACCACTAGGCCAAGACCACGAATTAAAGAGTATAAAAAATATTTAAAGAGTATATACTAACCCATCTCGCCACCCATGACCTCCAATTTAGATGCCATTTTTATGCTCACATGCATATTATTAAAAAAATAGTTCATATGATTATTTCGCAAGATGAAAATAATTCAGGTGGTTAGATGTAAAAAAGTCAAAACTATTTGATACTCAAAACAATCAAGTAAGTTTGAGGAGATAATTGCTGAAATGGTCACCGATTAGTCCCCGAAAATGGTAAAAACAAGTTGCATTTTAGTCCCCTTGTCAAGTTTTCTAGTTAACATTTCAGGTTTAGGCGTTAAAACTGGGATAAAAATATAATGGTAAACATATAATTGTAAGACTTAAAGTTGATTTTTTTGCCTCAATTGGTGCCAAAATGAAATTCTCCAATCCCTCCCGCCAAAACTCCCTTTCTTCATCACCTTAATTGGCGTTGTGGAGTTTCATTGTGGAACCAATTGGGGCAAAAAAAATTAATTTGAAGTCTTAAATATCATTTTTTTCCCCCCTCAATTTTAACGTATATACCCAAAACGTTAACGAAAAACCTGACATGGAAACTAAAGTGCAACTTCTTGGCCACTTTCAGAACTAACGTGCAATCGTATAACTATTGAGGACCAAAATATAATTCGGACTCATTATCGAGGACCGTTTCATCAATTTTTACTCTAAAAGTACACAATATGTAAGTTGGGAGTTGGTCAGTGGGGACTGGGGACTGGGGACAAGTCACAAGAAGAGGGTTGGATTTGTTTTAGCGGACAACCCTGTCCCTGGTACAGTACTCAAATGAACTCAAACTACCCATATTCAACCCACAACTCTACAAAGCCACTGGCATATTACTAAATTAACGAATGTGGGCCTAGATGGGTTGACCCACTCCAAAACTCAAGTAACCCATCGATAGACTATAATGATTTTAATGAAAATACACAATGCAAGAAAATCAACTATCCACTATAGTACAAAATTAGTCATGTCGCATAGTCAATAATTTTGCTTATAATATTTTGTGTAGTTAATGTTCGACTTTTAGAAAAATAATGGACATAATAAATTTCTTCGATCATTTATATTAAATCAATAACAAACTCGAATAGTTAAATGAATTACATTTCTTAAAAAGAGTTAAATATGAGATGTACAAAGAATGCCATCTCCCATAATAAAAGATATTTTATTATGAAATTTTATTTTGGTAACTACTAATTAAAAGTGATAAAAGAAACTATCAATTAGAACAAATTACAAAAAGGCAAAAGGCTGGAACCATCATCTATGTTTTATAGCGGGTCCCCTTTCACTCACCCATGAAACTAAAGTACCTGGTCGCTCACCCTGTAGTCATACTTGTATACTAAAAAATGTTTGAATAAATTTTAGTTTTTCACGAGCCGGGTAATCCGTTACCCGCTTGAGCCTCCGATTCGAGTACTTAACTCTATACACCGATCGATAGTTAAAGAGCAGGGTCGGAGCTTAAAGTTGAACTCGTTTGAGATATCCGGCTCGCTCGATATTACCTTAGTCCATTAACAAACCATCTAAAAAATTAATAAATTTTATATATGTGTTAAAATAATTATCTATAACTAAGTTTTGGATATTTCAAATAATTAAGGTTTATGTAATTTATCAATGTTTCAAATATACCAATTTATTTTTTTGTTTTGTTTAAAATAAGCTCTTGTTTTTTTAAGGAGTAAGGTAATAGAGGAGTAAAGTCGAATATTTACACTACCCAACTCGTTAACATATAAAAGTCGAATGAGCTATTAAACTTATATTCCCTAAATTATCCAACTCAGTAAACTTATATTCCCTAAATTATCCGACACATTACTATACTCCTTGTTATTTTATCGAATCGAATGAGGTACTCCATTACGGCAGTACCCGACTCTACTCATTTTTCCATCCCTACTTCATGGTAAAAATATGGTGAGGCTAAACCCATCCTAAACCCCCAAGTGGAGTCTGAAAGAGTATGCGACACGTCTATAAAAGTCCCTGAATGTGAGGGCTCCAACTGAAAGATCCACACAAATCTTCAAAGAACCAAGATCCCACGTGGCTCACCAGCATAGGAGCATCCCCCACCCAAATATATAAAAATCAAATTCATCCCGATTATTTCCTCTTTATCCACTTTTTCCAGCCCCTTCTAAATCTCATATCCCAAACTATAATTTTCAACTTTCTAATTTAAAAAGTCCAAAAATTCTGGAGTACCATACAACTTTGATGTAATAATTTTCAATCATTTTTCTAAAAACTTATTATGAGATTCGATCTTAAACCTCAACGGATTTTATAGGTGTTAGTTACCTCACTATCTCACTAATTTATTTATTTTGTTTAAATATAACCTGAAATTCAGTTACATCAGTTGCCGCCTTTTTCGTTCATTTTATTATAATTGTAATTTCTCATTTAATATCACTCACATAAGAATAATTCAAAAACCCTAATCTTTTTTTTCACCCCTATTGTTTCTCCATATCAGTCTTTTCTTGATCTTCTTTGGATATTTTCAGATCTGGATTAATAAATTGTGATTCAGATCTGGTTTGGGAAGGGTTTGGTGAAATTTTTGAGATATAGTATTGCAAGAAATTACCCAAATTTATGTAAGATATATATGAAAGATGTGGATTAATTTGTGTGTGTTTTTTTGGATTTGTGGGTATTTTTGAGATGGGGTTGATTTTATTTTTGATATGTTTGTTGTGATTGTGTTAAATTTGGAAAAACTGAATGCAATTTTTAAGATTAATTTTGAATTTGCAGTTGAGTAAGATTTGAGGTTAATTTTGGTTATTGGTGTTTATGTTAGTTAAATATGAAGTAATGGAGTTTTGGTTGTTGATTGATTGGTGTGTGTAGTTATTGCTGGATTACATTTGGGAGCTTGTATCCGGATCAAGATTCTATCGTCGATATTTCAGTGTTTTGCTTGGAGTTTGGATGCTTTTATCCTCGATATTTAAGTGTTTTGGTTGAGTGTGTGTGTTTGAATGGATGAGATTGAGGGAGAAGTATGTGTGGAGGTTATGAGTGATGGAAGTATGGAGGTTGATGATTTATTGAGGCTCGATTCGAAGCGTGAGTATCAGTTAATAGTAGATGCAACGGAAACTGAGCCGTGTGCTAAAAGGCAGGCGACTGAGGGTTGTGATAAGACTACTGAAGTAGCTGATTGTTTGAAAACCGAAGAGGGGGAAGTTGCAAATGATGGTTTGGATTTAGGCTGTTGTGTTGGAGAACAGGACAACGGGAAGGTGGGGGAGGATGAACTAGAGTTGGCTGTCAAGAAGCAAGATGATGAAGGGTTGATTGATGTTGAAGTGCATTCTTACATTGGCAAACAGATAAAAGAAGCTTCCAACGATGATATGCTGTCAGAAGTTACGAACCCAAATTTGTCTTTGTCTCCTAAGGATATTACATCGCGTTTGCAAACATGTAATGATCAATTCGTTGAACCATTAGGGAACAACACCGTTGTATCAGGAGAGATCACCTCGATATGTTCTGGCAATTCAATTGAAGAAGAGAGTTTGAGCGAGGGAGACAATCTGAGCTCAAATGTAGCTGCCGAACTTCCTAAATCATGTGTTGTCCTTGAAATTCCAGAGCATTGTAGTACCACTGGTATTCGGAAGATTATGCTGAAGTTTAGTAAAAGAAAGGAGGACTGTGATACTGTTGTATCCACTTCTGTTACTCAACCTGTTACTGATGGTGTGGCAGTTGAAACAATCTCAAAACTGAGCTCATTAACGGCAGGAAAGAAGGTGATGGCCGATAACTGGATGTCAAATGTGAAAAAGCTCATATCTACCAGGATTTTGGAAGGAGCACGAGTCAAGTATATTCCAAAGAGTGGAGGGGTATGCATATAATACTTCATACCAAAGAGAACTGAATAGTTTTTTATTTCCCACTTCAAGTTCTAATACTACTTCAATTAATTTTCAGCAAGAGCTTTCAGGGATAATAAAGGATTGTGGTTATCTCTGCGGCTGTTCACTTTGCAATTTTTCTAGAGTATGTTGGTAAAACTTTGCATTCTAAATTGATAATTATAAAATTTAGGTCATTGACCTTCCTAATTTTATTTGTTTATTGGTTGAAATAGGTTGTTAGCGCATACGAGTTTGAGCTTCATGCTGGTGTCAAGACAAGACACCCTAATAATCACATATACCTGGAGAATGGGAAGCCAATTTATAATATAATTCAAGAACTGAAGACTACGCCACTCAGCAATTTAGATGAAGCGATAAGATCTGTAGCTGGTTCATCCATTAACGAGGAATATTACCAGATTTGGCAAGGTATTCTTTATGCAACTATATTATCAAAATTTTAACTAACTTTGTCTGATGCATACTGCATATTATATTGTAGTATGTTTGATGACTTTGCTGAATTATTTGTTAAGAAGACATCGAGATCTTATAGTTTGATCATTTTCTCTTTCAAGATTAAAATGGGTGCTCTAGTGATGTTGTATGTAATGAGGCATAAAGTGGGATGGGTTGTGGTTCGATAACTTTTTTAGCCAGCTGAATGCTGCTTATTCAAATTATTGGCTGGAAAATTTTTCCGTAATATGTTTGGATGATAAACCTCTTTTTTCATATTATTGCTTGAATTTACGCTTTATTGGTGGTCAGTGGTCACACTCATAATGGGAGAAAAATTGTACCTTCTGTTAAATCTATTGTCTTATGTGCCTTAGGGAGATTCACATTAAGAAGGAAAAGTGATGTCTTTAAGTATTCATCTGTTATTGCGCTTAGCACAACATAAGTTGGTTAAATGTGTCCGAATTGGCATTTAATTTTCCTTTGTGTACATGTCAGTCATCATTCGGACACCTGGGACAATGGGCTTGAGTTTTTTCCAAACAAAATGGGCATTATTGACATGGCCTTTTCCAGTTTTAACAATATACTATGGCATCCGCCTATCCCCCTGAACTTCTTAAGTAATGACTATATTGAATGGGCTTAAGATATGGATTCTTTTTGAAATTGATTTTGGGTGAAAGGATGTGGTTCGAGAAAAAGTACCCTCCAGAGTTTTGTTTGTGTCAGTGCAATGAAGAAATTAGTATTTCTATTTGAAACTGCCAAGGCACGTAAGGTTTGGCTGACTGAGAATATGGTTTATATGTCGTACTTTGTTGAACTATCTTCAGTTTTGTTGATACAATTGGTTGAGCTTTGACGTCAGTAGAGAACGAACAGAAGAGATAGAACCTGTTGTATTATCTGTGTCATGGTTCTTGATCTTTAATATGAATCTTGCAGCTACTCTTCATCAACGCAATGATGTGACCTCCGCAGATCATTACTACAAGCCTCATGGTGCATGCCAAGCTGTATCGAGGTACGTCTTTTCAGTCTCGCTAATCTTAGATCCAGATTCCAGCATGATTTTGGATTTGTTTGAAGTATAAATGATTCATTTTAATGTCTTATATGAAACTATGGCTGCGAGGTTTAGACCATTTAGTTTAGTGTTCTCCTTTTTTGTATGATTTGAATTCTACATTGGTGTAATTGTCCCTCAGTATAGGTGGTTTGCTTGATTTTTCCTTTTTAACTTTTGTTGTTCTTATGATTAGATGAGCTTGAATTTACTTACTTTTTGTTATTGTGGCTCTCTTTTTATGTCTCTAATTTACAATTTCATCGTCGGTCATGTCATTTCGGTTGTTGTAGTTATTTCCATGGCCTGGATTCCTTCCAGTTTTCAGTTTATTCACACATCTTAAGTTTTTTTCGTTGTTGCAGTATGATGATGGAAGGATATGGATCCCCTTCTTATCAATATATAAATCATTCTCCTCACTACCAGAATATTTACATGGAGACATCAGAGAAGAAACGGTCAATCAAGAGGTATGCAGCCTGATAATCGGCTTTTTATATGCTCTAGCTAGTGATATTAATAAATATCCATATAAGTTCTTCATATGATCAAAATTTCTGCAGATCACGCTGTAGATACAGTATTTATATTATTATGTTCATCAGGGTGACTAATCTCTTATGATTCCAGGCCAAAGGCCATTTCTGGGTTTGCTGTGGAACATAAAAGATCTGCTGATGGTAGTTCAAAGAAGAGGTGTCTTTTTTTGTTTTTTAAATGGATGTTTTTTGTAAATTTTTCTTGACTAGTTGTAATTATAATTCCATTTCTTTTGAACAGGGATAATGATTTGCACAGGTTACTGTTTATGCCTAATGGTCTCCCTGATGGCACTGATGTGGCCTACTATTCCAAGGGAAAGGTTGTGTTCCTTACTTATGTTGCATGTATTTTTTAGTGTTTACCCACTTCCTTACTTGACATTTGATGGTTTGATAATTTTCAGAAACTTCTTGGAGGTTATAAGCTAGGAAATGGCATTGTTTGTAATTGCTGTCAGACTGAGGTAATTAAATTTGCAATTTATTGTAACTTATCATTCCAGTATGTTCCATTTGCTTACGCTCCCTCATATATTTATTTACATTTAATATTAACAGATTAGTCCTTCCTCTTTTGAATCTCATGCTGGATGGGCAGCTAAACGGCAACCGTAAGATATTTGAAGTGTTTTAGAGTGACTTGATGTCAAGTGAAACTGCACTCTAATATTTCCCGTCATTTTGCAGTTATCGCCACATCTATGCTTCTAATGGTCTGTCACTTCATGACATAGCTCTTATGTTGGCTAGTGGTCAAAACATTGCTAGTACACACAGTGATGATATGTGTACTGCATGTGGTGATGGAGGGGAACTGATTTTATGTCAGGGGTGCCCTCGTGCGTTTCATCTAGGTACTTATTGAGATTGTCCGCTTCACTTCTATTTTTACATTTATTTTTCCGAGCTTATATCAAAGCAATACATAGCAATGTTCACCTACCTCGCTGAAGCAGTATGTGACTATACAAGTTACTTAAATGTTACTAGTATGTGCTGTTATTTTTGTATGTTTGTTTAAAATGTAGCATCTGATCGACTGAACTGTGCTGAATGTTTGGTGATAATATTTGAGAGATGCTTTCCTGTTAAAGTTCTTATGGTTTTGTCACATTTATATGCTTGGGGATAAGAATTGGATTTCTTTGATGCCCACGGTTTTGCAGCTTGTTTGGGCTTCCACTCTCTTCCTGCCAATGACTGGAGATGTCAGCATTGTAAGGACAGTGGTCCTCCTGGCAGGGAATTTTCTGGAGATCTTAGACCTATTGTTGTCAGGATGAAAAGAGTTGTTAAAGAACCAGAGTATGAACCTGGCGGATGTGTGGTTTGCAGGTAGTTGAGTTATTGTGTTTATTACAGAGCCTTCTCTTTCGATTTCAGGTTTGTGTAGCTAATCAAGTTCCTATCGTGTTGACTAGGTCCCAAGATTTCAGTGCTGCTAGATTCGATGATCGAACAGTTATAATCTGTGACCAGGTATAGATTTCCCTCATTTCTTGTTCCTTTTGTCATGTTGCTAAAGAAGTTAAGTCCTTGTGGTGGTTGACTTCTATATACTCATCTTGTTTGTTGGCAATGTATAGTGTGAAAAGGAATATCATGTAGGATGCTTGCGGGACCAGGGGATATGTGATCTGAAAGTGAGTGCCCGTAGCTTTAAAGACATATCTTCCATTCTAGCACTTATTTTGGAATTTACCTACTCGGAGATACTAATTATTTGTATTTGCAGGAACTGCCCAAAGATAAGTGGTTCTGTTGCCAAGCCTGCTATAAGATATATGAAGGGCTTCAGATTTATGTGTCAGGCGGACCAGATCTGATTTCTGAGTCAATTCTTGATAGAATTTATTTAAAACAAGGAGGTTTAAGCTATAAACTGTCAGATGATATACAATGGCAAATTTTAAGAGGGAAAAGCCGATTTCCAGAACATCAGTCACTTCTCTCTAAAGCTGCAGCAATCTTTCGTGTAATGTTCTGACACCTTTTATTTACTTTTAACGTTTTTATCTGAGTAACATTTGGAAACACGAACTGTTAGATGTTACCTTTCCTGTATTTACTGGTTGAGGTTTCAGTTTAGCATTTAGGTACAGAGTTATCATGTTTCACTTAGGCTTTATTAACTTTGTATGTTATCATTGATCTATGTGTAAATGTACATCTGTCTGGCTTGTGCTGTGTCTGCCTGGCTTTTACTTTCCCATTGTTGTTAGTTCCTTTGTTATCCTGCTGCCTAGACATAGATATCTCAGAGGGAAAAGAGGCTGCACAATCAGTATTTGCTGTTGCCAAAAATAATTTGAATGTTGGCTGCTAAACTATTTTGTACTGAAGGTGAAAGTTAATCGTTTGGCAGCATAAGTTTTAACAGTGTCATTTGCATTTTCACACTGTATTGGTTGTCCTAGTTTATGAAACCATTTATTGAGATTGTCTATTCTCGTAATCTTTGGCAGGATTGTTTTGACCCTATTGTAGCTGCATCTGGTCGAGATCTCATACCTGTCATGGTCTATGGGTAAGTATAATGCAGTTTCTATTATTGTTTCTCCGTCTTGAAAGAATATAGTCTGAAATTAGAACCTCTGACGAAATTGCATTTCACTTTCATGGTTATATTGCTTACAAGGTAATAGAACATATAATACATAATCACTCGAGAATAGAAAAGCTTAGTCGCCCTCATCGTGTACCCAGAAAAACAAATAACAATAACTTCGACAGATATGCTTCGGGGTTTAATTCCCCGCCCCTAAAATTGTATTCAATGATCATAAACAGAAGTGACTTAACGTCTGAGCAGAGTTCATGGTTTTCATAAAATTTTGGTGTGCTTTATAATATAGAATTGGGAGTTTCCATTTATTTAAAGAATCTGGAGGAAAGTTCTTAAAATTCAGTTATTTTTTTTTATTAATTATGAATGATAAATATAGCCTCACTATGAGTCAAATCAACTAACTTTAGCTCGAGTGCTAATATGCAACAAGTGTTTTTTTCCAGGAGGAACATATCTGGGCAGGAATTTGGTGGAATGTACTGCATTGTTCTAACTATTAAGTGAGTATAAGTCATTAGCATGATTTCTCATCATCTTTTTGTCGTATTCAATATTTTTTCCATAAATTTGTGTAGGTCTGTGTTGGTATCAGCTTGTCTTCTTCGAATTTTTGGAGAAGAGGTTGCAGAACTACCTCTGGTGGCTACCAGTAGAGAAAATCAAGGGAAAGTAAGTTACTCTAACTTCTTCTAGCTTTGAAAGCTCTGTCCTCATAAGCTGAAGGAGAGACTAGTGGTGGTACGATTTTTTGCTGTTGTCTACGAGCTTTTGCCAACTAAATTTAAAACTTGAAAAATTCAGGGGTATTTTCAAGCATTGTTTAGATGTATTGAGGATCTCCTACTTTCCATGAATGTTAAGAGTTTAGTGTTACCTGCTGCTGAGGAAGCTGAATCCATCTGGACAAAGAAATTTGGCTTTAGAAGGATAACCAATGAACGGGTAAGTGGCACTCTACTACCGTAGTAGATATTTTGCTTTTTTAGTTTTTACAAGGTAGAACATTCAATTTTTCATAGATCACAAGACAGAAAATAATCCAAGATTTTTAATGCAATTATTATTGATGCAAATCCGTTGAAGCCATAGTTAAACGCTTGAGTAGCTGAATAAAATAATAACGACAATTACAAGCCCCAAGGTCTCCCTTGAGTAGCTCAATGGCTGATTTAGTTTGTTGTCTGAAGTTCTAGGTAGCTCTAAAGCACCCTAGAAGTAAAACAAGTAACACATATATGTAAAAATAAGACAACTCTTCAATCCTCTCTTTCAGTGAAACGTCGACCTTGTTCTTTAATTTTCCTTCTGGATTTTCCTGATGGAGAGCATCCGGAACTTTGATCATATGGATACTAAGTTTAATTCATAAGAAAATTGACTCAAATTTTTCTATCTGAACTTCACCTTTTTCATTGTATTATATATATATATATTCTCGTGGATTTACGAATGATGTTAATAGTACTATCTTGCTCATATCAAGCAGATGTTGAGGTATAGAAACTTTCAGCTGACAGTCTTCAAGGGGACATCAATGTTAGAGAAGGAGGTACAGCCCTTTTCGGCAGTTTAGTTCATCGAGTCAGGGTGCTACAACTTCAGTCATTCGCGATTATAGTTGAACGGTGACATGGTGAACCATGTAACGAGTGTGGACATCGTCTTCAATTACCAGGAGTTTTGACAGCCTCTGCTGCTCAATATCAAGAGAATGGCACGCCGCGCTGCTTATTTAATAATGCGAGTTTGTGAGCGAGTAAAATCCCATTACAAGCGTGCTGCTGTAATGAAGGTCTGCTACATATGTAGCACTGCACTTTACCTGTGATTGGTACGAAGCTCAAGAAAAATATCAGTGAGGGTAGGAGTAGGAAGATGACCTCTCTTTGCTGTTTGGTTTTAGCTTATTGATTGTTTTAGTGCTACTTTTGATGAGTGGCAACAGTTTTGGTATTGCATTTGTAAAAAGATAGAACAGGGTGCTGAGTGGCATGCAGACTTTTAACATGTGTGCTATGTATCAGGGTAAAATCCTACTTACTGTTTGAATTTAACATAACAGTTCGACACCATAAAAAAATAGGAAAAAATTAGACTTATATTGTAAGTTTTCTTTGTAATCTGATTTATAATTACTTCTAGTAGATTGTTGCATGCTGTTAAGAATTCTATATTTCTATTAGGTAGTTGAAGTTCATGAAGGCTAGCTTAAGAATCTTTTTTTTTAATGTATATGACATTTGATAGGCCGTTTTTTAAGGGAGTTTCTGGGGTTTGATATGTTTGGCACCTATTTTAATTGAAAATAGTAGGTGTATCACATGAATTGTGACAACCAATGCATGGGGACGTGAGTGAATATATTTCCATTGCAATTAATTTATCTCCATGGACCAAGGCACGTTCCATTTGTTCGGATTTTTAATGTAAAAATAATACTAAATACATGGAACATGTGTTTGATCCCATTATCGAATGTGAGTGGTGTACACAATTGGAGTGGAAGAGTTTTTGCCATGAATATCCTAATGTGTCAGATGCTACGTAAGATATTGAAGCTATAGTTGGGACTTCATTATCATATATATTTGATCTGAAGAAGTTTGAGAAAAGTTGCTACTCTTGTTTATCCTTTTCTTCACTTCAAATACATCAATTGTCATTCACCGATACAACATTTTGCTTTAGTGGAGCATTGTGTTTAGGCTTCGATAACGAGCAAATTGATTTAATATTGTTAATTCTCACTATCTGTTATCGCAAAACACCTTAAGAAAAATATAGTTAACATCAGTAACTACAAGTGCATATAGGGAAACCAGCAAATTAAAAAATGTTAACACCAGGTTCAAGCATCCAAATGTGCAAGAACTGTCGCAAGAATTACCTAAACAGAAACAGAAAAGAACCGGAGTACTAAAAGAGCCACGGAACATAACCTCAACTCTCTAGTAGGACGTTCCTTGGAGAAAGGGAAACTCGATAGCAACTTCATTTATTTACAATAGCAATGATGAAATGGTTTAGAATGCCTCAGGTAGCTTCACCGACTGGGAAGTGTAACCGTGCCACTGATTTTTTGAAAAGGCTGCTCCCACAAAGTGCATCTGTGCTTCCAACCTCAAAGTCAGCCATGCTAGCCAAGGACTCAGGAGCAGCCTCTGGATAATCATCAACGAGAGCCCTGTAGCACCTGCTAGAACCTGCATTCACTTTCCGAGCTTTCTTCTTCTTGTCTTTGCTCTTGCTACCATGTGGAGACTTCCGTTCTTCCTTCTGCTTGTTCCTTCCGTTTTTCTTGCCATCCCTCCTGTGACGCTCTTTCTTATTAGTTGGCAAGTGTGATGCTGCTGTTGGAACAGGATCATACACGTCAGGATCCCATGTGACTGACAGCTTACAAGGGGGATTGCCCAGCTTCTCACGGCTGCCTTTAATTGCAGATACAAGCTTAAAAGTACTCTGTGAGAAGATAATGCCAAAGATCAAAACAGAGAATGGGAAGTGTTCAGATATATTCATATTGTTTGTCTTTGGGACCCCCCATCTTCTGCAATGAGCAACCACCCTCCAAAAAGGGCATCAATTCAAGAGGGGAAAAGGTCCCGCTACACTGCTCTCTCATCATCAAATAGATATCATGCATTAACAAAGTAAAATAAAAAGGGGAAGACATCGCCTAAACGACCCCGATGATAAGTGCCAGCCCACAAGTCTAAAGAGAATAAGTTTTCTTTGGAATGATGCAATACAGAAATAGAATTTGAAACTCCCAACATATATTACACAATTTGTCTTACATCCTTCAACAAATGAGGGAGTACAGTCTGGAAATCCTTGACAAAAGGAAACAAAAAGAAAAAGGGGGAGAGGCAAAAAAAACCAGTACCACCACAAAAGAAACGAACTGTAACTTACAGGCAAAGAATCAGAAGACAGACAAGATCTAGCAGCAGAATCTGGAAGACAACTTTGTGCTGAAGCCGGGCTTAATTGTTCATTTTCCTTCTCCATGTTATCTACTACAGCAGAGATCTTACTGGAACAAGGAAATGTTGTACACTTGTCCAAGCACTTCCCAGAGGAAGCACTACCAGTTTTCATTCCATATTGTTCATTATTTCCTTTCACCAAACTAATGGTATCATCCTTTAGATGTGACGAAATGAGATCACATGACAGTTTCTGACTATCTTCAAAGTTAAGCGAATCATTCAAGCATATAGCTAAATTAGTCAAGGTGGATTGTCCTCTATTGCCACTTGAAGGATCAGGTGGATCTGCAGCTGACTCACAAATAGCACTCAGATCTCCAAATGTTGATGAGTCAGTGGAGCCACAGTTTTCCATCAATTAAAAGAGGTCAACTACGCTGCACATGTGAAAAGTTCACCAATATAAAGAACAGAATAAATAATAGTAACTTCGATGTGTGCTGAGACAAGAACCTTACAGTTACATACTCATTCACAAAAGGATAATGAAAGAAACATGAACAAATAAATTATTATCATATAATTTTGAGGTATCACGTATCTATGTATAGCAAACTCGAAAGGTAAAGATGAGATAAGGGTAGAACATGTGATTAACAAAATCCCTTCACATTTTTAATGCATATAGACTCTCTAAACCTTTTAACAGTAAATTATATGACCCTTTTTCCCTAAAATATATTTGAAAACACTGATCCAAATACTTTACAATATTTTAAGTTATAGCATGCATAACATGTATACCAGACAGCATCATTCTTCATTTGTTTTCCTTTTCTTATTCTGTTTCGAAGTGGCTCATTAACTACATATCCTTCTTCTCTATCATAGATTCATACAGTAGTAGATAGTCTTTGCACTTTAGATTGTGTCACTTGGAGAATAAACAACCGCCCTCTGACAAATGGGTAAGGTTGCACACACTCCGACCACGACCCCTACCTTGCTTAGGTGATAGCCTTTTAGAGATCTTAAGGGGATCAGAATATATTGATGAAGACTGTATTGATGATATTTTTTTAGTCATGCATCTCAATTGCCAACTACCACTTATCATCATTCCAACACCAACTATCAACCATCAAACCACACAACATCCTCATCAACATGTCCCAATGCCTCTGAGGAGGCTCTCGCCGCAGCAGGGTAAGGGGTCAATATGAAACCATAAAAAGGTTGTTTTCGAATTGACCCGAACAATCAAACCTTTAACACTACAATATCATCAAACAATCTAATCGCAACACTAACTAAAACAATATAAACAACAACAAATTGAACCATACAAAATGTGTAACTATTTTCATTACCTTCTCCGAATTAGCTCACCAGAACCAGACCGAACAAGCCAATACTCCGATCGACACTACCAGATATCAATCAATCAACCAAAACCTAACCCTCACTAAACCCCAATGACGTAAACTTCAACAAACTTATATATTCCAAAAAATTAAAGTGAGAATATGACTAAAATTGAATAAAAAAGAAGAAGATTTAACTAGAAAGTCGAACAATTAACAATATCAATTAAACGCTAACTAAGATTACCACGTCTATCGCACTTGGCGAGACGTTTCATACGATGATGCGAAAAGGATCCGCCATATGAATACGCCACGTAGAGGCGATTGAAAACCACCGAATGCATTTTCTAGCTTCGATGATCTTCCACAATTGAAATTTTTTATATAAAAAGTATTGAAATATGGACGTTGACTTTGAATTTGTGAATACGGATGAACTCTAGCTGAAAAACGATCTAGCGAAAAGTCGACGTTTGACTTATAATATCGGGGTATAGATAAACCCTAGTTGAGATATGATATAGAAGTGAAAAGCTGATATTTGGATCATCTTATATTCTTATCCATGTATCCATCTCCTACTTCTTGGGACATGGGGGCATTTATGGAGTACAAATGATTTATGATGTTTTTGTTACTATATTTTTAAAATAAGTTATAATTAAATCGAAATTTTAGGAAATACTATCATACAAAAAATATGGCATACGTCTATTCTAACATTTATTTTCAAACTTTTTAACATAAGTGATTATCAATAGAAAGTGAGGCTATATTCAAATTAGACCAGACTTGAAAAAACAATTGATTTTTTTAATCTAAAAAATAACATTAGAACAAATTTAAAATGCTGTTAAAAATATGCATGTCAAAATTGGTAAAATGAAGCAAAATTAAACCATCTTCATGAGATTTTATGAATTAGTAATATTTTGTTGTCACTATTGAAACGAGAATCTTCTTGTCACTAGCAAGAATTTTTTTCATTAGCTTTTATAATATTAACCCCGAACTAGAAGCTTTTGATCACTAGCAAAAAAAAATTCACTAGACCATTCGATTAATGCTATAAGTAGAGAATGCATTCAAAACACATAAATAATACAATAACAACCATTATAGCGAAGAAAAACCAGGTCTCAAACATGTCTAATACTTAATAGTAAACCGGACCGAGTTACTTGGTTTAAATATTGGTTCGCAGTTGAGTTTGAACTCTACGTTTTATGGCTTGACCTTAAATCGGGTCAGGTCAAATTTGTAGGATTCAAACAAGTTCGACTAATAAATTCTTATGTTTATGCTAATGTTAGCATTTCGAAGTCCTAATGCATCCATCCTTCGCCTTTAGAATGATCTGACAACTACAAGACTAGGTCGTGATGGAGTTGGAAGATTCTTCGTTTTCACGAAGTAATAGTTTATATGCAAATATGCAATTGAGTCGAGAGGATGAAAACAATTAGCATGAGAGGTCATTTGCCAATAATGGGATAAACGAAGCTTGGAGAGTTATGGTTCATTAATCATATGATTCATGAACAATTCATACTTGATCAAAAATGTCAATTACACGACCCAAGATTTTCTCCAAAATGAACTAGTGAAACTTATAAAGTCATGTAGTTATGCATAGTAGGAATACTTGAATGCTAATAGACTAGTACAAACTTCAAAGGACAACCTACAAGGGGAACGAACCATAAAACACTAACTCGGCTGGTCCAGTCATATAGATACGGTTGTCTTCCTCACTCCACTCAATATCCAATGGTCCTCCAGGCAGATCAACAGTACACATCTGTTTTAAAACAACATCAAGGGTGACATGTTTAGAGGATTTTAGCTCAGAAAATGCACATGTTCTTTAGGTATATATGTATAGGTATAATAACGAAGTTCAATCTAAAAGCCTAGCGAAAAAACAAAAAACTATGGCCTGTGTATAACCCAAGAGAAAGATAACCACAAAACTTACCCTTGAAGCACGACCCTCGAGAACTGCAGCAACTACTGTAGCACAAGCTCCAGTTCCACAGGCTAGCGTGGCACCTGCAATGACCGTCTCGTTAAATTTATAGCAGAGGAGCAACATGCGGACCAGGTTTTCAATCAAAATACATATACCGGTTTGCATATACTACTGAAGGTAAAGATGCTAACCTGCTCCACGCTCCCACACCCGCATTTTAAGGTGTGTACGAGAGATCACTTCCACAAATTCTGCATAGCGAGATATAATTGTGTATCAAGAGCAAATCAGTGTACAACTAGTAATCATTTCAGTCGGTTCCTAAAATGCTTGAGTATTGCTAGGTAACTGCAATGATCTTTTCATTCTTTTGTACACAGTGGATACTGGTACATAAATCCTTGGTTCTCCCAGCCAGAGTCGTACTTGAGCATGACCACTTTTGAAAAAGATCTAAAGAGAATTCATGCGGTTCAAAAGTCTAAACTACCCCTCCATCCCAATTTAAGTGGGAGGTTTGCCTTTTTTCCAAGATTTCAGGATGTTTTTGAAGTTTAAGTGCAGTGAGTGAAAACTTAATAAACGGAACACAATTTTGGGAATTTGAAAATAAGGAAAACTTCCCACTTAAAACAGGTGGAGGCCGTACAGTTTAACTTCATTCCTAGATATACATTTCTTTCACCAAAAATGGAAAATCTGTTAATTTAAGCTAAAAGCCTGAAACTGACCTGTATTGGTGCGAGCTGGGAACGCAGTATGATGTTCAAACTTTGGACCAATATCTGCTAAATTTAACTCGTCAACAACCAGACCCTGCACGAAGGGAGGAAAAAAAATCAGAAACTGAAGGTGCACCAACAGGAAACCTGAAGAAGAAGAATAAGAAGAAGAAGTCAAAGATAACCCAACACAGTCACCAGTATGTATAATTAACTCTCTGTCTTAGCTGATTATACAAATCTTTCTAATTAGTGGTTTTCCTGGAATATGACTAAAAGATCACACTATTTATATGCAAGAAGACAGCTAGGTCCCTAAGCTAAAAGCCAGCATTTGAGGGATCGCGTAAAGCAAATTTAAAAGTGTTCAATTTATCTTAACGTAAAGTATAAAACGTGTAAGATGACAAACATATCACCTCCTTTATTTCAGAACTAAATGTGATACAATGAGGATTTCCCATGCTAACACACGTCACATTCCAGCTTACTCCATCGACAATTAGTTTTGCTTTCACCACTGCTTGATCCTTGTTTGGAGGAATTGAAGTGGGCACATCTGATGATTTAAGAGTCGGCTCTCCCATGTCAACCCTTACCTTGAATTAATGATCAAACATATCAATGTGAAAAATATGGTTCAAAGGTTCCGCGAACAAAAGAAGGGAAATAATTAAAATACAGCCACAATACTCAATAAGCGAGGTGATTTCAACAAATCGGTACCTTTCCATCTTCTTGTATTTCAGGGACTATAAGGCCTGCACCAGTATGTATAGTAAATCTGTATGAACAACGGCAGATTTTTTTAGCAACTCATAACGCAAAGCAAAAGGAAAATACAAGCCAAAGTAGAAATTTATATCATGAAAGAGACTCCAATTAACTGCACATTATATTAGCCCTTTAAAGGACCAGCAGACAAAAATGATTTTGACATAAAAAATAATTTTTTAAGGAAAAAGAAGGAATTGCAAATTAGATTAAAAGGATCTGAGTCATTTTTTAAGCTCTACAATTATCATGCAAGATCATCAAGGAAATAAGTGGAGCAAGACATAAATCTAGTTACATGTAGGCGTAAACATAACAGACTGAATACACAAGCTACGTGCAGACTGCGAAATGTACCTGTGCCGCCCTTGCAAATTTTCAAGCTCAGCTATAAACCTGGCGAAGCATCGAACTCCATTACCACACATCTAGTAGCAAACGCGAAAATGAGGAGCTTGATTAAACTTAGAAAGCTGACAGAAGCATACGAGAAAGAGGTGACATGCCACTAAATTAGGAGACACAATTTAAAATTCAATGAACGTCACCATCATTTTTTTATAAGTTAAATAACCATCTGATTTCTGCTAACAAATCTCATAGTAGGTTGAAGTGAGAATGGTAAATATAGTGGGAAAATAATTTTGAGTTTGAACATAATACCATGAAAGAAGTAAAGATTAAAAATCACTAACTTCGAGAAGTGAAAAGTACCTCCGGCTCACTACCATCAGAATTGAAAATCCTCATGGTATAATCGGTACCATTAACCCCAGGCAGAGCAAATATCACACCATCTGCTCCAATGCCAAAATTCCTATCGCACAACTTCACTGCTTGTTCAGGGCTAAGTTTTGGCTCCCCCGAATCTCGATTATCAACCTAATTATTCCAGATTACGAAGCAGGTAATCAATACACCTCATCAAGCACATAACTAGATAAGGAAGACATTTTTAACCAAACAAATGTTAATATCGAATGAATTTTTCTAGATGAGAAAAACAGAATACGCAGTAGTTCAAAGCTAAAAATGCACAAATCATAGTATAAACGTTACTTTGGAGTTGTAAATTCCATTTTGGCAGTATTTAAAAGGTTTTTACTAGAGCTAATAAGAGAGCAAACTTCACAAAAAAAGTTCTAACTAACATTTTCATTTTTCCCGATGAAACTCTGAATTCTTTTGAATTACTTTTTTTACCATTTTGAATTACTTATAATTCATTACCATAACAGATAGTATCTTCAACCCTAAAAGATCGTTCAGTTTGGTTTTCCAATGGTCAAAATATTTTCTCTGACAAATTCAACTACATCAAATTTATATTTACAGTAATAAAATGTAATTGAATCAACTAAAATGTACTAGAGTGATAGAACTATAACTGTATATATCTTTTTATATAAACTCCAAGTTAATTAGTTGAAATTTTCTTCAGAACGGTTGATTATTCGTTGGGGGAAAAAACTCCCAAATAAATTGAAAGGGAGGGGTGAGTGCTTTTCCAATAAAAGGCACCATATTGAATTTGAGTTAATCATATAGGCTTATAGAAAAAGGATTTTCCTAATAACGAGAAGTTAGTAAATTCGAAACTCACAACATCGTTAATTATATTAAAATAACTGTATATATTCAAATATATATGTCAATGTTAAAAAAATCATATATCGAAATTCAAAGTTGGTACCAAAATGAAGTCATTGCCGAGGCCATGATACTTGACGAAATGCACAACTCCTCTTCCACTTTCCTTGCGATCCAGAAATGAAGCTGCAGCTGCTGCTGGTGCTGTGTCGATTCCAACTGAAGAAGCTAAGCAGGTGGCTAAGCGAGGGTTCTTCTTCATGGAAATCGGCTTTTTATTGATTCGTTGAAAAAGGAATGCTGGAGGAGGGAATTGGGGAGTTGAATGTGTTAAAGTGCGGCGGATGGGGGTGGTCAATGGTGGAGATATGGCGGCGGATGTTGTCATGAGGCGACGTCGACTTATTAGAGGGTGGTGGTGCAGTGGAGTTTGGTGGAAAAAGACGGCGTAACAGTTGAAAGATGATTTTTAAGCAACTCAATCGAACCGAACGAATTCAATATAACTCGCTAACAAAATGTAATAGATTAGGGTCTTTAACTAAGTTAAAATGTTAAATAGCTCATGACCTTGAATAAGATAATGAAATTAAATAATTTATTATCATTAAAAAATTAATAAATATAGTAATAAATCAGTATATTATATAAACTATGTAATAATTAAATCTATTTTGAATTTTTTTTCATTTAATCAATATGTATATACTTAAAAATTAATGTAAGAAATATTTTATGATAAATTTATAGTAAAATATATTGATGTGACTTAAATTTAATGTTTAAAATATTTTGAAATGGTATTATAATAATTAGCTTTAAAATGCAATTAATATTAAATATTCATTTTGTTGTTGTCACAAGGTATTATTTTGAAAAAAAAACGCAATTTTAATAAATACTTTAATAAGGATTGCTTTGTATTTTTTATAGAACCCATTTGAACTAATATAAGTATTTTTAATATTAGTTTAAATTAAGTTTATCACAATACTAATTTAAAATTAATTTAGTCTTTTATATCTTTAAATTTATATAATATTACAATTAATTTTGAAATTATTACTAACTATTTTTAGATATATCATATAAATATATTAATACTATTTTATTAATATTATTGTATGTGATTATTTTATAAAATTTTATTAATATTAAATATTCATTTGTGTTACTTTATTCTTGGAAATTTTTGTGAGATTAGTATCCTTTTGTGCTAAATCTAATTAGGAACACCCTCATCTTATTTTTGCATTCATATTACACTCTTCCACACAAAACTACTAAACTATCCTAAAAACTCCTCTATCTTTTTTTATCTTTATTTCTTCCTCTTTCTCATCTTTCGCTGTGAGCCATCACCACCAAATATCCAAAATTTAAAACCCTCCTCCACCAAACACCATTCTACCAACCATTATAATCATCAAGATTACTAACCACCATGAACTACCGCTCATTATCACACATTCCCCCCAACCAAAAGGGTGCTAATCTCGCAAAATTTATTACTAGTGTTGCAAAATATACTCAATCTGGTCTTTGCGTTAAACTTTTCAATAAAATGGCTAAATAAAACAAGGAAAAAATATGATAAAAAAAATTTAAATTTGCAAATTTAATATAGAAATACTTTTTAAATATATTTCTTTATATGCATTCAAATGTGATATTTTATTTTCAAATTTAGTTCTTAACGTATGCCATTAGAGCATATATTAAAAAAATCGTTATTTTATTTTCATCGTAATATTTTAACATATTTTAGAACAATCTAATTAACAATTCTCATACTTATCTTATTGATTACAACATTCAACTTCTTTCTTTAATATTTTTCATTTAATTTCTATTTACAAGTAAAATTACATTTTAAATTTATTAATTTAAAAATTATTGTTCTATTTTTGGGATAAGTCTACTAAAAATTATTGACATATAAACGGCACAAGTTTCAAGATATATAATTTTTCAAGTATTTAATTAGTATTTAGTTGTTGTCACAAGGTATTATTTTGTTTTAAGATATTGACTATTTAAATATAAAAACTTAAATCATTTACACTTTATTTCGATGAACTATTTTTTTTTATTGGAATTCTTAGAAAAGGAAGGTTAAGAATCCACTATATACACATCAAAATAGTATTTGCAAATCCGAGAGTTAATTGAATAGTCTAGTGGGAAAGGTTCTTGCGAACAGAAAGTCCTGGTTCGATACTCATCCATCGCTAATTTACAAAAAAAAAATAGTATTTTCAAATCTAAATGACATTTTTGTCCCTAACTAAATTTTTTCATGTACTTACCTTTTTCAATTAGGAGGACGTAATAGTAATTCAATCCATACACAAAATAGCTGATCTGTTATACACACACCAGCTCAGGTGATCCAAACTCCATAAACAACAGCATTAGCACCATTCTCCTCCCCCTTAAACCCTCTTCTTTGAAACCTTCCTCTTCACATCAACCATGAACTCCATTACTGCTAAACTCACCAACTCTCACCTTCCCCTCCCCCCCTCCCTCCAC
Organism: Echium plantagineum; assembly: GCA_003412495.2. Taxonomy (NCBI): domain Eukaryota; kingdom Viridiplantae; phylum Streptophyta; class Magnoliopsida; order Boraginales; family Boraginaceae; genus Echium; species Echium plantagineum. The sequence goes on along the minus strand of CM016561.1, from coordinate 18,512,478 downwards.
CCTACTTTCTCCATGCCCATTTCCCCCCTTTCCTTCAAAACCCCTTCTTCTTTCAATAAACCCCAACACCCAAAACCCTTTCAAACCCTAAACTTTCAATCTTTTTCACAACACCTACCATTTGAATCTTTTTCTCAAAAACCTATACCCATTAATACCCTAAAGATTGAATCTTTTTCACCAAACAATGCACCCATTGAAGCAATAAAGTTTGAATCTTTTTCATTTTCCCACCTCAAAACCACCTTTATTGCCGCCGTAGCTGCCACTGCTTTATTGTTCTCAAGGTTCACTTTTATTGCAAAACCTGCTTTGGCTGTTGCTTTGTCACCTTCGCAAACGGTGGAAACCAAGAATGATGTGGAGGACGAGGAGAAGGAGAGGGAGATGGAAGAGCATTTGGGTTCTAACCCGAATGATATTAATGCTTTGAGGGATTTGATGGAAATTAAGATTAAGAACAATAAGATTGATGAGGCGATGAGCGTGGTTGATAGGTTGATTGAGCTTGATCCCAATGAGGTCGAGTGGCCATTGTTGAAGTCCCATTTGTATATCTACAATGGGGACCCTGAATCCGCGAAAAATAGGTTTAATGAGATGATTAGTAAGGACCCTCTTCGTCTGGAGGCATATCACGGACTGGTAATGGCTGCCTCCCAGAATGAGTCTACCGCGGAGTTGAAAGAAATCGAGGAAAAGATTGAGGAGGCAATGAATTTAGCTAGGAAGCGGGATATGAAGTATGATTTGAAGGATTTCCAGTTGTTGATTGCTCAGGTTTGGGTGATTGGGGGAAAGTATGATGAGGCATTGAAGGTTTATGAAGAACTTGTGAAAGACGAGCCCAGGGACTTTAGGCCTTATCTATGCCAAGGAATCATTTATACCTTGTTGAAGAAAAACAGGGAAGCTGAAAAGTGTTTTGAGAAGTATCGGAGTTTGGTTCCTGAAGGGCACCCATATGCGAGATATTTCGATGATAATATGATTGGCACGAAGTTATATGCTCAGAAATTGGACAACGAGAGAGCTGGAATGAAGGTCTAATTGATCAGAATGTTAGATGGAGCATACCTTTAAACGGAAATGGTATACATTTTTTTGTTTCCCTGTATTGAATGGTTTCATTAGTTCATTTCTACATGAATTGTTTTTATGGATAACTTATATGCATTTGGATTGGGGTGAATCTAGTGAGTGAAAACTCTTACAATTAACCTAGGTGAATGTAGGAATTACGATTAACCTAGTTAGTTCGGGAATAACTTAAACAGTATTATTCCAAAATTATTGAACTGACATTTATATCCTTGTCCTTATTTCTACACAAAACATTCTTATTTCTAAACAAAACATCCTCTTTAGATTGACTTTGTTTCTAAATTATATGTGATTCGAATAAAAACTTAAAACTACATTGATATACTAATTTCTCTTCTACAAATGCTACTATTTTGCATTGACATCATTAATTTATTTAGTTTACTTCATCTTCGAAATAGCTGAATGTTGAGTTTGTTAACGAATTTCCTCTCATTTTGTCAAATAAAATCCATTGTTGAAGTACTTTTATAAACCGATGTTAGTATAAATTGAGCATTGTCAAACTATAGATGTTCTCTAATACTTTAAGGATCCACAATGTTAAGTTGTTTCTATGGAGTTGTATGAAAAGATAGCATTAGAAACTGAGAGTCGATACAAAGCAGGCAACCTTTATTGACATCAATTGAAATGCTTTTGTCATGTGCAGAGACTAGTTAGAAATGTTGAAAATTGTCGAGGCTGCAAACTACCGAAGATGATGAGGGTGATCACAAAAGTTTTATAGAAACCGTCAAGATGGATTCATTCGTAAGAGCTGGCAGTATCAGGCTCATCATATTAAATAGCTTCTAGTTTAAGATACTTCAGATTTCCAACAACCCAGAAATTGTAAGTTTTTGTTGTGCTAAAGTAGTTTCTAATACACTATTGTATGATGATGGGCAATATTGGGAGTTCGATACATATGCGTTAGAACCTGTGACAACTCTACATATGTATTCTTTCTTGGAAGTAAATGTGCGTTTTTAGATTCCATCACTACTCTACATAATCAAAGGGTCCATAGTTTTATGATAATGATGAATATCCATAGTTCTATGATAATGATGAATAAATCATTTTGGGAGTTATTTTTCTTCTTAATTTGCACATGTGAATGTAATACATGGAGATTTTTTAATGCATTTCTTCTCATGATACCTCCATCCTTCCACCTATGATGGCTCAGGTCCTTATATATTGGTTTGATGTGCATATTGGTATGTCTTCATTTACTGTTTCGGACCAGAATTATATCTTCTGGTAAGGTGTTGTTAGCCTTCAGGGATGGAAAACCTATAAGTGACGAGGGAGAACAAAATCTCATGTCGAAGTCAAGTACTGAAGTAGTACTTGGAAAATGCATCATGGTCAAACTGTAACATCCGCTTCCCAGGTACAACTTGCAAACCCGATCGAGGATGTGCTTAAGGACTCTGATGCTTAAATTGATACAATTACTAGATTGGGTTCAAATGTGCAACCACATAGACAAGTGAGGTGTATGTGAATCTAGTTCACATGTCTTATGTCTACACTTGTGGCATGTGCGTGCTTATGAATCTTTGCGTTGAATAGTGTCTGGTAGGATTCAAGTAATATTGATATATGAGGTATCTCAACAACTAGACATAAACTATTTAAGAAAAAACTTCAAAAAATTGAGAACCACTTAGTTGGATATCAGGATTACCATCTGTGTTTTTCTTTGAAAACTATAGTAATTTGTTATTATTATGTGTATTGTCGGGATGGCATATCACTTGCAATGACCTTGTTAAGATTCTTGAGGTGATAGAACAAGTCGCATCTGCCACCAATGGCGAAAACTGTCCCACGTATTGATGAAAGACACTTCTACTCAAATACAAGTTGGATTTTATAACAAATGCAGGTTCTAGCTAGAAAAAGTTCTCGTCTACGTTCTCACAAATACAAGAATACATTCTAGCATTTTCTCGTAGCATCTCTCTTCGATCACAATAAGACACTGAAAGCCGTCATCTTCTTCATCTTCAAATTTCTTTAAATTTGGGTGTTCGAAATTGAACCAAGTGTAGGTGCAGGGTTTGAAGAAGGCACTGGGGGTTGAAGAGGTGCCCACAATTTGGCGTTATTCTTGACTTTAGAAATACTTGCCAGAACCTCTGATGGGGTTACTTCCCCTACCACTGTTACTTTATTGGAAGCAAAATCTATGTTGAAAGAACTCACACCTGCCCATCATTCATCAACTTTCATCAGGCGATACTAGTTATTTCATTGCATAATTCCGATTTTCGTCGAAAAATCACTACAACTAGTTAGTACATGTCAATTACTTCTACATTAATATGTATTGATGCATTGCATAATGAAGTACAGAACATGAAAGACTCAATAAAGTGTTGTGGATCCCATTGGCTTGTTACTGTAATAGTTTATTGCTGTAATAATGAATTGGTAAATAACAAAACAAATGTGTAATGAAAGCAGTAAAATGTTTGCATAAAAGATAAGTGCATGTATACCTTGCATTCTAGAGATGTGTTTCCTCATTTTCTTCTCACATCCCTTACAATGAAGGGACACCCTCAGAACAACAACCTGCAATTATCAGGAAACCATTAAAGATTTTGCCTACCCATCAGGACCACCACCACTTTACTGTTTCAGTTTAACCCCACATATTCATTTCAAGAAACTTAGTTAACTTGTCAGAAACAAAGATACATAATTTGTTCAATCCTAGTGTTTCATGAAACAATCAAGATTAATATTGAAAATAATTGAAGGATAATAAATTATAGTTTGCAGAAGAGATGAATAACCTGTTCAGGTTGTTTCTTGGAATCAATAACAGAGTCCTCTGTTTTTGGTGCAACAACTTTAGCAGCTTGATTGACTGGATTCAGCTTCAATGGTGGATCAATATCTAGTAGTTTCTCCATTGAAGCTTCATCACCCAACAAATACCTTGTCGAACCCGGTGGAGTAATGAAAGCTGTAGGCTTAGTACAACTCCAGCTCTTTCTTGAAACAAAGCCATTGCTTTTGTTGCTATTGTTCGGCTCAGTAGTGCTCGAGACACTCTTCCTCTTTTGCTCGTTTGCTGTTGAAATGGTTTTCTTTTTCTTGGTTTCGTTTTTAGGATTTGGAGTAGTTTTTCTGTTCTTGATTTGGGAAATGTTTTGAGGTTTAGGTGTTGGGGGGAGAGATTGGCTTATTCTTCTGGAGTCTGTGATTGTGGGATTATAGCGGTCGATTTCTCGGCCGCTGACTCCACCTCCAGAAGGGGAGGAGGACCCTAGCTGAATGGTGGAGGAGGAAGGTGCATCCATGCTTAGACATATGGCAGTTGCAGCTTGGGAGGTACAGAATATGTTGATCTTATTCATGTTTAGAAAGTGTAAGTAGAAAATGGAAAGAGGCAAATGGTTATGTTTAGCTAGTAGTGAGTTAGGAATATGGAATTTTTACACTTTTGGAAGGTTGAAGGTGTGGAGAAAAAGGCAAATTGAGTTGAGAAAGAAAGATTAAAGATGTTATGCTTTGTTTTGAGCTCTGTCTTGTATGGATGAATAATGAAGAGAGAAAATATTTCAATTGGTAGGTAAACTTGTTATATTAATGTTACATTCATTCATTCCTTCAATCACTTCATTACACCTATGTTGTCTCCAACATAAAAATACACATTTAAATAATTAGATTCTTAAATTAGACATATCAAAATTTACGTAATGAGAATAACCAGAGCTAAACATAGGTGATTCACATCGTGTTTAATCCTAATTAGGCAAATTGATGTAACAAATTAAAAGAAAACAGTCGTTGAGATTATGGCAATAAGTGACACATTTTTAAGAGCAGAGAAAGAGACAAGACAACAATCTTGGGAGTCTTGAACATAACCATGTTTTGTTTTAATGAAATAAGATAATCCTCGTGTTGTTAGAACTGAATCTCTGTTTAAGTGGGAGTTTCCCCAAAATTTGTGAAACAGAATATCAATTTTTTTCTATTTCCTATCAGAAAAAAACATAAATTTATACTACCAACAAATACACAAGAAATTATTTAGTTTGCTAGTTTGCAGGCATGGTGACTCATGCAGCCTGCAATGTTTTCTTGTTTCTGACATTCAACAAATTTTTTTCACTTCAGTAATTTTCTTGTTAGTAATAGTAAACCAATGGTTACTATTAACATTAAGTCTCGACTCTCGACCCATCCCTGTGTCGGAGCTATACGGAGAAGGCTAATCGGGGATGTGTCTCGGAAGGCCGGCCTCCTATGACGTGTATCATTATCTCTGACGTTTTAGCTTGACTAGCATAAATTACTGCCTCAGGATGTTAAAATGGTTGATATGTTAAACGGTAAAGAAAATCTTACACTATTCAACAATAGTAATCTCACCATCTTTCACAGGCTTCAACCTGACTACTTATTGTGACTGTGGCCTACTGATATTGATTGATGCTGCTACATTCAATACAAACTTTATTACACCTTATAATTGAGATATCTCATACAACACTTGGAGCTTCTTAACTCATAAAATTTGCTTATTTCTCAACCTGCAACAGTTTTCAAACAATCATATCCAACCATCTTACCTATTCCATACACGTTCATCGACATGACGACATTATCATTATTACTACTTGGTCGACGTGGGGCTTACCGGGGAAAGGCCCTAGGGACGCTATCTCTATTCCTAAATTTATGAAAATTGTCATAATTTCTTTGTTTCGCTCTGATAAATGTTAGTCATATCGCCCCTAGAATTGACCTCTTCGTTGAAGTATGCATGTGATAAAAACATTTCAATAACCCCACTAGCATTTCAAAAATCTGATGTTGGTACAATATGGTCAAGTAGGAAGATAGTTGTAGGGTCATTTCTTTTTGTAATTTAGCAGATTCTCATAATAATTTTCACTTTGGCACAAAATTATCTGCAATTTTTCTTGCTCCAGTGGATGAATCAACTGCAGGAAAGCGACTTTGCTTCTATTTTACCAAAGGAGCTTCTTCCACAAACAAACAGTGTATGGAATCAGATACCTACAAAAACTTATTACTTTCTTCTAATCTTTTTTGCCCCACCTTTTACATCATTGCCAACCATATCATTTTGGCAATCTAACAAACAAGTTAAAATATATACTTATAATATTTTCACCCATTTTTTCATTAGGTCCCAACCATTAATATGTTTGATATGTGCTACTTGACTTGAGTAGTTGAATGAGCAACATATATAGATAAACTATGTTATACAAATAAAAATGATGAAAGTACTGATTCGATATAATGGCGGATCAAAAGTAATAATAACTGCAAGTCATCCCATGCTCGTTTCATCCATTGATTGAGTCGATGAATGATACACCAATTATATAGTTTTAATATACATGTCACTATGTCCATATCGATTTATAGAGTTTGTAAGAGGATCTCAATTAAAAATACAATGACACATCATATATATAAAGCTTAGGCTAGAGTTTACACATATTTCATCTAATTTTTAAGATAGTGATAGAGGGCCTACCATGTACTTGTTTTTCCTATATTTACCAAGTGTTCCACTTACTTTGTCAACATTTAACAGCTCGAGAGAATATCAAATGACCTGGTGGTTAGGACTTGGGAGGTCTTTCAGTGCCTTAGAGGTCCGGTTCGATTCTCATTGTAAGGGGGCGGTAGGTGGGTTTCAAAGAAAAAACATTTAACAGCTCATAACTTGCCAAAGATGCATTTCTTCCAGATCAAACTTAATAATCTATCTCAATATTGATTGAACAGTTTATACCTACATCTAATAAATCTTCAAGATGCCAAAACTAAGAGTTACATGAAATATTATAAACAACTTTAGTTTCAATAATTTGTCACTATTGTAGTGAAGTATACAAGTCAATTACAGAATGATAAAACTTAAGAGTTTAGAGTAATATCACCAGATTATCAGGATGGCAGTTAACTATTCACCTATCAAGAGATACAAACAACATACTGGAAAATTGAGCCCTACTTACTAAAGAATAATGATGAGATGAATCCAACAGATATAAGAAGACTAAACTAAAAATGTAAAAACATTGCTCTATACAATATACATACTTTTGCGGCGACGTTTGTTAGTTCCCTTTTCCTTCATCTTCGTTCAAAATGCGATTTCTAAAATCACTGACCATCCGCGGAAGCCCCTCCTTCAACGATATTTTTGGCTCCCAATTTAGAAGTTCCTTTGCTTTGGTAATATCTGGTTTCCTCTTGTGAGGATCGTCAGCAGTGTTAGGTCTGAATTCAATTGTTGAGCTTGGATCAATTACTTCCTTGACTACCTAAAAATACAAAGGGAACAACGACAAAAAGAAAGTGAGATCAGTGAATATGATGAACAACCAGGTGGATGGTTTTATATTTTGGAAGTAGATAAAGAACGAACCTCGGCAAGTTCTAACATGGTGAACTCTCCCGGATTTCCCAAGTTGAAAGGCCCAACATGTTCACCTTCCATCAAAGCTACCAAACCATCAACCTATAAAAAACAGAAGCAATGAGCTTTGAGTCAACCTATCACCCGTCCAAATAGATAATCAAAGTTAATTATAAATCTATATTGGGAAGGCAAATTGCGAAGGTTTGAAACATCCAACTTTAATACATGCAGAACACTTTTACGCTCTACCCTACCAGTTAACTTTAGAAGGGTACAGGTCAGTGGCATTGCAACATCTTCTTTAAAGACTAAAGTGACCTTTCACAAGCCTTCAAGAAGATGAGAATGTAGAGACAAAAATCTAATTGGATTACAGATTCATACCAGGTCGGAGACATATTGAAAACTTCGAGTTTGCTTTCCATCACCATATACTGTCAATGGTTGCTTCCTGATTGCCTTTATCCCAGAAGAAGGCAACAAATTTTAGATTGATGTCTCATCTCAATTCACATCTCGATTAAAGGTGAGTCATAATAGAAGTAAAGACTAACCTGTGCAACAAAGTTACTGACAACACGTCCATCATCTAGGCACATACGAGGTCCATATGTGTTGAAAATACGGGCAATGCGAACCTGGCATAGCAGAAAGGTCAAGCAATCAATTTGCAAGAGGAAGAACATAGCATATTCCTATTTTCCAGCTACACTAATCCAACTCATTATAAGATCGACAAACTTCATGCATGGAGACAGGACAGAAGAGAAGCGAAAGGAAAAGAGAAGAATATTGGAAGATTTCAAGAACTGTCAACTCATTATAAAATCCCCAAACTTCATTCATGTAGACAGAACATAAGAGAAGCAGAAGGAAAAGAGAATATTGGAAGAGTATGAAAACTGTCAAGTCATTATAAGTTCACCAAACTTCATTTGTGGAGACAGAACTGAAGAAGCAGAAGGAAAAGAGGAAATATTGGAAGAGTTCGAAATCTGTTAAGTTGTGCGGTTATTCCTAAATCTGAATTCAATAACTCTAGGAAATATAGGAAAATACAAGGAAGCTGAATTTGTAGTAATCTCATTCAGCTTTGCTTAAAATATGAAAATTAATGAACCTGATGCAAACGATTATGACTCTTAGGAATGAAATGTTAAAAATAAGGAGACTCTATTTATCCCCTGAAATCTCTACACTATGTGTACATATGGCTTATGTTTGTGCCCCGGTCACTTTGACAATATCATCCCCTATTCCAGTTTGTGAAAGTGAAAAACAGGAATCAGCTAGGACAAACTATGAGAAATGGTTCCTGAAGTAAAAATTAGTATAGGAAGTTACAGACGACACACACCAACCTAAGCTTAACAACAACCTAAGTGGGCATATACGAATGGCTCAATCTCCATGGTATTACTTCTGAAAGCTTCAATAATGTGACTAAAATGCATAATCTTGAAGCAATCTAATAATGTCAACTATAATATGTAGCTGATAAATAACAGAAAAACTTGTCCATTTGATCCGACTTAAGCTTCAACAGGAGTTACATGATGCCTACACATTAGTGAAAGGAGAAGCACCCAAGTAACTAGAACGATCAAATTTTATCAGATGCATAATACTGCAGAAAATTTGGGCATATTCTTTACCTGAACACCTGCACCACGATGGTAATCCATGGCCAAGGTCTCAGAGACCCGCTTCCCTTCATCATAGCAGCTCCGTTCACCTATAATTAGTCAAATATCATCACCAATCTCATATTCTTACATACATATTAAGTAAATTAAATGAGTAAACAGAAGTTTTTTGCAGCTGACCTATTGGATTCACATTGCCCCAATATGTCTCTTTCTGTGGATGCTCAAGCGGATCACCATAAACTTCACTCGTACTAGTAAGTAAGAGCCTAGCACCGACTCTCTTGGCGAGACCCAACATATTAAGCGTCCCCATCACATTAGTCTTGTAAAATCATAGTCAAGGATCTCATCTCAACCACCAAATTAGTCTACATTACCATTACTTATCAATTGCTCATTAAATATCACATAACATAAGTCCATAATCACATATTCACATAAAAAACATAAATGAACTCCAAATCACAGTAATTGAAATACTCTATTTAATATGAAAAAGGATATGATAGTTTTGACAGGATTATACTTGTAGTGGACAGGAGAAGCAGGACAAGCCAAATGATAAATCTGATCAACCTCCAACAAAATTGGCTCAACAACATCATGCCTAATGAGCTCAAACCTCGGATCGCCAAAATGATGCACGACATTCTCCTTCCTACCAGTGAAAAAGTTGTCTATCACAATCACTTCATCACCTCTACCAATCAACTTATCAACCAAATGACTACCCACAAAACCCGACCCACCGGTCACAACAATCCTCAGTCTCTTCCTCTTTATCCCGACAGGAACCCTCCCACTCACACTACTCTTGTCCTCATCACTAAAAACCCCATCTTTACTATCAAATTCCACATTGTTCTTATCCTCATCACTAAAACCCCCATCTTTACTACCAAAGTCGATGTCATTTCGATCTTCCAATGGGTTTATATTATCGATTTCACCCTCCAAATTAATGGTTTGGGTTAATGGGGTGTGCCCAGATCTTCTAACAGGAGGGGCTGATCCAGAAGATGATAAAAATGCATTCTTTAGCAAGAAAAACATAGACCCAATGAGAATCCCGACAAGAATAAAGAGAAAACGTTGTTCTTTGAGAATGTAGCTTAAGGATCTAGACAAAGGCCTACGATGTTTGGAAGATTTAGGTGAGTAAGAATTGTTCTGAGAAATTGGAATATCTTCATCTCGTTTGTATATTGAGCTTGAGTGCTTGTATAAGTGCTTCATAATTCAAGAACTCTTGATGTTCTTGATTATGAAAATGGTCAAGATTGGATTTTTCTTTCTCAGATTTAGAATAAAAAAGTACAGTAATTTTTTTTGGTTTTTTGATTTTGGTTTGAGCGAGTTGGTGGTAAATTTGGTTAAATTTTGCAGTGATTTGAAGAGGGAAGAAGTTCGTTGAGATTCAGAAACATCTTCATATTATTTAAAAAATCGTTGGATGATTTGGGCCAAATTAATCCATACTCCCTCCGTTCTCTTTTACTTGTCGTTTTAGCCATTTGCACATAAATTAAGAAAAAGTAAAAGAGAGTCCAAAAGTACATTGGAAATGTAAAATTACAATCAATTGAGACTATATAATTGGTTGTTTGATAAATTCAAAGTAAAAAGTAATTAAAAGGTACATTGAAAATATAAATTTGTAATTAATTAAGCTAAAATGACAACTATTTAGAAACAAAAATTTGAGGCTAGAACGACAAGTAAAAGAGAACGGAGGGAGTATTATTTGGTAGAAAACGGGCTAATTGTCCATTAATTACCCACTTGCATGGGCCAACGAGCCTACAGGATATTTAGTATTTAGAGGGATGGGGGCATGGGGCTAATTTATCATTACGGAACAGAGAATCCGTGGCTTTGGCCTTATGATTATCGACCCAGCCTCCACAATTGGAGATCTTGCGTTCGAGTCCTGCCCCGATGGTGTAGGATTTACTTTCAATATGATATTGTTCAACAAAAAAAATGATCAGGGGGCAACACGCCTAATAAGAGTGATATCCATGATCTGTTCAACCGATTAAAAAGCGATGGATGTAGAATGTCACACTACAAAGAAAGCAGTTTTATGATAAGCTCAATACTCATGACTATATTTTCATACATTGTTTTTTAGTTTAGCAGACAGTTTTACACAACAATTGGCTTCTGTCTTCGAAAAAACCACGATGGACAATTTTAGAGTACTATCGGAGCCTCCATGAACAATAAATACACTGAAATAGGATACACATATACACATACTCTCTCGTATGGATGCCACATAACTATCTTTCTGATCCGTGTCAAGATAATGGGGTTGGATCTGGTTCACTTCTAAGCAACTGATGGCTGATCAGCTGGCAGCGTACTACTTTGCCATCCAGTATTATTTTGAAGAAAGTGCTTAAGGGTGTCACCTGGAGCTTGCACCGTGCATGAAGTATAATGTTCACTGGGATGAAACATGCTGATACCTCTAGTCAGTGGTGTTAATCCTGCTTGGGTTCCTTTAACAAATAGATCACCTTCAGATATAATAAACCCAGAACATGCCTCGGCACAGTCTGCTGCCTGCAAAATTACGACATTTTATTTTTAAAATCGTTTCTTGAACAGGTAACAGTCAATTGATTAAGGAGAATGTGATATTGACCAATTAAAAGAAATTCAGAGTATTAAATGGAAAAGAAAGTCCATGTATGTTTATGCATCTTCAGAAAAGTAAAACAATAAATTATCTTGATTTGAAGGAAGAATGTTTGACCACTCGATCCCTAATTTCTGTGTTGTGGAACTATACTACTTTCTTGGTTATTCAATAGGAACTTTCAAAGAGAAACACTCAAGAATGCACTTTTTATAATCCACGCTTGATATGCATGTGTGTGTTGTGTCTGTGGACTCTGTCCCTTACCTTCTCTGTAAGATATTTAAATGCGACCTTCTTCTCTCCAGCTTCATATATATTGCATTGCGAGTAAATCTGTTGACAGGACCATACACACTTAGAAATATATTGAGAAAAACCATTACGTGTCCTACAAAAGAGACCCAAGTACTAGTAAAACCGTGAAATTTTATGTTCTGCAATTGTCAATACCTGTGATTCTACACTGGCGCAGACGGCATATATTCCCCAATTTCTGGTGTAATTATTGTACAAATGTACTTTTGCAAACCTAACACGAGGATGCCGCTGGCGGGTTCCATCAAAGAAGCAATGGTGAATGGTCACTCTCATACATCTATCACCAGTGTTAGAGGGATCTGCCCCAATAAGCATTGTTTTATCATGGTTGAAGAAGTGGCACCTGAATGTAGATATGCAATAAACAAAACATACATACAAAACCAGGGACAGTTAAATATATGCACAGAAGAAAAATGAGACACAAACATTTAGCAGCTGCTCAGATTCATCTTACCGAGATATGGTAATATCTGTGCTCCCTCTGGTAATATCAATCAACCCATCATCATAATCGCTCAGGGTGCATCGATCTATCCAAATATGCTTTGAATTTGGTTTGATCTGAATGCCATCAACATCATGTCCTCTTCCCCCTTCAAACTCCAGATTGCAAATTATTACATGTTCACATTCTTTCAATCTCAACCCTTTTCCTGTGAGTTTGATTTTTCGACCTCGGCCATCAATAGTTTTATGTGAAGATACATTTAAATATGACGAGAGCTCTATTGTCCCAGAAACATCAAAGATAATCCACAGTGGTTCTTTCATACGACATGCATAACGAAGTGAACCAGGGCCATCATCTGCAAAAGTGCAAATGCAGAGTGTTAGAAAATTATTGCTTCGATTGTTATATGGTTGACTTGTTAATTTTTGGACTTAAATCTTTTTGTAAGTTGTATAACATTTCGAGAAAAATATATCAGAATGTAATAGTTTTGACCTACTTTACTATGCCATCAATATGATAATTTTGATTCAAAGCAAAACTTGTATGGACCAACTAATACCAAAACGTTTCTTAATTTTCACCATGAAAAAACAAACTTGACAATCTTTTAGGGATGGAGATCGTATCTAAGAATGTAACTGAGACAAGTGCCATTAGCAATAGCATGATGTGTATTGACAATGGTTCCACGTTAAAATAACTTGAAGAAACAACAATTGAAAAAACTTAGGACAATAAAGCTCTAGAGCTGTCATCAGTTTCCTAAACCATTAAAACAGATAACAACATCAATGTCATGAACTTTGGACCAAAGAGCACACATACGCAAATGAAGAGTTTAATTTGAAGTTTTAACATTAGATGCAAAATCGACAAATCCTTTTAACCAAGAGTGTACTTCTTAGAAGAGAAATCTACCAACCCAGATTGCCAAGAAAAAGTACTTCTCAAAGAAAGTCTCTCAAGTGCTTTGGACTGTAGTATATATATATATATATATATATATATATATATATATATATATATATATATATATATAACAGGAGCGATCATGATTCTTGAGATATCGTCAAGAGAAGTAAAACAAGAAACATATTTTAACTAAGGAAGCAGCAACCGGTACTGCGCCACACCTCATGTGAATCGCAGAAATAGGTTAGCACTTATCCCAGGATTGATTTGTGCTGCCATGAGTTCATCAACATTTTAAAAAAACCGGAATGCAGTAGATCAAGCATAAATAAATGATATCTTCTTCTGGGGCATGATTTAAGAAAAAATTTAGACAGCATGATGAACATTGCATTTCTATATGAAAGATTGCAGCTTTAACAGTGACATATAACTAGCGGTGTAAATTTACAAATGATGCAAATCAGTCAGCCAAAGTCACAAATAATGCGATTTTCATTTCGACTAATTAGTACACCGGATGAAAGCTAACTTACCTAACTTACACAAAGCTACAATGTGTTAAGAATCGACGGGCACATACTAAACTTAATTGGTTGTAGAATCCACCCACAAGTTATTAATCAACAATGTACCAATGTGGGACTGCACACTTGTACCTGATCTACTTGAAAAACATATATGGTTTACACGCGGTCTTAACCGAACTCTCTGGTGATACTAAAACCAACTATAAACAACACCATAATACACAATTACCAAATCATAACTCAGCAAACCAAAAACCCAGAAATTATAAATCAAAACAAAACAAGATAAAACAATAAAGATAGCTTACCAGCTAAGGAAGTGACCCTATAAACAGTTCCATGAAGACCACCAATTGCATTCCTCCCAAAGCCTTCAGCTTTACCAGCAAGATTTCTCAAGCTTGAGTCCACATGGGCATAAGGGAAAACCAAACCCATATTGAAATTGTTGATATTTGTTTGTGAAGTGGAATCAAGTGAAGGTCCTCCATAGTTATAGGAAGATGAAGGGGTATGAGTTTGGTGTTTGTGATGTCTGTTAGAATGGTGATTTCCCATTAATGAGCATTAATTGTTTTGGTTTTAGTGAAGGGTAATGTTGATGAATTAGAAGATGAAACTGATCATCAATTTATGAAGTTGAGTTATTACCCACTGTGATTTTGATGTTTTCTTGTTTTTGATTGTTGAGGGGTGGGGATTTCAATGACATGCCAAAATATTGGGATGGAAACTTTAATCCGTTCATCAATTGAGATACATCTTGTCGTTAAATTTTGCGTAGTATCTCGGGCTCTCGTAGAGCACTCTTGTGACAGTTTCACATCTTCCTTTTCGCATGACATATAGAGATACATATGTTGAGCTAGATCGAATGGCTTGCTGGCTTAGCTTAACTTGTGGGCTTGGCTCCATCCAAGTTGAGTCGAGCCTCAAGCCAGTCTTCGGGTTCATTAATTCGGTATATTGGTTTTTAGATTAAAGACAAATTTGATGATAGTGTAATTTATACTCATAAGATACTAAATAAAAATAATTGATGATTAAAGATTGACTTGAAAAAACAAATACACGGTTGTATGAATTAAAGAGACTAAGAGAGTGATATATATACTAGCAACAAATATTTTTTCATAGGATAAAAATGTTACAAACTCTTCTTATTATAGTTTATCTATCTGAATATTTTATTGTTTGTTTTCATTTTTTTCTTAAGTTTGAATATTATGTGTGTTAAGTTATTTATGGTATTTTACTTTTAACATCTAATCATATATACTCTCCAATGTTTTTTCAATTGAAATACGTCTTTCGTCCCTAAAAAATATTATCATATTTTGACTTTTGGTGGTCAACAAAATACGATTTAAAACATAAATATTTATTATTTTATATGCGAAAAAATTATGACAAGTTAATATTTCAAAAATATATATTGAGACGAAACTAACAAGGTCCCACAAGACTATATTATTTCTTATTGTTTAATGAGAATTCATGATCAAATTTTGTAATATTTGACTAACAAAAGTCAAAATATAACAATCTTTTAGGGACAGAGGGAGTATAATTTTTATTTTATTCTTCTTATGAAATGGTGATCAATTTATACTATGTGAGTAATAGACTAGATTTTATTTATAATTCATCAAAGACAAAATATGGAATTTGAACAAGATGTTGATAGAGAGTAGAATCGGAGCTCGGCTAGACTCGAGCTCGATAAAATTAAGCGAATTTCTGCTCCACTCAAATAGTCACATAACCAAAAGTCCAAAACTAAAAATTTTCCAACTTGAACTCGATGTTTAATTATGACGACATATCATCGTTTAACTTTGAGCTCACATACTCTTTTTAGATCGTGACTTGATATCACTCTAGCGAGCTGTCCAAAACTTATCCCCACATAATTAGTATAATGGTAACTATAGTTAGGTGTTAACTTGCACTTTTTTGTGCCATGTGTAGAACCTCCCACATCGATATCTACCAGAAGTCCACTAACCATTTGCAACCAGAAACAATAATATGGGTAAATAATAAGTTTCATACTATAATGTTACCAAAATTTATACATTTCTGAAGAATCTACAAATACTTGGTCAAACCTGAGATTTACAAGTATGTTCTTCTATATAACAGGAGGCTTTCCACAATGTGAGTATTAAGCTATAAAGCTACACTATAAAAATGGCAATTACCTTAGCTTTTGATATAGGATGATACAACAAGTATACAACTATAGTATAAAAATAATGCAGAGCTCTAAATCCATAAGTTACAAGATCAATATGGCTAAAGAATTAAGTACAGTCTTTCGTTCACTTATGGATAGCGTCGAATTCCCAGTCGATGAGATCATCAGTAGAGTATCCATCATTGTGTTCGTCAAGTTCCATCTCCATTTTCAATTCTGACAGTTTTGCTTCCAGTGCCTTTGTTCCTTTAACTGAAGGAGAAACACACTTGTCAAGTGACTCGATAGCGTTTAATCTGAAATTAGTTGACAGACTTTTCTTAAGTGGATTCAGTTTGGGTGTATCTTGTATTATATCATTTGCAGATACAGATTTCTCAAGTCTAGACCCTTTGGGTGTCACAGGCGTACTCGTCCCCTGCTCTGATGGCGTCTTTGTTCTGTTCCTTGGAGTTTCGACCTCTAAAACTGGCCTCTCTATAGATTCAAAATCAGATGCAAGTTCGTTGAGGGCTTCAAACAACTCATTCACTTTTGGATCATTTTGCCTGTTCATTTAGAAAATACTTTTCTTACCTATTCAATGCAAAAAAATGTACTGAAAATAACCTAGAGAAGCTACGGAAAGAGTCATATGGACACATTTCTTCACCTTGACATTTCTTGGGCATCGAACTGTTTCTTGATATTTTCCACTACGCTCAACATCGTCATGAACTGCAAAGTCCCCAGTGAAACGTAAAGCATCAACAATCTAAGCTTTTAAGAATGTTAAGAGGAAGTTCCACAAAAGTCTTTTATGTATATACATTTTAGTCAGTAGTTAATATCATATGCAAAATGAATTTCATTTCAACAGAAGACGTGTTCTGGAGCTAATACAAGCTTATCGCTCAGAATAGGTTAAACAAAAGTTGATACTGCTGTTTCTCCTGCATTATTTAAATAAATTTTCTTTCCTGTTATTGATATAATTTCAGAAGAGATTACTGTAACTCTGGAAGGCCTACATCGATTGCCAATTCCTACCGTGCAAGTATGTAACAAAAAGCGAAAGCTTAACAGATGTTTTATAGAAGATCCTCTTGAACTTGATTATACAAAAAATATTCAAGGGAACAACCGTTGAAACAAAATAATACCTGGACTTCTGCATTAAGGTACTCCTCTTCTAGCCTTTTTCTTGGACTATCTAGTTCCCACGGATTATCAATCACACCAGCAGCTGGTGTAGATCTGGAAAAATCTTATATTTAGACAAACCTTCTTATTTACATCAGGATCTAGTGGGCAATATTACCTATTCAACTTCTCTAAGATATTGCCGATATTTGACATAGATTTGTCCAACTCATCCTGCAAACCAAAATTGTCAGCTAACCGGACAAGGTAAGCAATTATAAGGATATGTATATGCAATGATGCACATATACCTTATATGTTGATAGAATGTGGATAGCCAAGTTCAAAAAGAATTCTTCATACTTCTGCAGCTCATCACTTGCACATGGAGAAAAGGTAGATTAATATGAAGTTAATGAAAACATAGATTTTTACAAAATAGTGTAGCTGTCAGAGCATGGATTCGACAATGAGATTGCTAGTCAAATACTCAAATGCTATATTAAAGCAAGATACGAGATATCAACACAATAATAGACCAGAAATGTATATTATAACTTCGTTGATAAAACAGTTCCATACTTGACTTGTTTCATCTTCTGTTCATTGAATGTGGACTGATGTCTAAAGCTTTCTTCCAAAAACTTTTTAAACGCATGGCAAATGTTTTCTTCTGTTCTGTATGAAGAAATAGATCTGGACAGTTCATCTTCCTAAATTAAAATTATGGATCAGATTATCAAAATTTGAGATCTTTAATAGTGACGAACTTGGAAAAATTCTATAGTGCAAGACATTCCTACCTTCATCTTGATGTGATGGATAATCTCATTGCTAGCTTCATGGAATTGCTCCCTTTCCTCCCTAGCATTGTGAAGTCGGGCATTTGCAAATCCTAATGTATTCTTTACCTAGAGAATCATTTAACATAAATTTGCATTGGTTTTACCTAATATGAATCTTTTCGTTGACATGCATTCCAATACTAATTTCTTGGTAAGTGACAGCCTCTATAGAACAATACAATAATTTATTTGTATTAAACATTTATAATGTGACGTCCATGATGATAATTTTTGACATAAAACTATGATTGCAAAAGCAAAGTTGGTAGTGAGTATCAAGACAAAAGTTGTCCTGAGATATATAATCTGTACTAAACATCAGTTAACATCCTGAGATTGATGGTTATTGCACAAATGAGGTCAATTTGAGAAACTTATTACCTGGAAGCATGGTATAAGAACAAAACAGAAGCAAATCCAGAAAGTTTTGGCATACTGAAAAATATCATCTATACAACTAAAACTACGTAATTAAAATATATAAGGGTACCTTGATCAACTTCATTTCAAGTTCGTGTACTTGCTTTCTAAGTTCTTCAACTTCACCCTCCAACTCCTGGAAGATGATGCAATAGTCAAATATCTTATACAGAATATTATTTGCAGTTACCTCTTCAATAGTCATCAATTCATCATGCTTATAGCTAAAAACTAAATACCGCAAAAGCTAAGGTACAGAGTATACCACTTTCCACTCGATAAACAAGTAATATAATCATTTGTAAGTATCACATTAACTCTGCTAGGTTATGAGAAGTAGCAATAAATAGTAAATATGGGCATTGGAAAGATAATGCACAAACCACCTTTGAGACCTTAACACAAGTCTTGCACGGCAAACAGGTTTCAACCTAAGACATGCATATGACTACATGAACAATATTCAATCCGTTAAAGTTGTGACATCTAGTTATTCTAGAATGAAAACTCATTAAATTATGTTATGAAATTTATAATATTTTTTAAAATTTGTTTTTATAGGAATTTGCCAATTCTGAATCATTTACCTTCTCATGTTGCCTGATTTCATTGGTCTTGGTCACGCGATAATAAAGAGCTTCTTCTTTTTGAGATCTATTGTGAGAAATAAAACTTGAATGTAAGTAGTAAGAGGATAACAAAAGCATCATGACTGTTACAGTTAATCTATGGATAATTCAATCAGTAGCGAAAGAAGCATTAAATTTCAGATAATGCTGTCCAACCTATTATATACGATAGGACAAAGGGAAAACGAGAGCTAAAAACAGCTGAGTTCATTGAGTCTTGAATAAGACTTTGGGATTTACTAGTTCTTCAAACTAGGACCTGAGCTATGACATACTATATCCTTAACCAGTTAAGGTATTAGTGGCCTTCATGGGTTATTCGGTTGAACATTTTTCTGGAAAGAAAATTTATTGGTTGGATCCTTCATAAAGAATATTGAAATTAAACCTTTGCACCAAGCAGGTTGAGTAAAACCATTTTTCCCAGCTCCTAGAACTAGGCCTTCTGATACAGCAAAGCAGAACAAATTTATAACTAGACCTTCTGATATAACCTACAAGAACAAATTTATGTTCTCCAATATTTTATGCCAGTTTTATATAATATAGGTTGAAGATACCATTTAGCATTTTCCAGCTAAAACTCAGGGTTGTGTGAGATATATTGTTCAATGAATATGATGAATCTCTAGAATTTTTTGTGCATGCCCATCCAGGAGGGGGAGGGAATTGATTAAAAGGAATTCGAGAAACAAAACCTCTGGTCTGTTAGCCTCTTTTCAGCTTTTGCAACAGAGCTACAAAGAGATTCTGCCAAAACTTTCAACTTATCCACCTGGTTATTATTGAAACAAAATAGGTCGAGTTAAAAAACCAACGGAAAGCCAATGAATTTAAACATTTTATAACAAATGCCCAAAAAGAACTACTTTCTAATATCGCAGTAATAGTTTTAAGACGACACTTGTTCACTGCAATTGCTAACCAAGATAACTCTTACTTTCTGAACATGAAGTTTTGGAGGATCTCCATTTTCCATTTTCTTCTTTTGTAACAGTAGGCTTTGCAATTTAGAACAGAGTTGGACTTGATCAAGTGAATCTTTCAGAGCCTGCAATGAAGCATTGCCCACAAAACAAATTTAGTGTTGTGGAAAGAGAAGTATTGTTTCTGCTCAGCATGGTAATGAGGTAGCAGAAGCGGTTCCCCATCCTGAAGCTTCCTGGCCCTCCATCAATATAGAGTATTTACATTTGAGCTATATACTCGCTATCGATTTCTTGGTAACAAAGTAGATTAAGTAGCATGTCATACGTCTTGAATCTCCTCGATTTATTTGATGATTCACTTAACATGTATCATCCAAAATAGATACTGTAACTCTTTTCCAATATAGCTTTCCTTACAGATCAGTCTTAAATTCCATTTAGCATTATGAAGTAGAAAAACCTCATTAAGACGAAATAGCCAGCTTGATGTAGTCTAGCAACAACAAATAAAATCTTATCCTAGCATAAGGCAATGTGACTAAATCCTGTTTTATATAAGGAAGATGATATATAATATGTTGAGGAATTCCTCGATAGACGAAGTAGATGTCTCTATATAAGTATCTTGTTTGAAGTATAAGTTTATGTTACAGTTATAAGTTATTACACTAGCCTGGCCAGAAAGATACTTTGCGATCATGACATCAGCGTTTCTCTGGGCTCTTTAAAGTCGGTGGCACAACGTCTACTGAAACAAACAGAAAAAAAAAGAACAGAACCAGATTCTACCTCACCTCTTCTGTTTCAACAGTCTGAGGTTCAGGCTTCTGTTCATCGCCGTCACTTGATGTCAACATTACACTCTTCTCATCTAGGTTTTGATGTATATTGGATATTTCAGAATCTATTCTGAGATCAAACCACAACATAAGCAAAAATTACTAGAAAAGGAACAAATATCATCTTACATATCTACATGGAGCTCAAAAATTCATTTTCATGCTATTAAAAAGAACTTCATATGGCTGTGTGACTGCACATAAAAGAATAGTAATGCTGGAAATGCTTGACCTCTAAAGTTATTAATCAGAGAAAATTCAAAATCAATACTCCATGAGAACTAAATAACACCGAGAAGTAAAACTAACAAAAAAATGTGAAACATATATTAGTCATATGTATGTTTGGACTGTATGTTTAAAGAATTTCAGAAACTTTTTAACAGATGAGCATTCAGACATACTAGTGGTAAAGCCTCAGAGGCTACCAATTCTTCATACACAATGATAGGTTTCAAAATGAAAGCAAATAAACAAAGATTATCAACAACCTTACTATCTGAGCATTAATTTTCAATCCTGCAATTGCACCTTGAGCATATTGGAGAAGTTCTTCCTTCTTTGCCTAAATATGGGGAGAAGGAAAGAAAAATAAATGAGAACGGAAGGAGTTGTTTAATGTCGGTACATTGTAGGTTGTTCCATTAAAAAAAGATTGAACAAACTTATCAGTTAATAGGCTCACCAAGATTTCATCTTCATACTTGGAAAACAGTTTTGCCAACTCATATATGCATCTCAGTGTTGCATCACAAACTTCCTTCCCGCCCATAAGGCAAAGCCTTTATATGGAGAGACAACGTTACTTCATCTCCAACAAGTCAAACACGAAAACAAAATACACACACACAAAATGACATTAATTAAGTGATGAGAGTTGGAGTATCACCCAAATATCTGCTGCAGTAGAGTCACTTCCTCCTCGTTAGGTGGTTCGAGAATCTGAAGCACGCCAAGGAGATAATCAGTCAGTTATCTAGCAAGGAAAAAAGAGTAATAATCATGCTGCTATGTAGAACTCATGTGTCTTGCTATACATGCATATGTTATGAATTAACAGAAAGACTTTTTTATGCAATTTTAAAAAGTTATTTTGTGAAATACTGGAGGAAGATTGAACTATAGTAGTATAGAATTTATTCAGCATATAATAAAGGCATCGGAATAATTTTTCAAACCATAACAACTTTATGTTAACCACACAATAAGACCAGTTCTAATTGCCAATCCCTCATATACATTTGGTAAAGCACCAACGGATATACGAGTTAGTGTTATATCAAGGAAGCACAAAGTAAAAGTAAAATAATGTAACTAGAATGACCAAAGAGAGACAAACACTGGTTCATTAAGTGCCAACTCAGATTACCACAACAGTCTTTAGAATTAACTCCTAATAACCCAAAGTAGTCACATGTGAGTGTTCCACATTGAAAAATAAGGAGAGAGTTCACTACTTTATGAACCAATTAGCTACTCCACCTAAGACCAATGATGGTAGCTTCATGAGCTTATAAATTACGACAAAAGAGGAAATGAGGTAATCAGTTTCAATAACGAAGAGGATTAAGGAACCTGAGATTGTTACAGATAGATTATGAGCTTACCATATTCAATGTAATTCCTTCAAGTGCTTTACTAAGAAGAAACACATCACGAAAGTTCATAGGTTCCCCACCATTGTCAGTATCATAATACAATACCTATCCGTTACCATTAAAGCAAAATGTATTAGAAATAGTGATGGTATGTAAACACTCTTTTTTAAATCGACATCACAAGTCAAATGACATCTCATGGAAATAGGCAAATAGTGAAAATGAGCAAAAATGCAGGAGGCGTCTCTAAGTCACTGAAGAATGACATGGGACTGGTTCAACCGATCTTACACTTAAAGGATATCTATGAAACGTTCTTGTGAATTACACATAATTGTAAAAGGAATTTAGCTTCAGATTGTGTGAAAGCCATCAAGATATATGCTTAAATTTCCAGAAAAGAGATGGAAAAAAGAGAAAAACATTAACCACGGCTAACAATTACGCTCTATGTATAGCACTTACCATAATCGGCACAGGTGGAGTATCGTTTGGTTCACTTGAAGTAGAAAGAGCATCAGTATCTTTGTCAGTACTCAATGGTTTGACGACGACTGTTGATAGTCTCTCGACTTCTTTCAAGGAAACTAACCACCTTCTCAACATTTGAACTCTCTGTAACCCTCTATAAGAAACAGAAACTTCTTCTAAAACTTTGACTGTATGCTTAAAGCTTTGTAGATTTCTAACTGCCTGTATTATTAAAACAGAAATCAACATACAATAACATCAAACTACACAGAATAACAATGAATGCAGAGAAACAATTCATAGTAACATCAACTAACGACCCCGGCCAATTAAGTAACTCTTTCTAACGTAATGTCAAGTGTATCGAGAATTTACATAAGAATTGGGACGACTAGTCACAATTCGCAAAATTCAGTAGCAATGTGATCGAATCGAAAGCAAAACCTGTCAAATTATAAAAAACTAAACTAATATATATAAGCATGCATTGATATTCAACCTATCTTTATCACAATAAATATTGTCAATAGTGAACACATTAGCAATTTAGCATTAACATTTGTTTATTGAAAATTTATATTATTCGCCCTCGCAAATATTTATATTTGTCTGATATTTTCTCGTTGGTCATCCCGACACACAAAATAACAAATACGAACCAGACGATCATGCAACAGCTTGGCGCCACCGACAACGGCTTGGCCGGCATGGCTGACGACAGTATCCGCGTAACCTCGAACAACACGTGTCAAATTGTTAGAGCCGCCAACTTCAACGGCTTTATTCACCGCTGATCGTAACCAAGACATGTTCTGTTATGCTAATTCAGCGTTAATAATAATCATAATAATAATAATAATTAATAACGTTAGTTGATTATTCACGAATTCGTTCATGTGCAGGTTGACTTTTTTTTATGTGATGAATGAAAGAAAGTGGACATTTTCTCTATTTTAGTGTGTGAGATGAATGTTCGGACATGAATGTTTGTGTTTCTAACAATAATTCGAGTCTCGTGCCTTTGGTTTCGCGCCTCATTATTCATTTTCCCCACCCAAATGTCTAGCATGACATATTGCAACTTATGTAATCGACTGGTGATATGGTGGATAACATTTGAAATACTTTTTACAAAGTATAATACAACATTTATAACTATAATGTAAAATATAAATTTGAAATTTAATTATCAAAAATGAAAAATGAACAATCTTCATGCAATGAAGGGAATAATTGATACAGGAAAGACCATGTACTTCATTTCCATGATGTTTTCTTTTCTGTAAATTAGCGATGGATGTGAGTTTCGAACCCAAAACCTTTTGGTCACTAGCAAGAACCTTTTCCACTAGGCTATTCGATTAACTCCATTTCCATGATGTTTTATGTCCCCCACTTTATAAAATTGAACATTTTATACTGAGGACACTAATGAATTCTATAGTACAATTGTGTAAGCTAATGACAAGTCTTTCTGATTTTGTTTGTAAAGAGTAATAACTTATTATATGAAATGTTACATAACATAATCAAATGTTGCATAACTTATCATACGAAATGTAACGAACGATCTGAATTCATAGTAGTAATTAGTGGAGTAGTTATTTTTTGCATAATTCGACGATGGAAGATATCTTATATACCAACTGATGATGCACAATAGAAACACATCAGCTAATAAGATTGGACACAAGTTCACTCCCCTGAGATTCAATATCACAACATCTTGATTTGTTTGTTAAGTCTTCTCTGTTACAATCTTACAGAATTCTTTATGCATCTTACAATCACTAACCATACTACTGCACATACTACGAGGCACGAGCTATATCTTTTCACAACTGAAGTAATGATACTACAGGTAAGCTAAGCTAGGCGTTTCTACAGAGCGAGCTTTATTGCTAAACGATACAAGAAATGGTCAACTAGGGGCGTAAAATACATAAGACCTACAAGTCACCGACATCCATTAAAGGCATCTTCCAATAATTCCAAGAGTTATAGTCCTCCTGCAAACACATCAATTCGACAACTTCATAATTTATAGTTGCATAAGGTAGCACTTACTTACGAGTATACTCATTTTACAAGCATGAAAGGATCAATTGTGTTCATTGTCGCATTGCTATTTTTTTAGTGAAATTATCAAATTTGGTATTATCCCAACATACCTCCCTTATTAACACTGATATTATAAATATGATTGCCTATCTTACTTCAACACATAGATTATCTTGTCATCAAGAAGGGGTAAGTCACGTAAGTGGGATAAAATTGATGATCGTCTTTAGCGTACTACTCAAAAAAAACTTTGACAACTATTTTTCTATGTTGACGAGACTTTTTCCCCCACTATATCCCTTGTAGTGGGGGACATGCAACCTCTACTCATGAGCGTGCACTAAGTAGACCTTGGGCTGACATAATAGACTGCAAACCATGCCAGTTAGGTATACCACACTAGGCAAGCCACATGTGACAGACTCGACTAAGAAAGTATTGGTAGGTGGATCGAATTCATGACCTTGTGGTCAAAAGCTTACCTACTCCACCAACTTGGTCACCCTTGCAAGCACAGATGGAAGAATACTACTTTTGCATGCATATATCTAAGAATCTATAGTATTTCCCTGTGTCTCTTTTTTTGGAAGAGTACGTGCATCTTTTTTCAGAATTCCATAGAGTTCTAAGCAAACCATGCGCCTAATGAGCATGGAAAATAAAAAATGGAGCACATGAAGGATTAAACCTGAGCTTTATAGTTAATTACACAATCAATACCTGTCCAGTCGAGGATGTTGGAGGGAACATGTCATGTACAAGAGTGTGCAATGAAGTGTAAGATTTCACATCAACACGATTATTAATAGCCACCTCACCCTGTAAATATTAAAGAACTTGTAAGGAAAAAGAAAAAGAAAAAATATATCTGTAACAAATCTTGTTGAACAATGCCCTTCAGACCTTAGGGTTGATGATAAAAATTTTGCCCATTGGGATACCAATTTTCCGGTAGCTGAGTTCATCGGTATTTCTGTTCCCAAACCCGGCATAAAATGGATTGTGGTCAGGAGGAAAGAGTGCTTTAATATCCTGCAAATTGGCTCTATTAGTTTCAAGATAGCAGGACTTCATATTAAGTTCAGAGAAGTGCATCCAATTTGTACCTCTAGACAAGCTATCTTGAATTCGTGAGGTGCTCTTCTTATCACTGCCATCGTGTAATACAATTCAATTCATTACTTAGAGATGAAATGAAAGTAGAACAGCGTTCACTTAAAATATATTGCAGGAAAAGCATAATGCATGGATTAGTATTATAAAGTATCTCCTATCATGTATTTTAAGCCAATATCTAACAGCAGATAGATATTCACGTAAAGCATACAGGTTGAACATGGAACTGCACCATGAGATTACGTAACTAACTTCTGCAGGTCGAGCACGTCCAAGAAGCCTTAACTAAACTGACCCAACACCATTAAGGGTTGAAAGAACTGGACCATAAGTCCCTTGTAAAATTTGATGTGTGCTAAAAAAAACTCTGGAAATGTCAACAGAGGGGGCCAAATTAAATATATCTTAAGTTCACAAGAGGAATAACTTCCAATTTTATTAAGAGGTTTGGTGCACATATGGAATTTTATATCGGGGTTTGGTGCAAATTAATCAACTTGTAGAATAGCTGCACTGGTCCTTTTCACTAAATAATCATTTAGTTCACCTTGCAGGTCATTTCCTTTAAAATCGAGGAATTTGTATATTTACTATTTAGACACATTCATACAAAGATATTCACATAGGTTATCTTGAAACATTACAGGTAGAGTCCCATTTATTCACCAAGAATTACATGATACTTTACTAACTTCAATTTTGTTTATCTAGTTGATCACGCGGATTAAATTGATATCCACATGCAATGCCTACCGTCTAGTGTTGCAAATAAACTATAGAGATACAGAAGCAGAAATAAGTTTGATACTCAACTAATGCAATTGAAATCATTTGCAATGCCTACCATCTAAAAGCTCATGTACGCTTATCAAAACAAACAATTACACATCTGTTAAAAGTGCAATGGAAAATGAACTTACCTTCTCGGTAGAGTGATGGAAACAAACCGTCTGGAGATATAACAACTGGTCCACTAGGTAAGGATTTTCCATCCTGAAAATTCGCAGAACTTTTTAGCTGATATAATTTCTTTAGGTAATCAAAAAAGATTTTTTAGACTAAACCAGAGTAGAGACTAATCAGGCTATTTTCAATCATTGTTTATTTAGCAAGCACAGCTGGAGAGAAGAGGAAGGTCCCTTTTGTGAGCGAGGAAAGGGAAGAGTAGCAATATTCTCTTTGTGTTCGATATAAAGGGGAAAGATAGATAAGGGGGTTCCCATCTCTCTTTTTATTAACTATGAGATGGAGATTTTTCTCATGTATGACGTGGTAGTCTCCCCTACATGTCTTTTCCATTCCCAAGCCCCTTTCAAACAAACATTAGCATTTCCACATCAAATTCCATGCATTTACAGTCCTCAAGCCCCTTGGATCTGGGATGTGCCTTTAGAGGAAAATAAGAAATAAAATGCAACAAAATAAAAGTTAAAGGGTTGAGTACAGACTGGAAAGTGATCTCTCCATTATAGCATGCTCATAAATACATAATTTATCCAGTTTCTACTATAACAAAATCTAAACAATCACACACACACGCACAATATAACTGCATGTTAGGGGATTAATCGTAGTTACAATAAAATTTCACAGCTGAAGCAAATTTGCTATTTTGCTCAACTCAATAATTCTCTAGTTAGGTCTACGAAAACTAATACTCAAATGAATGCACAATCAAGCCATGTGTTTAGTTTCTGAATTTTTTAACATGCTCAACACACTTAGCTTTGGATAATTACAAATCTAATATCTTCTTTGGCTTACTCACTCAATTTACAGCCCGAGGATAGTCATATTTTAACGAATTGCTTAAACATTTGAAATAATGCAAGGAAGAAACATTAGTTACATATCTATGATATTTTTACAAATAGTGCTAAGCAGTTGAATGCATATCTGAGACATGCTGTGTGCAGAGACAGATTACCTGCTTAAGATTGAACAGAAAAGTCTTAGTTAAATATGCTTGCACAATAGCTCGTGCACTCAGAAATAGCAGTTGATACCCATTCTCCTGCGACAAAGTTCAATTTTCATCGAAGATAAATATTCTTTTGCATGCAGATGGAAAAAATGAAGCTAAGTTCCTGCCTAAAGACTCACAGAGAAGCTAGAGAATGAGTTACAGGAATGTTGTAATGAGAATCATTGAATAATAAAAATACTTTAGTATCCACTAGCTAAAAGGATTTGAAAAGGACAGACCCCTCGTCATCAGTGATTTACACCACCTAAGATGGTAATTCATGTTTCAACAGGCAACTTGCCATGTTTGCTTCAAGTTTTATTCTTTCTACATAATTTCAAGCACTTAGGAAGTCTATGGGAACAGAAGCACAAGAAGGATAGTACAGATTGGCCTGAAACTTCAGGCACAGTACAAAACCATTACTGAAAAGCTCAGGTGATAACTTGTTTGGCATCCCAGTCCCCGTAATGTCCTTAAAAGATTAGGTTTGAGTTATCACTAAGGCTCGAAGCAGTGTCTTGTAAATTGAACACATAGATCCATTCCTCCCCAACCAATATGGGAGGGAGTCTAACAATAAATACCTTGATGGCAGAGAAAAGGTGAGCTATTCCAGAATGCGTCCAGTCCTTTCCAACCAGTGGCATGAACTGACCAAGAACATCAGACCTGCATAGCAAAAAAAGTGGTATTATTCAAATCCAAATGCACCAGACAGACTCATTGAAAGCATTTCTTCAGTGGTTTGAACATTAGACATTATTATTACGGAGTATATTCTTTTTTGGGGGGGGAGGGAGCAGAGGGGATTATCCGTCATTCTATCCTCTCTTTTGATTTCAGTACTACAGTACAAAATTCACAGGCAGCATAGTACTAGAGATCTTAGTCTGGTTATGCATGTTACCACCAGTCTGTCATTAGAATAAGGTGAGCTATAAGCATACTTTATTTCACATTAACATTTTTCCCACTCCCTAGAAGACAATACTAAGATTTTCAAATTTTCCTTTCAGAAATAGATACTACACCTAAAACTATTATAACCATGGACTAGAAAGAATCAGTTGTGTAGTGGTTGTTGATCAATTTGGAGAGAGCACAGAAAACTTACTTTGTAATTGTGCCATCAACATCAGAAATCACAATTCGTGCATTATGCTTCCACAAGTATATATGTGCGTCAACCTGCTCTAGCGAATTGACTTGGTTAGTTATATTAAGTAAATTTAGCCCGAAAACATTTGTCACCTTTTTTGGGTTCATATAAAAAGTAAAAAAATTGAATACCTTTTGCAGCCCTAAGACCCTTGTAGAAAAAATAAATGTCACAATATTTTGTCCTTCTTTGAGGTTCAAAGATTCAATTTGATCAGAAGTGGGCACATTTGTTCTCACATATTGCTTGGGATGAGACTCCCTAAAACTTTTAGTTGGAGACTGTTCAGGAGTTGAGACTCGGGAGACACAGTCAGAATCGACAAACACCTCCTCGTTAGATTGCCTTCTAAATGGCATTGACCAGAGCTTCCACCTCCTTCCTGAAGGAGTTAAAGGCATTCCAGAATCGGTTTCTCCATTTTCTAACATCTCATTTTCTCCAAGGATAGAATTATTGACAAGTAATTTCTTGGATTCAGCACTATCACCTTCTGCCAACAGTTGATTATGCTCCTCTGGTTTTACATCAAGATTATCGAATTGATTAGGTATGTTGTCGGGAATATCATTATGCGAATCCAATGGGGTTTTCTCGAAGGTAGCATCCGCATCCGCATCCACATCCACATCCACATCCAGATCCGCAACAGACAGAGCTGGTGTAGTAACAGAGCTATAAGTATCAGAACCAGACAGCAGTTGCCCGCTACCATGTTCACAGTTTGCTCTAGGACTGCTAAGACTTTTCTCTTTCATATTCTCATGATGTTTAGAACTATCTGCTGAAGAATCCTTCTTGAGGTGGTTAACATTTTCAATCTGATTTGCCAACTCTGTGAGCTCCAAACAGCTTGTGGGAACCTCACCCCTCGTGATTCTAGCAGATTTATTTTCTTGTATAATGTTTACACACTCTTTGTGTTCATCTACACTATCTTTGGAAGTGATCCCATTTGGACTAATGTTTTGAGCACCAAAAGATTCTGTAGTCCTCACATCTTCTCCTGAGCTGAACTCTGTGCTATCCTTTTTTAAGTCAGTCACTTTGCCAGGGCCAAGATGAAATTCAGGGGTATTTAAATTCAAAATTTCACCATTCTTCTCTGCGGATTTCAGAGGTGCAGTGAGTATATGACCATCGATACTAACCAAAATGACTTCTGAATTACCATGTGGTTCTAGCACATGAACCCTGTCATTTAAATTATCAGATTGGCTAGAATTATATTCCGATGGCTCAGCTGTATCTAGAGAAAACTGCACGTCTTGGAAATCATAGAAAATCGCAGCATCAGAATCTGTCCTCTCAAGACGGTCCATACCTAATGTAACACGTTCATCCCGCATCTCTAACTCATCCTCTCCAGAGGCAGAATATTTGTGTCTACCTCTATCACTATCTTTTCTACTATCAACTTCACTGACAAAGTCATTATCACTACCCTCATTTAAACCTTCAAGACTATCAGCATTATCTTGACCTTCACTCTTTTCATTCTCTTTATCATAAGGCTCCTCTTTTGTAAAATAAGCTTCACCAGAATTGTCAAGATGCATATAAAAATTAGCTTCAGATCCATTCACTTCAATTTTTACAATCTTTTCCGCCCCCTTAAGGACACCCTGAAATTTCCCAAATCGAACATACCAAGGCGTGCTCCTGTAACTTCCATTCTGCTGTTGAACAACAATTATGTCAACTGCCCCTCCGAATGGATGGAATGGGGTGGCAACAGAGTACACACCTTGGGTTATAAGGCTACCAACTCTACCCACCACATTCATCTGGCCTACTTAATCCCTCAAGAAAGAAAGAGACTTAAAACCTAAATGGTATGTCCACTTCAACAACCAAAATGTGCCGATCTATTAACTACGTCAAAGAAACATCCCAACAAAGGATTCTCAAACTCCAGTTCTTGCACTAGATGCCTGCATGCGACATTCCAAAATCTAAACACATATACACATATAATCATGCAGATTGTATATAGATGTGCATACATATGCTATATGTGTATACACACATTAACTTCTACTCCCTCCGTATCAATATAAGCGATCGTTTAGATTAAAAGTCCTGTATCAAAATAATTGATTATCTTCATCAAAAGTGGTACTTTTTCATTCTCTTTACACTTTCCCGAATAAATCATCCCTCCAATTTATCTCAAAAACCGCAACTTTCAATAAATAACATCGAAACAACACAACCCATGTTAAGAATTACAGTAAAAAAACCTTCCAATTAAATATCTTCAAATATAAAATAAACAAATATAAAAATATCTCAAACACTCTAATCAAATTTACAAACTTAGTAACTTACAGATGGAGATTAGGCCATACCTTGAGCTCCAACAGTGCATGGATCAAATCAATTAATTTCTCAGAGGGTATATCTATATTGAATGAAAATATTAATATTGTTTGAATGAACAAATTGTATATAAGCACATTCTTGAAATATTAATATGGCTTGAATGAACAAATTGGGTATAAGCAAATTCTTGAATTATTAATATTGTTTGGATAAACAAATTGTATATAACCAAATTCGTGAAATATTAATATGGTTTGAATGAACAAATTGGGTATAAGCACATTCTTGAAATGTCAATATGATTTTTATGTTATTATTCTAAACAATAACGTGTTTGGTAGGTAATTGGGGTTGAATAATAAATGTTCAAGTATAGCTTTTTTGCTGGATAAAATGTCATATAAGAAAATTGTTGTGTTGAATATTAGCTTCCAAGTTTGGAAGTGTTGAAATAGATTGAGTTTTTGGGTAACGAACTATACCAACTCCATTAATTTCGGAATTTGGGGACACAATTAAGTAAAGCTTTTATAGATGTGATATGTGTGTCAAATCTAGCAAGAACGAATTCATATATTGTGTTTATAATGTCTATTAAAATCATTATGATAATTCATAATTTACAAATTACAACAATACATGTGCATGACAAGAATTATTAAATAAATAGACTTCTCATTTTAACAGAGCTTAAAAATAATGTAAAAAAACTGTAAATTCATTTCAAAAATAAAAGATAAATATAGTTAATATATATAATATTCATAAAACTTAAATAATTTTATATTCATTATATACCTACATTTTATAGGAGATCATGAACTTCAAAATAACAGTTAATAAGTCTTTTATTCTCATTAAACTGGCACCGATTAATTAACTCACATATTGAGCACGACCACCATTGTCGTTTGGTATGACCATAGGCTCAGACATGTCACATGTCTGTACTAATTATAAATTGTGTCATAAGTTCGAA
Organism: Echium plantagineum; assembly: GCA_003412495.2. Taxonomy (NCBI): domain Eukaryota; kingdom Viridiplantae; phylum Streptophyta; class Magnoliopsida; order Boraginales; family Boraginaceae; genus Echium; species Echium plantagineum. Next base: position 18,479,775 of record CM016561.1, on the reverse strand, counting down.
AGGTTTACTAGTACGCACACAATTGTAGCGCTTAAAGATCCCCAATACAAAAGAGATTACTTTCTAAACTATTTCATTCAATTATTGTTGTCACTTTCAATCCTTACCTTATAACATCACTTAGTATGAACATCAATGTACCCTCAGTTGTCAATAAAAAAAATTAAATCTTCAACTTCAAATTAACTTTATTTAAATATTTTATTCTTCATATTAAATTAAAGATTACGATTACAACGAAGTAGTTATTATCTAATTTTGTTTAATGTTATTATATAAACGCATACTTTTTTTTGTAAAATAGTATTGAAATGAGTATCGAACCCAGGACCTTTTGGTCACTAGTAAAGCCTAATCTCAAATTACATTGAACTTTATGTTGAATTAAATCAAAATGGAGGGAATTGACATTTAAAAAGAAATACTACAGGGGCAATTTCGTCATACAAAGTCTCGCCCCCTCTACATACTCGTTAGTCGTTCCACTTCCATTTCTCTAAACCCTGAATCCTCTTCCCTCCGTATCCTCCGCCCTCCACCACCGCCAAAATGACCAAACTAACCCTCCCCCTCATCCTCCTCGCCCTCTTGCTCCTCCTCACCTCCACCACTGCCGAGATTAAAACCCTCAAAATCACCTCCGATCCCCGCTCCCTCATCCTCTTCGAACGTTTCGGCTTCACCCACACCGGCCACGTCACCATCACCGTCTCCGCCGTCTCCGTTATCTCAGCCACCACCCCCGATCCCACCCGCCTGGGCTTCTTCCTCCTCTCTCAACAATCCCTTATCCAAATCCTGATCGAACTTCAACAAAACCCCTCAACCTGCGTCCTTGACTCCAATTACATCAAATTACTATTCAATTTTCAGTCCTTATCACCCCCACCAACCTCATCTTTCAATTACTCGTATCCTGTAAATGCCCCCGATGAATATTCACTGTTTTTTGCTAATTGCGAGCCCGGATCGCAAGTTTCGATGGATGTTAGGACTGAATTGTATAATGTGGATGGTAGTTCGGGTAGTAAGGATTATTTGTCAGCTGGGCTTACTCAGCTTCCCACGATTTTTACGGTGTTTGCGATGTGTTACATGGGGTTTTGGGGCGTTTGGGTGTGGGTTTGTTTGAGGAATAAGCGATCTGTGCATCGGATTCATTTGCTTATGGGATCCTTAGTGGTGGTAAAGGGGTTGAATCTGGTGTTTGCTGCTGAGGATAAGCATTATGTTAAGGTTACAGGGACGGATCATGGGTGGGATGTGTTGTTCTACATATTTCAGTTTTTGAGGGTTGTGTTGTTGTTTACAGTTATCGTGTTGATTGGGACGGGTTGGTCGTTTTTGAAGCCCTTCTTGCAGGATAGGGAGAAGAAAGTGTTGATGATTGTGATTCCTTTGCAGGTTTTGGCGAATGTGGCGTCTGTTGTGATAGGGGAGACAGGGCCCTTTATTAAGGATTGGTTGACTTGGAATCAGGTGTTTTTGTTGGTGGATATTATTTGTTGCTGCGCAATCATTTTCCCTATTGTGTGGTCTATTAGGTCGTTGAGGGAGACATCTAAGACTGATGGGAAAGCGGCCAGGAATTTGGCAAAATTGACCTTGTTTAGGCAGTTCTATATGGTCGTTATTGGGTATTTGTACTTCACTAGAATAGTTGTGTTTGCTCTTAGGACAATTGCTGCGTATAAGTATCAGTGGGTCGCCAATGCAGCTGAAGAGATCGCTAGCCTTGCATTCTATACAGTGATGTTTTACATGTTTAGGCCCGTTGAGAAGAATGAATACTTTGTTATTGATGATGAGGAAGAGGAGGCTGCTGAAATGGCTCTTCGAGATGAAGAGTTTGAGCTTTGAGCTTATGTTTCATACTGATTTTGGTCTTGTAAGTTGCAAACATAGGATTCTCTCGTCAACACACTGTGAGTTAGTGAAACACTAGCTGCAAAACTTTAGGTAAAAATAGCATTTCAGAAACATTGACAAATTTATTCTATATGTACTATTATTTTTTGTTATTACAGAAATATACATGTCCATTTGTGACTATCAACTGTATTGTTATTTTTCTCCATTTATCAATGCTCTTGATGTATAACTTCGTTTCCATGTGAGTTTATTAAAATTTTACCGGCATGATGGGTTTGGTCTGGTATCATATGCAGACTGCGGGTGTCAAAAGTGGCTTAGGGTACTAATGATTACATTTTGTGGAGGTTCAGAATTCATGCAACTACTATATATACATGCTGGTGTTAATTTGATTTGTTGTTTTAGCTTTAGGTAGTGAATACCTGAATGACGTTACATGTTAAGAGGAAGGGCCGCATAGCTGCTTTATTCAATGAGGTTGTCTTAGTCGCTCTAATATGACTGATGGCCGTTGCATCGATATGTTACATTCATTTCGATTTCTCTTTTCTGTAATGTTCTTGAATTGATCATGTGTATCCAGCACATGTTGGTCCCTCAATATGATGGAAGTAAAAGTGCATGCTTCATGCCATCATTCTCTTGATAATTTAAGTCGTCTTAGCTGCAAATTTTAACTTTTGTCTTGGCATTGTTTTGTCTTTCTGTTTGCCAGTTGATGCCATATCGAGTAAAATTATTAGTTATAGTGTTTCATATGTCAGTGAAGTGACTGTTGTAGCTTCTCAGAGTTGATTACTAGTCTTCGATTGCTTAGATAGTTTGCATCAACTTACATTAGTAATCCCCTAAACTTTTCTCCTTATACCAGTTTATCATTTTAACCAACTTGTGGTTATTGTAATTCAAATTCACAATGCTGGAATCAGTAATATTATAATATGAGCAATAGGTTTGAACCAGAAAGGATGGGAGCCTTTCTATATGACCAGCCGCCATTGTAGGTTGTAGGAGTACATTCATATGCCAATTACTGGTTGAATGGCATGCTGGTACACGCGGTGTCTGATATATTATGGTTACTTTTGAGCTCTGTACGGAAGGATACTTTCAAATAATCGATGTGTTGTTTTTTATGTGTTAGATGTTGATCCTGTTGTTCACATATCACAAGTATCATTTGTATATCTTGGATTATTGTTGAGGCAATATTTTTGTGCGGCGACTCAGGCGAGATGATGAAACCACCCAGTGTCTTGATTAACTTTTAAAATGTATCATCTTCTTTGTTACATTTACATCTACAGAGTTGGTACATGACAGCATACTTTTAAACATGGCTCTAAATTCATCCATAGATTTCTTCTTCTTCCATACCTCATCTTCCCCTGAGGTAAATCTGCCTTGAATCAGAATTTTAATCGAATGTACAAGGTAACAAAAGAAAATTAAAACCCCGAGGTCGGGGAATCCCTAACGGCCCTTATCAGCATCATTGCCTGCAACTGCAAGTGATGGTGTCTAACTCCCTTGGTTGCTCCAATTGGCCGGACTCTCCGAGGAGTGCCTTCGTGTTAACCAATCTCCCTTCTTTGACAAGCTCGGCATCAGATTCTTGCCATTTACAATAAAAATATAAACAATACGCATTGTGTACTTATATGTTATTATGTGATGCGTTAATAGTATAATATTCAAATAAAATTTATTATTATCTAAGTAAATTATTCTGAAGTATTAAATCAAAACTTCTTCAATTAAATTAAAGTACTCCGTACTAGACATAAGAATCTGAAGATTGCTAGAATATTATCATCTGAAAAACACGTCGAATAAATTGAAAAAACCAGGTGATGACAACTGACAATTGATTTCGTTGAACTAAAAATATTTGAACAGGTGGGCAATAATGAGAAAAGTCCGACACCTCCACGTCCTCAAATTATTATTACCACTTATTTAACTCAATAAAATATAAGTGTTATGATGGAGCCATGAAGGCTTCAAGAAACTTGTCAATATAAAACACTAACATTAACATGAATCAATTAAAATAATTATCACATAAATAAATATAACATTTGGTGTAGAAATCAGAAGAAAAGGGAATTTGTAATTCACAAAATGAGTTGATTGCCTATATTATATAGTTATTTTATGGTTCGATTCTGCCAGCAAAAAAGAGAGAAAAAAACAATGACGGCTGTGGGATTTGAACCCACGCCCTTTCGGACCAGAGCCTAAATCTGGCGCCTTAGACCACTCGGCCAAACCGTCTTGATATTGATATATAGTTATGTTATTGCTAAACCATATTTAGAGGAAATAATAAACTTTCATTATCCTTTTAAAATGAAACATAAAATATTATCTTTTTAAATAAACATCAAACCTTAAATTTGACATTTGAACCATTTTTTTCAGTATTTATTTATTTTTTTTTTTGATAGATAAACCATAATATTAATCTTCAATTGTTGTGGCTTTAGTGCCATTACAATTGTTCAACCAAAAGTTACATTGTTCATTGGTTGCATCAAAAACATAATTTCTAGTATCAATATAATCAAGATCTTTGAATTCTCCAGCGCTTGTAGGGATCCACAAAATGTTACAACAGGATCTACTGTCTTGATTATGCAAAAAACCGAGCTCTTTGTCTTGATGGATAGTCTGAAAGTATCTATGCCATGCCTGCGAAGTAAATCTATCAGTAATAATAATGAAATTATGGTATTGGGAATCCTTAGCAATGATAATGGCTGTAATGATTCCTTGGACAACCCTGTTTCTTGATATGAAGTTGGAGGATGCGGAGGAGGATGGAGGGGAGGTAGTGAGAGTTTCTTCAATAGTATAAGGGTTATCAATATGGGAGATTTTAATGAGCCATTTAGGAGTTTGACTAAAGGAAATGCCAAGTAATAGAAATTTATTTCTATTATGGCATCCTCTGAGACAAGGTTTTTGTTTGGTAAGTGGGATAATCTCATTGAAAAGAAAGGAAGTTGGTTTATATAATTTATTAGAGATGGAGTTAGTAGAGGTTTTTGTTTTTTTATGATGAATATTTGATAACCAGCTTTTTGTTAAACTTTGAATAAGAGATAAACTATAAGAGAGGTTAGGAGGTGTGTTATTAAAAATAGCTTCATTACGAGTAATCCAGATAACCCAAAGAATACTCCCAAAAGTAATGAGATGTTTTATGTTGTTTTTAGTCCATTTTTTTGAGAACCATTTTACAAGAGTCTTGTAAATGGGGTCTTTTGTGGGAAGAATAATATTAAAAAAAGAGAAGATAGAAGACGAGAAAGCACAATCTCCAAAGAGGTGTTGGACGCTTTCCGAAAGATTATTACAAAGAAGACAAGTAGAATTTGTGATTTTTTTGGTTTTAGTGATGAGTAAGTCATAGGTAGGAAGTCTATTGAGAAGTAGTTTCCAGAAGAAGGTGTGTATTTTGGGAGGGAAAGGGGTTTTATAGATTTTTTTCCAGGTGGATTTAGGTATAAATTGGTTATTAGAGGGGGATTTGATATTATGTGAATTGTTTTGGAATAGTTTATGATAAAGATCTTTGGATTTGAAAGTTTGATGTGGCCAGGTTTTTTTATCATTAGATCCTGAGGGGGTAATCTTGGAGATGGCTAAGATGATATTGGTTGGAAGGTGGTCATGTAGCAGGGGATAGTTCCAAGAGACCTTGTTAATTAACAGATCTGAAACCATAATGGGGTGATTGGACATCCTAGGTTTAATGTTAAGAGAGGTGAGAGTTGGGTAAGTTTCAGATTTGGAATTATTGATTGGAATCCAGTTGTCATTCCAGATATTGACAGAACTTCCATCTCCAATTTCCCAATTTGAAAATTTTTGGATGTTTTCTATCCCTAGTGCCATACTTTTCCATGTCCAGGAAGCATTGGGTTTTAATTTAGCCGTGTCCTTGTTGAGATTATTCTGGGGAAAGTATTTTGATTTCATGAGTTTGGTCAAAGGAAGGTTAGGTTTATGAAGAATTCTCCAGCCATTTCTTGCTAGAAGGGAAAGGTTGAAGTGATGGAGATTTTTAAATCCTAATCCTCCATAGTCTTTATGGAATTGAAGGAATTCCCAATTAATCCAGTGGATTTTCCTCCCTTGTGTTCCATGCCAGAGGAAATCCGCCAAGATTTTGTCAATGTCATGGAGGATAGAAAGAGGGAATTTGTAAATTCCCATTGGATAGACCAGAATTGATTGTAGGACAGCCTTAATAAGGACCGTTCTTCCTGTGAAGTTTAAGAATTTTGAGTTCCAGGAGCTGATTTTCCTTTTTATTTTCTCAATAATATCTAGGAAGATTTGTTTTCTATTAGAGGTAATATCAAGCTGAATTCCCAGATATTTTCCAAATTGCTCATCAGAATTGATACCCAAGGTGTTGAGGGCCAATTCTCTGACTTTGGAGGGTGTTTTCGGGCTGAAGGTAATGATAGATTTATTATGATTGATAATCTGACCTGAATCCGTACAAAATTGTGCAAGGGTGTTAGAGAAATTGGTGATTGTGATAGGGTCAAGCTGAATGAAGAAGAAGCAGTCATCAGCAAAAAGGAGGTGGGTGAGAGCGGGGGCTTTTTTTGCTATGGAAATACCTTTTATTTTTTTTTGATTTTGCTGGTGTATAAGTGAAGATGAAAGAGCTTCGGTGCAAAGGGCAAAGAGAATTGGAGATAAAGGGTCTCCTTGTCTAAGACCACAGGAAGGAGTGAAAGTGTCCGATGTTTGACCATTGACAATAAGAGAGTATTGAACAGTAGAAATACATTGTTCAATAATTTGCACCCAGTGATTAGGAAATTTTAGGTGTTTAAGAAGAGAGAGCAAGAAATTCCAATTGACTCTATCAAATGCCTTGCTCATATCTATTTTAATTGCAGCTAGACCATATTTTTTGCTCTTGGAATTGCGAATGGCATGAGTAAGTTCTTGTGCCATGATACAATTGTCTTGAGCCCCTCTTCCATAAATAAAGCCATTCTGGTAGGGAGAGACCAGAGAGTCTAGATGAGGTTTAAGACGGTTAACCAGGATTTTAGATGCAATTTTATAGATAACATTACAAAGGCTGATAGGTCTGAATTCAGAGATAGTTGTTGGATTTGGGACTTTGGGGAAGAGTGTAATGAAGGTATTGTTGATTTCTTTTAGGATATGTCCTTGATTAAGAAATTCCAGCGTGGCAGCTGTGACTGCCGATCCAACTGTTTCCCAGTTTGTTTGATAGAATTCCGCTGGGAATCCATCTGGCCCTGGGGATTTATGGTGAGCCATCTGAAAGAGTGCTTGTTTTACTTCTTCAGCAATGAAGGGTCTGTTGAGATCCTCAATTTGATTTTCATCAAGAGTGCGATTGATAAAGGAAAGGGATGGAAAGTAATTGTTAGAAGGTTGAGGGATGGGGGTGGAGGGATTAAATAGCTTAATGAAATATTCTTTGCAGTGATTTAGAATATCGAGGTTATTGGTAATGAGGTGATTATGATCGTCTTTGATTTCTAGGATGTTATTTATTTTGGTTCTGTGTTTGACATGTGCATGAAAGAACTTGGTATTACGATCTCCGTCATTAATTGCCATGATTTTGGCTCTTTGGCACCAATATTCTTCTTCAGCTTTTAATAAAAAATCTAACTGATGACGAATATGAGCTTCTTCATGAATGGATGTGCTTGATTTATTTTGTTTTTTTTGGAGATATAATAGTTGATTTTGTATTTTCTTTATTTGTGAAAATATGTTCCCCACTCTTGAATTGTTCCATTGCTTGATGATTTGTTTAGTATGTTTAAGCTTACAAGCGAGGAGAAATGTATGAGAGGGATTGGGTCTTTTAGGATTAGGAGGGGAGGTGCTGGAGGACCAAGAATTTTTAATAATCTTGGGAAAGTCAGGGAGTTTAGTAAGAAATGATTCTAGTTTAAAGGGTCGATGGGAATTGGTGGTAGTGGATTTAGTGGAGATGACCAAAGGGCCATGATCCGATCTTTGAATGGGGAGGAATGTGCAATTAGCACCTGGAAAGTTACTGAGGAATTCGAAATTACCCATTGCTCTGTCAAGTTTCTCAAATACTTGAGTATTTTTACGCTTTCCAGACCAAGTGAAGGGGCATCCTTTGGAAGGTAAATCTTCGAGACCCAGAATTGATGAGAAGTTAAGTAATTGGGCTGAGCCTGATATGATCTTTTTAGGTGTGGGAAGTTTCTCCGAAGAGAAAAGAACCTGATTGAAGTCCCCACAGATAAGGATAGGGGAATTGAGGTAGGGTTTAAGGGAGGATTCAAGTTTATCCCAAGTTTCTTGGCGGAGGGGGAGGTGAGGGTGACCATATATGCAAGCAAGATACCACGGAGTTTGTAGTTCCGTGGTGATCTCAAAGAGAAGTAGGTTTTTATTAAGTGTGATAGGAGTGTGGTTAATGTTGGACGAAAATCCAATCCAAAGTCCCCCACTATGACCCACGGCATCAAAACCATAAGAGGAGGGATAGAGAAGTTTAGAAAGCCTAGAGTTAGCTAAATTAATCGTGGAAAGAGTTTCAGAAAGAAAGCATATGTCAGATTTATGGTACTTCGTAAGCGAAGTCAAAATTTGAACTGTTGAGGACTGACCAAGTCCTCTACAGTTCCAAGCAAAGATTTTCATGATGGCATTTGGGGTTGTTTAGGTACAACCACCAAAGACCAATCAGAAAAGTCAGAATTAATTAAATTGGACCAATTAAATAATTCAACATAAGAAACATTATATTTAGGAGTATTAAGAGGGTTAGGTGAATTACCTGAGCAGGAGCCATTAGTGCTAGCCGAGTTTGTTCCCTTTTCTTGAGCCGATGAAGCCTCCTCCTCAATCTCTTCTTCTTCAGATCCTGAACAGCTTTCCTCTTCTTCTTGAGATGTGGATCCTTCTTCTTCAACTCCATAGTCTTGATATTCTTTATCAGTGTCCTCTTCAGGATCTTCTTCTTGTATCTCCTCACTTTCAGCTCCTTCCTCAGATCCAGAATCCTCCTCTTCTTCTTCTTCTTGCAATTTCCTCAAGGCTTCATTTTCCAAGATGATAATTTGTCTCCTGCTAGGACCTGCTTCCCATTCTTCTGATCCCAATCTGATTGCTGCTAATTTTTTTGACTTGGGACCGACGACACTTCCACAATCAATGATATTGTCCACTGTCCTTTTCCTTTTGCCTCCAAGTTTGGATCTGAGTTTTTTAACAGTAGAAGTTTCTGTTTCCCAGAGTTGGAGTTGGCCTACACTGTTGGAAGGATAGTCAATGAGCAGTTCCGCCAGTATGGTAAGGCCAATACTTGATGGTGGTATATGGTTGTCAGTTTCCCAGTGAATTCTACTGATGCTTGTCTGCAGATGGTAGAGTCTATCAATGATATTGTTGACTGGATTGGGACAGTTTCTGATCCATGCTTCTTCAATCGGACCATTAGACCCAAACCATTCATTTGCAAGAAAGTTTGTGGTGATAGGTGGGAGATCTTCAATATCATGCCATGGTCCAAAAATCAGGAAGTTGGTGTTGTTCTTGTCTTCATTTTCCGACAGAAGGCAAGCGAAACCTTTTAGTTTTTCCTCCACAGCTTTATTCCATGTTTCCAGATTATTGGCCGCAACTCCATAAACAACAATAACAGTTGGTGTTTTGCAGATAACAAATCCGAGCCATTTTGATGGAGAGAAAGTAGATGCAGCCGAAATCCAATTTGTGTCCGAGCTAAGGTGAATTCCTGTGGATGGGGATTGTGTGGAGTTGTGAAGGAGTGAGTCAAAGAACTTAACTCCATTAACTGAGCCACTTTCAGTTGGAAAACCTGCTCTGTTGAGTATATCTTCCCACAGTGAATTCCAAGAAAGATTCAAATCTTCTCTGTACTTTTGGAGCGCAGCCTGGGTCTGAGTCCATTCTGGATGATAATTGTCTTTGATGACATCTTCAAGCGGAGGAAGAGGGAGATTACTTGGCAGGACGTCATCCACAATGGACATTGCCATAGCTTGTTGTAAATCATTTTCATAGTTAATCTGTCCAATCTGATCTGAACCATCTGGTGAGCTGGGAAGATTAAGGTAAAGTGGTGGTGGGGAATTATTGATATCATTGAAATTTTGGGTCGTTGGTGTTTGAGATGGAGAATTGTTGGTTAGGCTTTGGTTAGGAAGGCCCTGTCTAGTTGGTCTGGATCTGGGTCTAGTGGGATGGTCTCCTAGGATGATGAGTTCGATAATCTCATCAGCCATGAAGGTTTGTTCAGTTCTGGGTGGGGTGGCTTGCTCATTAACAGGGTGAGTTGCATTAATAGGCTCCGCATCAATGGTATTATTGGGTGAGATTGACATATCTGTGATAGGGGAGAAATGATTGTCTGGTGAATGGTTAACAAGGTCATTTTGATGATGATGTTGGGGTTGATTGGTGGGTGGAGGAAGAGGCCTATTATGCAGCTGTAAGTGAACAAAGGTGTTACGAAAAGCATTGGTGTTAGGAAGAGCTCTTACCCCATGGTCAAACAGAGGACGCTCCAGATCAACATGAAACAGGAAGTTGTTATCGACATTGTTGCGGAAGAGTTGCTCCATGATATTGTTGAGTGCTCCCTCTGGGTGAAAACGACAGTGAGAGATTGAATGTCCAATACGTCCACAGTGATAGCAAACTCTGAATATTCTTTCATATCTGAAGTTGACCCAATGTGGTGGTGAACCTGGCAGATCAATGAAGGTTCCTGGTACGATTGGAGCTGAAGTTTGTATTCTGATTTTGACCCTTACAGATTCCATTGCTCTGGCTTCCGGTGCATAGAGATCGATGACCAACACTTCCCCTGCTGTCCTAGCCATATTCCTTATATTGGTCTCATGAAAACCTTCCACCGGGATTCCATGGATTTGAATCCATAAATCCATAAAAGGAATGGTAAAGTTTTGCAGGACAAGGTTTGGAGTCCAATGGCTAAGGACCAGTATTGCACCATTTATATTGAATGGTGAACGGATGATTATATCATCTTTATCATCATTATTTTCGAAGAAGAAGGTGAAAACTTTTCCTATTTTTTCAACAGCAACAGCGCCTCTAAGTATCCAGTGAGTGTTGACATAGTTCTGGACTCTATCTTGTTCAAAGGTTTCCGTGTCCAGAATGAGGCCTAAAAGACTTCTTGTAGTTCGATGTCTTGTAATCTGAAGGTGTTCTTGGTTTAGAGGAATGATCCATCCTCTCCTCGCTAAGGGGTGACGATGATTAACATTGAAACGAAATTGGTTTGCCATGATTTTGGTTGGTTTTGTAGATGTTTTGGTGATGGTTTGTTGTTTTGTGGATTCAGTATTGTGAGGTAGAACGATTTGCTGATTAAGGATGTGAGGTTCACTTTGTGAAGGATTAATGTTTTTGTTAGTTGAATAATCTTGAGAATGTAACCTATGATTGGTAGACTTAAGAGTCATGATTAGCTAAGATGGAATTTGATTGGGGATATGGAAGGTTTGGTATTGGGAGAGGAGAAGATTAAGAGAGAGGGAGAGAGAAAATTAACTATTGGTGGCTGAAGTAATGATGATTTCTGAAAGATGGTGTCTGATTCGAAGAAAGAAAAGTAAGGGTATGAGAAAAGTGAATTAGATCCGAAAATTGCTTGGAAAAAGAGTGTTAATGAGGGCAGTTAAGGAAACTTATAAAAAAAAAGGGAAGGAAATACAGAGTCTCTTCTTGAAAACACTAAAAGGTGTTGAGAAATGTGGAAAATTGGATCAAAGTCAGAAAAATTGAGTAGCTTAGTTAATAAGCTAATATGCGTGTATAAAAATTTAAGATCAAAAACACAATCTAGAAAGGTTGTGAGAGAGAGAAAAGAGAGAGAAATGATTCAATAAACCGCTTGATATATATATATCAGTATTTATTTATTTTAAAAAGGATAAAACTAACTCGACCTCACTTATCATAATCCAAAATAATAAAATATTAAATTGTAAAAGATATTGTGACGTTATACTCCAGCATAGTTGAGGTTGGTAGAATAAGAATAATTGTACAACTTAAACGTTAAGTATGAAGAACAATAGTCGTTATGTAATTATGATATTCACGTTCTTCATTGCTTCATATAAAAGAATTAGTCAGATTTCTTTGCCAAAATGTTACTCTTTCACCAGTGGACTATCTTACACATAGTGATCCATACTTTTTTTTTTTAATTATATCGTTTGTCTCTAAGAATGTCTAATTTTTGCAAATGTCTACTTTCACTTCTTAATTTTTAACTTTTAAAATTGAAAATTCCATTATTTTGTTATATATATATATCATATTATTACTCCATTGTTATTCTAGAATGTGTCCTAAAAACATATTTGATATGTTAATAATTAAAAACGAATATAAAATAGAACATATATAAAGATATAAAAGAACATATTTAAAAGAATTTTTCTATGGCAAATTTTATAAGCAAATCTTCAATCAATTATTTTTTGTTTGATAGTATCTTAACATGTACCCTAAAACGCATTAAAATTGTTTTCCATTACTTCAAATCGTGGCACTAGTTTATTTGTATTTTTCTATGTCAATTATTTTTTGTTTGACTTAATCTAATAGCCTAGTGGAAAAGGCTCTTACTAGTGATAAAAAAAGTCATGGTTTAAAACTCCATTCATCACTAATCTACATAGAAAGAAATCGTAGCACTAGTTTATTTGTATTTTTATTACGACTACAGAACAAAAGATTTCTTCAACTTTACTTTCAATTGCCTACGAAAATATGATATAGTTTATTAGTTCTATACTAAACTCAGTTGATAATAAGTGATATAGCCTAATATTTATATATTAATGTGAAGTACATTAATTTCCAATGTATATGTACATCTCAACGCTCCCTTACGTGTACCCGAATTTTCGATAAAATTTACCTCAACATTTTGAGGGAAAAACATGGCGGTGTACACATGTCTTATTCACTCACAATTGACTAGTAATACATATTAACAGTTGGTGGATTCTCACTTTAAAATTAATGGCTAATAGAAGAAATAGCCCAAACTTTATACGAAAAATTATTAATATAACTAACATGAAAATAATATTAACTCATAATAATATCTTCTGCAATCTTTAAAATCCATTTCAACATTAATGATATATTTCAGTATTTTCATATATTCCATAAATAAAGATAGGGCCAAGAAGTAAACCAAAACGACAAGATTAACCCAATGACAAGTATATTTAATTACATTATTTTGAACATACTGTAGATAATTTTAATTGTAAGTCAAAATTATGTACATCCTTCATCCCTAAAAGATTGTCATACTTTGACTTTTGATAGTCAACAAAACACGATTTAAAACATAAATATCTATTATTCTACATGCGAAAAAGTTATAAAAAGTTAATATTTCAAAAATATATATTGAGATGAATCTAACAAAGTCCCACAAGACTATATTATTTCTTATCGTTTAATGGGAATTCATGATCAAATTTTGTAATGTTCGATTAACAAAAGTCAAAATGTGACAATCTTTTAGGGACGGAGGGAGTATTAATTAGACCTAATACACATTGACACATAAATTAATCATTTTTGTAAGAGCTTATTCATAATCGTAATATAATATACTACTTCCTCAATTTTCTAATTCTCATTCTAGTAAAAACTTTATTTACTTGACAGTTTGAAATTTCAATACAACGTTTGATTACCATGTTCATTTTAACCCTTATTTTTTAAGAAATATATAATAAAACTTGCAACACCAATACCTTCTTTAAAATTATCGATTTATTAATTAGGACTACATATGTAAAATAAAAATTGATTATTTTGTAGAGCATGAGCACCAAGAAATATTCTGGTGTGGCAGTATATACAAGTATGATTAAAGGGAGGACAAAATGGCAGAAGAAAACAACAAAGAATATAATAAAGACTGAAAAGGTAAGCAGAATCCAGAATAGCCACATATGTTGATGTGGTTGAGATGAACAAAGCTTTACAAATCTAAATGAAAAACTCCAAAAGTATTGTAATATGCAATCAAGAATTAATGAGTATATAAATAATCCTCAAACTGGCACTAAAAATACAAGAAACATTAACATAATTTGTTGCCACCAAAATAGTACGTTGAAATATTGAAATTCAGATAGAACAAGAAAGGGAAAAACACCAGTCACTCTCCATCAACTACAAACAGCCTACTAAATGACACTGTTCAAGGACAAGGTGATGCAGACAATCCGCCTCCACCGGATAACAAGAACCACGTGAATTTGACGCATCAAAATCATCTTCGGCTTTGCTTCTCCCTTTATACACCACCATGAAACTTATCCATGTCAACCAACCTTTGTTTGTTCAAGACATAAGACAAAAATAAAACCAACTTAAAGGGGAGAAAGTAAAGGTTCACCAGCATGGTGATAATAGCACCTTAGAAGCACTTCCTGTGGACAATTGATGGACCAGATTCATCGTACTCGCTCTTGGAAATCCACATCTGCAGAGAAGTGACACAAAAAACCAAGATTATGTATTTTGTTTGAGTTGATGTTCATTATAATTTCAATGACAAATCGAAGGGTGTGTACCTGTTGGAAGGTGCTGAGGGATGCAAGGATGGATCCTCCAATCCAGACACTGTACTTCCTTTCTGGTGGAGCAACCACCTTGATCTTCATGCTGCTTGGGGCCAAAGCAGTGATTTCCTTGCTCATACGGTCAGCAATACCAGGGAACATTGTTGAACCACCACTGAGCACAATGTTACCATAGAGGTCCTTCCTGATATCCACATCACACTTCATGATAGAGTTGTAGGTGGTCTCGTGAATTCCTGCAGCTTCCATTCCGATCACGGAAGGCTGGAAGAGGACCTCAGGGCAACGGAATCTCTCAGCTCCAATTGTAATAACCTGCCCGTCGGGCAACTCATAGTTCTTCTCAATTGATGAGCTGCTCCTGGAAGTGTCAAGCTCCTGTTCATAGTCGAGAGCCACATAAGCAAGCTTTTCCTTAATATCACGGACAATTTCCCGTTCGGCAGAGGTGGTGAACATGTAACCTCTCTCGGTAAGGATCTTCATGAGGTGTTCAGTGAGGTCACGACCGGCAAGGTCAAGACGGAGGATAGCATGTGGCAGGGCATATCCTTCGTAGATGGGGACAGTGTGACTCACACCATCACCAGAATCCAACACAATACCTGTAGCCATTGAAGAACAATTAATTACCACGAAGATTAAAAAAAAAAAGACAACTAAATAGAAAATATAGATCTGGAAGAAGAAATACGAACCAGTAGTACGACCACTGGCATATAGAGAAAGAACGGCCTGAATAGCAACATACATAGCAGGAACGTTGAATGTCTCAAACATGATTTGAGTCATTTTCTCCCTGTTAGCCTTGGGGTTGAGGGGTGCCTCCGTCAAAAGAACAGGGTGCTCCTCTGGGGCAACACGAAGCTCGTTGTAGAAGGTGTGATGCCAAATCTTCTCCATGTCATCCCAATTGCTAACGATACCATGCTCAATAGGATATTTCAAGGTCAAGATACCTCTCTTAGATTGAGCCTCATCACCAACATAGGCATCTTTCTGGCCCATACCAACCATAACTCCAGTGTGTCTTGGTCTGCCCACAATACTTGGGAAAACTGCCCTAGGAGCATCATCACCAGCGAATCCAGCCTTCATTAAAAACAATAATGTAAATACACCAATGCAGAGTCGCTCCGAAATTGTATGAATAGCATGAAGGGACAACATTGGTACTCATATATCAACACTAACCTTAACCATTCCGGTACCATTGTCACAGACGAGTGGCTGGATATCCTCAGTGTCTGCCATTTTCTATAAGCATAAATAGCCCAACGAAAACAAGAAGAATAAGTCAAAGTCTACTTAATACATTAATGCGACATGCATGTAGGAACATTTGTTACTGTTGTATGTCAAAATATCATAATACCAATGTTAAAACTATCTTCATTCTCTAGGGCACTTGAATTGATTCTATTGGGCAACATCTTAACACTAGTTGGATAAATTATTTACAAATCAATTTGATATTAAATCAATTTCACCAAACCGGAACAATCCAATTCACTAAAGAAAATCAAACCATTCTTTCATCATATTTCAATGAATATCTCCAAAATTGAGTTATAAATAGATTGGATTATCCACATCATAGAAATAATCTCACTTTTCAACAAACTAATAAACTAGTTCAATAGGTTGTAACATAACAAATCGACCAAATTCAGAAACAATATATGCAAAACAGATAGATCTATAAAGATCTAAATCAGATCAGTTTAAGAACTAAGCAGAAATATACAGATCTAGCTCAGATCAAGCATCTTACAAAAAATAAAAAAACATGTAAAAACTAAGAACATAAACCCCGAAGTCAAAGTCAAGTCTATAACAGTTCTTGATTACAAAACTGTAAAAACCCCAAAAGTCAAAATCATAAAAAATGAGACTAACCAAGTAGTCAAAATCAAGTGTTCCACAGATCTTAATTATCCAAAAATGAGATCAAATACTAAAAATGAAGTATTTAACATATCTTAATATAGAACTGAGATAAACCCAGAAGTCAATGTGAAGTCTTTAAACAGATCTTAATTACCAGGACTTCAAATAAGCCCACAAGTAACAAAAATTAGTCTTGAACAGATCTTGATAATCAACCCGATAGTCAAAATTAAGTCCTTAATATATCTTACTTATGAGAAATGAAACAAACCAGAAGTCAAAATGAAGTCTTTAACGGATCTCGATAATATACAAGTAAGCAAGAAATAAATCTGAATATTGAGAATGAATAAATTACCTTTTTAGAGGAAAAGGTGAAGCTGGAAGAGGAGAGTTGATATAGGGAGATGTGTTGGAGGATCAAATGAGAGGTTCGGATGTTACGCAATATTTATATCGGAAAAATGTCACCTTTAAGCCAAAGAAACACACACACCACCCACTACTCTGGATTTTTGTAATTTTAGAATTTAATTTTTTATCATAAATTTATTTATTTATTTCAAATTTTTGAATCATTTTGTGCTAAAGTTGAATTGAATTTATTGAGGGGGTCTTGATTACAAATTGTTGAGTTGGACATCAACAAGATGACCAATTTACCATTTTAACCTTTTCATTGATTTGTGAATCGTACCCAGCTATACGTTCGGCTCAGTCCGCAATATGCAAACCGAATCGAACTATTTGCGAACTGTATAAACATGTCCGGTTTGGTTGTAAAAAATCTTCCATGCAATTGGATATTTGGGCGGATGAGGACGAGATAACTCATGAGTAATTAGTACGAAATCAAGATATATGAAGTGTATGTGATTTTTATGATTTAAATTAGGTTAGACTAACTAATGGACTATTTTTATGAAGTATATATAATATATTGGATCAATGGAGTATTGGAGTCTAATATATTGACAGGTCGGACCGAACTATTTCGCATTGTTCGGTTCGATCGGTCGAACATCCATTTTTAACGTCTGCATATACGCACGAATTGTTAGTCGAACATTTTCAGCCGAATAATACAAACCGAATTAAATATTTTACGTTCGCTTACCTCCCTAGATTAGAGTTGTTTGCTCCAATGACTTGATCATATTATGTTTGCTAACGTTGAAAAATTATTTCACTCATAAGAATTGATTGGTTGTATTCTGATATGTGTTACTATTGCTTTGAACGAGGGGTGCATTAAATTAGAGATCATTGGACGTTGGGTTTATCGTGATCATTATTTTATTAGTATCATTATTTTACTTGCTTGAGGACAAATAAAATCATAAGTGCGGGATGATAAGTAGTTAATATAAAGTTTTTTAACTTAATTTATTATATTATAATGATATTTAAACTTAATTTCATATGATTCACTATTCATATTTGTTTTCACTTAATGTTGATTAAAAGCAATTATTTAAATTGAATGAATTTAAACCTTAATTGATGACATGAATCAACATTAGCCCAACAATCAAATTCCAGACGAGCCATATGTGATTTTAATGACTCAATCGGTACTTGGACTAATAATATTCAAAAGTTTATTGGAGGAACCTGTCTCAAGTTATCTATAAAAAGAGCCTCTTCCGTACGTAAAAAAGAGATTCCACAAAATATTTATTTATTGTGAGATTTGTTTGTTGATTATGTATTACAAATAATGAATGCATATATTACTAACTAATAGAAAGTTAGAATATAATGTTAGACAATTGTCTCCAACGAGACTTACACCCATGACCTCTCATATGGAAGTTAGGTCACATGTCACCAAGCTATTGAGTCAACGACTATACTTGTATGAGTCTTTGAGGCAACGTAATTAGCATCTTCAACTTTTAAAGAGGGAAATGACACTATTAATCACTCATATTTGTGAGAATTATGTGTTCGATCACCATGGTTCAATTTTGATTGATTTTGCTCACTCACATTTGGTATTTTGTACCAAACGAGCCTGGATTCACTCTCAGTGGAAATTGTACATGGGTTACATAAAGAGGCGAGACTGCTAGTAGTTTGCATTATAGTTCGTTACAAGTTGGGCTATGCCCGATCTGTTTCTTCTCGTGAAGAATTAAAGTGTAAAGTACCAGCAGTCACGTCTCTTCATATAACCCAGATTTAATTTCCATTGTGAGTGAACCGAGGCTCGTTTTCGTATAAAATAGCAATCATAAATGATTGAAAACAATAAAAATTGAACCATGGTAATTGAATATAGAGTTTTTATAATCATGAGTGATCGGTAGTGCTATTTGCTGCCAATGACTGATTTCAAATGCTTTGTCATAGACAAAAAAATGGGTCTAAAAGGGTTCAATGAGCATGGTTCCCAACACCTTCAAACTATCATAATGGTGGTAGGAGTTTTTTTAATGTTGGTAATATAATATTGATTTAATGGCAGGATGATCACCTATGTTTGTCAAATGTTTACAGTGTCGATTACTTATGATTTAAACCGCTCCAGTCGATCACCTATGTTTTAAAACGTTCCAGTCGATCACTCAATCTGTAACTCCACCATTAAGGTTTGCATGTGACTAACACGTGACTTGTATTAAGGGCATTTCAGTCAATTAATAAATGTATTTTAAGGATAAAAATGGAAAATCATTCTCTAATTTCCCAACAAGAAAGTTTGCCAATCATGAGGGAGGAGGGAGTTAGGATGAATGACTAAAATACCCTTCCTTAATTTTTCAGGTGATAACCACATGACCAACATAACTGAAGTTAGACGGAAATTTTAACGGAGTGATCAAGTGGAATATAATTTAAAACATAGGTGATCGACTAACGGTTTAAATCATAGGTGATCGACTGGAAACATTTGACAAACATAGGTGATCATCCCTGCCACTAACCCTATAATATTATTATGTTCTTCATTCCTTTAGTTGTCTAATACCCAGCAAAAAATATTTATTTCTAATCAGAGCTGCTAGTAAGAATATAATACATTACTGTTGTAATCTTAAATCAAATGTCACAGACAATTGAGCCTTCGACTACTGTCCTTTCCTTTTAAATTCAAATTTAGTGAGGAAAGCACAATAAAAATTTTTGATACCAATACTTCTAATCAATTGCTGATTTATTCCTTGACTAGGAATATATGTCACTATTCCTAATTAACGTGAAAATTATAATTGATTTATTTATTAATTAGGGATACATATGTAAAATATTACTCATTATTTTTTATTGATGTGAAAGTTGAAAGGAAAACGAGAAAAAAAAAACGTTTAGACCAGTGGTTTATTCCTAGTCCTAGAGCAAGAGCACCAAGAAATATTTTCAAAAATAATTGATACATTATAATTTTTGTGATCAACTTTTAAAAAATTGATCAAAATTTTCTATTAAGTGATAAAATATAATATAGTCATATGAAATCTCGTTAGATTCGTCTCAATATATATTTTTGAGATATCAACTTTTTATAATTTTTGGTATGTAAAATAAAAATTATTTACGTTTCAAATCGAGTTTTGTTGATCATAAAAGTCAAAATGTATCAATTATTTAAGAATTGAGGGAGTACTCTGACACATGTATATAAATAATGTAGATGTGGCTTGAGAGGAAAAAAGCGTTCCATCCAGGAGAATGAAATATGCAATCAAGAATCGAATGAGTATATAAATAATCCTCAAATTGGCACTAAAAATACAAGAAACATGAAAATAATTGTTGCCACCAAAATAATATGCAGGAATATTGAATTTTAGATAAAACAAGAAAGGGAAAACACCATTCACTCTTCATCAACTAGAAACAGCCTACTAAATGACACTGTTCAAGGACAAGGTGATACAGACAGTCCGCCTTCACGGTATAACAAGAACCACGTGTTCGACGCATTAAAATCATCTTCGGCCTTGCTTCGCCCTTTACCGACGACCATGAAACTACTCCGAGTCAACCAACCTTTGTTTGTTCAAGACATAAGACAAAAATAAAACCAACTTAAAGGGGAGAAAGTAAAGGTTCACCAGCATGGTGATTATAGCACCTTAGAAGCACTTCCTGTGGACAATTGATGGACCAGATTCATCATACTCGCTCTTGGAAATCCACATCTGCAGAGAAGTGATAAAAAAAACCAAGATTATGTATTTTGTTTGAGTTGATGTTCATTATAATTTCTATGACAAACCGAAGGGTGGGTACCTGTTGGAAGGTGCTGAGGGATGCAAGGATGGATCCTCCAATCCAGACACTGTACTTCCTTTCTGGTGGAGCAACCACCTTGATCTTCATGCTGCTTGGGGCCAAAGCAGTGATTTCCTTGCTCATACGGTCAGCAATACCAGGGAACATTGTTGAACCACCACTGAGCACAATGTTACCATAGAGGTCCTTCCTGATATCCACATCACACTTCATGATGGAGTTGTAGGTGGTCTCGTGAATTCCTGCAGCTTCCATTCCGATCACAGAAGGCTGGAAGAGGACCTCAGGGCAACGGAATCTCTCAGCTCCAATTGTAATAACCTGCCCGTCGGGCAACTCGTAGTTCTTCTCAATTGATGAGCTGCTCTTGGAAGTGTCAAGCTCCTGTTCATAGTCAAGAGCCACATAAGCAAGCTTTTCCTTAATATCACGGACAATTTCCCGTTCGGCAGAGGTGGTGAACATGTAACCTCTCTCGGTAAGGATCTTCATGAGGTGTTCAGTGAGGTCACGCCCAGCAAGGTCAAGACGGAGGATAGCATGTGGCAAGGCATATCCTTCGTAGATGGGGACAGTGTGACTCACACCATCACCAGAATCCAACACAATACCTGTAGCCATTGAAGAACAGTTAATTACCACGAAGATAAAAAAAAAAGAAAAGACAAACTAAAAAGAAAATATAGATCTGGAAGAAGAAATACGAACCAGTAGTACGACCACTGGCATATAGAGAAAGAACGGCCTGAATAGCAACATACATAGCAGGAACATTGAATGTCTCAAACATGATTTGAGTCATTTTCTCCCTGTTAGCCTTGGGGTTGAGGGGTGCCTCCGTCAAAAGAACAGGGTGCTCCTCTGGGGCAACACGAAGCTCGTTGTAGAAGGTGTGATGCCAAATCTTCTCCATGTCATCCCAGTTGCTAACAATACCATGCTCAATAGGATATTTCAAGGTCAAGATACCTCTCTTAGATTGAGCCTCATCACCAACATAGGCATCTTTCTGGCCCATACCAACCATAACTCCAGTGTGTCTTGGTCTGCCCACAATACTTGGGAAAACTGCCCTAGGAGCATCATCGCCAGCGAATCCAGCCTTCATTAAAAACAATAATGTAAATACACCAATGCAGAATCGCTCAAGAATGGTATGAATAGCATGAAGGGACAACATTGATACTCGTACATGTCACTAACCTTAACCATTCCGGTACCATTGTCACAGACGAGTGGCTGGATATCCTCAGTGTCTGCCATTTTCTATGAACATATAATGCACAATGAAAACAAGAAGAATAAGTCGATGTCTACGTGATAAATCAATGCCAATTGCTGTACATTTGTTTCTGTTGTATGTCAAAATGTCATGATATCAAGCGTAGAACTCTTTACATTCTCCAGAACACTTAAATTAATTCTATTGCATGACATCAGTGCACTAATTTAAATCAATCTAAAATTATATCAGTCTCGCCAAATCGAAAAAGTTCAATGCACTAAACAAAATCAAACCATTCATTTCATCATCTATGAACTAATAACTCCAAAATTGAGTTTATGACTTGATTGGATGATGGACATCACAGAAATAATCTCATTTTTCAACTAACTACTAAATCAGCATCAACAAAATTCATAAACAATATGTATAAAACAGATAGATCTATAAAGATCGAAGTCAGATCAGTTCAAGAACCAAGCAGATATATATAGATCTAGCTCAGATCAGGCATCATATAAGACAACATAGATGAACTACAAATATAAACCCAGAGTCAAAATACTGTGATAACCCAAAAGTCAAAATCCCAAAAGTTTTCAACAGATCTTAACTTTCTAGAAATGAGATTAAGCAAGTAATCCGAAACAAGTCTTTAACCGATCTTAATCAATAACTGGGATAAACCCAGAAGTCAAAACGAAGTCATTAACAGATGGTATCAATACTTCAAATAAATCCACAAGTCAATATCTAGTCTTGCACAGATCTTCAAAATCAACCCAAAAGTCAAAATTAAGTCTTAACCATATCTTACTTATCAGAAATGATTCAAACCCATTAGTCAAAATCAAGACATTAACAGATCCTTAAATCTAGAAACGAAACAAACCCATTACTCCAAATGAAGTCTTTAACAGATCTTGATAATACACAAGTAAGCAAGAAATAAATCTGATTATTGAGAATAAATAAATTACCTTTTTAGAGCAAAAGGTGAAGCTGGAAGAGGGAGTTGAATTAGGGGATGTGTTGGAGGATCAAATGAGAGGTTGGGATGTTGGGCAATATTTATATTGGAAAAATGTGGAACAACTCAGCCTTTAAGCCAAAGAAACACACACACCACCCACTACTCTGTCTCTCTGGATTTTTCAAATTTTAAAATCTATAATTTATTTATTTTCAAATTTTTGAATCATTTTTTGTGATAAAGTTGAATTGTATTTATTGAGGGGGACTTGATTACAAATGGTTGAATTACACCAACACACAGCAGAAATCAAGAATAATGTTTATTTATATATGAAATTACTGTTTTGCCCCCTTTTAACCTCTTTCACCTACTACATTTATAAATAGAAAGGTAGAATTATAATTTTTCATGTCTAAAACTACTGTTTTGTTGTGCATATAATAGATCAATACCAACAAGGAGTCACTAATGGGCAATTAGCCATTTTAACCTTTCCTTTTTTTTGATAAATAGGAATAATAAATTTTTTTTTTGATAAATAGGAATAATAAAGTTATAAAGGAAGGTAAATATCCTTTCCTTTATATTGTTGCCAGAATACAAAGGAGTTATAATCGTAAACATAATGATTTGAAGCACTATTACAAAATTTGGAAAACTGAAAACATTCTGATGAAATATCCGACAAAACGGTTCTCCAGTGAAGTGCGAAATCCTGTGTTCGATTGTAATTCCAGAGAAAGCTTTCCATTCGTTTTTGTATCTGTAGATTCTTTGGGGTCCAAAAAACGTGTTAGTATTCTTAAATCTCCCTTCTTCTTCTTTTTTCTTCTTTTTTGTAAATTAGCAATGAAGTGGGTTTCGAACCCAGAACTTTCTGGTCATTAATAAGAATATCCTTTATTAGGTTATTTGTGGTATTCTTAAAATTGTAATTGATATATTATAGTTGAGTTAGAGGTATAGAGAAAGGAAATCTTGATGAAACAATTGTAGATATAAACATAAATGAGCTTTTTTAGGAATGGGAATATGGGATAAAGATTGGTGCAATTAAGTAGATATGTTAATGTTAATAGAATTAGACAACTCACATGTGTTGGGAAGACAGAATCACTTGCACGCGTTTTGCAAGAATATATGAATACACACGTCATGGTTACCAATTTACCATAAAACTGTTTGGATTAGAGTGAATTAGAGAAAAAGAAAATTTTTTAAAATTAAAAAATCAGGGAGTATATATTATTATTTGGTTACCATAATAGAAAAATATAATTAAATATGTGAGTTTTTTGTGATTAAAGGGAGAAAAATTTGAGTGGAAATTAGTGGCAATGGGGTGGATTGAAGTAAATCAGAGGGAGGAGAATTTCTTAAAATTATCAAAGGGAAGGGAATAGTGGGATTTTTTTTTGTAAATTAGCGGTGATGTGAGTTTCGAACCCAGGGCCTTTTGGTCACTAATAAGAGCCTTTTCCACTAGGCTATTCGATTAACTCGAATTGGTGGGAATTAAGGAGAAAAGATTTTATTGTTGTTTAGGTACCATAATTGTAAAGTTAGACAATCAGGGGGAATGAGAAAAAATCTAATTAAATATGTGATAGTCCTCGAGTTAATCGAATATCCTAGTGGAAAAGACTCTTGTTAGTGACCAAAAGATCCAAAATTTGAGGGGAATTAGTGCTAATAAGGGTAGATTAGTGGTAATAAATTCTCCTATCTAGATATTAATTTAGTTTTCATACACAAAAAATAATTTCATTCAATTCCCCTTGATTCTTCTCAAAACAAACACACTAGTAAGACTAACATCATTTATATGTTTTTATTGCCTTTCTCATTTATTTGAAATTATTTTTATCTGGTATAAAATATTTATTTTTTAAAACAGTTACTTTAATTTTGCTAGTTGATCTAATCATTTTGACGTGGTAAATAGTTTTGTATCAAATGATATCACATTGAAAGTAAATTCTATATTATCGGGGAGGGTTGAGGAGGGGGAAATTTACATTACAACGGGACACATGCATCGATCTTTATTAGAATGTCTTGTTATAACTCGAGTAAAAAAATTCAGGACCTTCAATTATAGAAATTGGATCGATAACCACTAAATTAAGATCACCGATCGATGTGGTACATAGTTAGAGCCTAGAGGACCCCCTAGGCCAAGTCTTCAAATAGTCATCAGTCCACTAATTAATAGGTGGATTTGGATACATACGGCTCATTTAGTAAGATTTGGTGGGAGAGGGATATTGGTCCCGATTTCTTAGAGGCCTTCAATGGGCCTCACTTAGTAAGTTCACGTAACTTCAATTTACCCGCTTCAACTTTGTATCTTTTCAAATGTTTTCCACAACCAATATTAATTTTTGGTTGGTTCCATATGATTCATTTAAAAAAAAAAAATTGAAAATAGAAATAATCGAATAGTCTAATAGTTGAGCTAGTACCTCTTGATCCATGAGTTCAAGAGTTCTAATCTCATGTAGAGAGGAGGGAGGTCGAAATTATTGCAATATCAGCATTATCAAAAAAAATTATGAAAAACTATTAAAGCTAAACCAATTATAAAAAATAGCACAAATATTGAATTTGATGTCAATTTATAGTAGATAAAGAAATTATATTTTTGTTTATGATTAAAATGAATATATTGTTTAACTTATCTCTCTCCTCTCTCTTGCTACTAGAGGGCAGAGGCACCCAACCAATATAAGCTTGACTTATTACAACCCTTAGATAAAAAATGATGAAAAACATTTTATTTTTCAACACACAAACTTGTGGTAAGCACCGTGTTTAGTAAATCTATTAGGTCGAAATTCACCTCACCTCTAATTTACTAAAAAAAAACCGAAACTATTACTATAAGTTCCTTACCGTGTTCATTGACATCATATGTCCCAGAATATTTTTTCTTGTCAAAAGCTAAAGCACAATTTGCACTTTGGAGTCGTTTAAGGAATGTGAAAAATTGTTCTTTATAGGAGTAGGAAGGGCACAACTCAAGAATCTGATTTTATAAACAGCTTTACATATGCATTATGCAACACTAACTTCTACTGTATCTTCACCAACAAATTTATGTGACTGAATTATCTAACTGTGGCCATTTCGAACAATGCCCTCGGGTTCCAGAGGCGCAATCCTAACTATAATTTCCTGAGGCGACCCTGGAAGTGGAAGCGAAGCATTGCTACTTGGCGGAGGGGCATCCGGGCATCCAACGATTTTCTGGCACGTCTCGATGAGGCAATGTCGACAAGTGGGACAAGACGAGTGACAACTAAGCCACTTATCGATACACTTGACATGGAATCCATGGTTGCACTTAGGCAAGATCCTGATTTTCTCCCCTGGAGAAAACTCGGTCAGGCAAATTACACACTCACTTTTCAGGCCCGGAATTTCCAGATTTTGCGAGTAATTCACTACTGGAAATGTCTTCAGCGCCTTCTTGTTTATCCCATGATTAGCTAATTTGCCAGCACTTGAACCAGAATTACTTCGATTCCCTGGATCATCGTCAGATGAGACCATACGCGAGCACTTCAATGCACACTTGATTAGAGCATTCAACCCAAGTGAGCAAATTAGGCCGCACAATAACACAGTGAACACCATTACTGCATTCGTGTCGAAAGAACTCTCCCAGGCTGCCGATTTCAGCAGATCATGGCTGCCTGGAGGTGGTCCTACCGACGTTAATGTTGATGCAGAGGATTGGTTGAAAGAGGAGCTGAATAACAGTTTTCTTGAGTGGAATTTTCTGAGGATTTCTTGAATTGATGAAGAAGCCATTCTTGATTTCTTAGAATTTGTTGTTGTTGGTAAATGAAATGCTTGAAGAATGGTTTAATATATACAGATATGGAAAGTTAAAAAAATGGCTCATCAACTTTCACAAGTAGTTATTTTAGGAAAAAAAGTTGTTTGGAGTATAACTAATCCTCATACCATTGGCTATTAAGATTGGGATAATCATAAAACCACTATCACAAGATATGCATGCCCTACTCTATCAATTATGAATAAACAATAGGTCCACTTCTCCATTAGTTTACAAGTGTTAGGTTTACAATTTTTTCCTTAAAAAATAATAGGATATACCATTACATGTAATTGTATCCAGACTTCGCCGTTACATGTAACAATTATGACAAACTTAATGTCCCGGAACATAGCCTTACTAGTAAAAAGCTAGAGTGTTATGTACCAAAAACCTTGTCTCCTCACGCACTATGGGTTCGACTCTCTAAGGAGGGACCTTTATATTAAAATGATACGACTCTCATTTGTGTACTCCAGGTCAAGGTTACGTAAAGTCGCTAGTGTGACTATTCGATCACTTTCAATTATGACAAACTCAACTAATCCAAGTGAGTTGGTTCACTATTTCTTAAATATGTGTATAGAGTACTAGGTGCACACAGTTTCATGAAACATAATTTAAGATCAATTTAACATAAAATATGGCATAATTCTATCACAACATAGCATTTGCATGATCTTATCATAAAACAGATTATGGGAAGGCTCAAATGGTTGACTAAACTAGTGGATAGATCTTATCATGCATATATAATTTAGTCTACTTTACAACTAGATGCAAATAAAACAGAAGTTGCTTCATTTCCAAGTGTTGGCTGATATTTTGAATCATAATTTTCTATGTTGATGAAGCATATCATTTTATGGTTGATAAACAAGCCACCTATCTTTTGAGTATGTTGGACGGCGAATTAGATCATTTTAATATACCAAACTGTACAAAATTGGGCACACAAAATCTTTTTATTTTCTTATCATAAAAACGATGCTAATAATGCATATCTTGACAAGTAAAATGTGACACAAAACTAGTCCTCAATCACCATTATTTAGTTGCACCAAACCCACTATATGATGTTGCAACAGTCGACATTACTACAGCTCCACAAGCCTACACTAATTCACGCAATTCCTCTAACGAGGCTCCCACGGAATAAAAAAACATCCTGTTACATTCAACCTTATCCCTGTAATAACATATAGACCATTTCTCGATCATAGACGAAGCTACTACGGATCCAACCGTCCATGGTATTCCTTTTTACACACGTAGCTTCATTGCCCGAATTACCGTGGTGGTCAACCATAAGCAAAAACTCCTAGTTCCTCCTATGTTCTAGATTGACTCGAGATCAAGTACAAAGACCGTTCACTACTTCACAATAGGAGTCCAACTACATGATCTTCTAACTTTATTGAACATGAAAATATAAAATATTTGACTCCACATATTATCGAAGTAATTTTGAACTCAAAGTTCACAATTAACAGATATCGTAGGCATCTGTAGCTCAAGAGATGAAGCAGCACATGAAGATTCAAAAAATTGACTAATATTCAATGTGCTGGAAAAATGCATATACTATAATCTATGATATATATGCAGTTTTCGAATTTAGGAGGCACATGCCCCTTATCCACTAGGCCATCAGATAAGGGGCATACTTCCATTTGTCTAGAGCTATTATAATATAGAAAACACTGATCTTTTGCAGATAAAATGCAATAATGAAATGAGCATTAGCTTCAACCTATCAGGAACTCATCCAAATAATGAGTTCGATATAATTCTCAGAATATGCGAGTTAAAATCAGAAGAGAGAATCGACTTCTACTGCCAAGAACAGGACCTCTAAGGATGTCAGTGGAGAACATTCCATTATAGGAAGTGAATGGTGGAGTCCTCAGAAGAAAGTTAATCGGTCTAAGGAGAACCAACAAAGACGCAAAAAACAAACGAATGGGCATAAGAAAGTAAAATAGTTATTATAACTGGTAGATCAAGGAAGATTACAGAAGCTGAAACAGGAATAGCACAAAATCGGATAATTTAGGTCCTAAAAGATGCTAGAAACATAGTTAAACATAGGCATACTGACTGACGCACAACATGCAGGTAATAAGTTGTTAAGATGGAAGACTGGCGGAGTGGCGGTGTCTCTAACTATATATTGATAGCTAAAAAGGTCAAATATCTTTGCGCATAACAAATGAACTAATTTCCAGTAGAACAATTGTAGAGACATACTTCAAATACAATCACACATCCAACTAGTTTAATATTTCGTCACCAACCTGGACATGTTCATGTCTCTATGCACTAACAACATCTCATTATACGGAGAATTTAATAACGCGGAACACCGTTAGAAGCTGCAAAGAGATGGAAGTTCAGTACCAAAATAAATACAACTATGAAAGAACTAGCACGTATACTCGACTATGAAAGTACTGCAGATTACTCAAAGAATCATGCACACTCTCTTGTTGCAACTTTAATCAAGAACATATACTCATCTATCATACATATGTATCCCCCGTGGCGTGAATACGGAAAAGACAAAACTACAAAGTACTAAACAACGGTCTCAGATGTTCACTCACTTATCAACAGATAGGACTACGTTATAAGCCACAATGAGGAATTCTTCACACTTCTACCATTGAACAGAAAAAGCATTACAGTAACTACAATCATCTTCCTCGGAAAAGTTCAATTCCTCTTAACGTGAGATACTGAAGAAGTTCATGCTCATATAAATCCACTCAACCCCCATTTGTCAGCAACATTGTACATTACCAAATCTTTCCACACAGGACCAATTAGACGCTCCCCTCCAATAGCAAAGGTAAAGGCCCACGAAGAAAGAACTACAGCGAAGACAGTGAAGCCAACTGCTGATCCAATAACATCTACAAATGAAAGTTAGGCAATGTCTGAGAGTACTTACATCAGAAAACCTAACAAAATTTTGTGGGGTAAAGTTGCATCGTTTCAAGATTCTACCAATCATTCTGTTTAACCACTGCAATCTTATACTCTGACGGATGAAGATCTAAGGCTATGGAATTAGATGCCAAAAGTGCATATTAAAAAGACATTACATGCTCTACAATGACCATTATTTACCCAGGCACTGGAAGGCGTAAAGAATCTGAAATAAAAATTAATAAGCAGCAAGCAAGCATACCTCGTAATCTCAAACTAAATATCCTGTTTGGCAAGAATAATTTATGTTTCTCCATAATCCGCTAATAGTACCCTCTTAATGACTCCCAACTTATATCACCCTCTGAATAGTATCTTCTACAAATATTTTAGCTTGCTCAAGTACAGAAAGAGCTTGATGCTTGTATAACTTAACGGAATAATATATTAACCTACATTTTCAGGGCAAAAGAAATCGATTTGATCATATATTATACAAGCGTCCCCTGAGAATCTTTCATCTTGGGAATAAGATAATGTTCTTTAAAAAAAAGCCTAGCAATGGATCTAGTCATATAAAACATACTCAAGTCGCTGAGTCGGAACTAGATCTGTAATACGCCAAAGCTTGATGCTAAAATTTGCTTGAAATCGCCTCATCACTCTTTCATCTTAATTTTTCCAAATATAGAGCTAATCAGAAAACGTTGGACATTTAAAACATTTACACCAATGAAGCATTGAAACCTAAACCTCGAGAAACAAAAACATCAATTGAAACGAGCTAATCCTGAAATTTGTTAGGCATTTAAACATTTACACCAAAAAATTAAAATAAGAGGCCTCTGCAAAGAGTGCTTACAAAAACGACATTGAGGATGAGAATAATAAACAACGGCGAGAAGCAGAATACAAATGTTTGACTTATTGGCACACACAACTTTAATTTGAATCAAGATTATCATATTATCACTAAAGCATTGTAAAAACACAATCTTTTGATATAGCATCTTCACCAAATCTAATTAAACGCATAAACAGAATTCCAATTACAAAAAACCAGAAGAAAAAAAAAACAATCAAGAACCAAAACAGGACTTTGAGACATAGTCAATAAAATTGGGAGAGCTTACAGCGACGAAGTTGAGGATGAGAATGGGAATAATATCTGGAGTGGCGAAGAACGGGCCAGAAGTAGAAGCAATTGAGTGCCCAAAGGAGGGGAAGCAATAGGAAGCCGAAGGTGAAAAAGCGCCGTGCGTAATCAACTGATTCTTGCTCCGATATCCCAAACGGGCCATCTATTGTTGGGTACTGTGTCCTTCTCCGGATCACTCCTGATGGGTTTGGTGGTGGGTTTTCGCCGGAGATGGTTATGGCTGTAGAGGCGGGTGGGGTGGCTTCTGAAGTCTCCATTGTGGGTTAGTGTGGTACTATGGTAGTTGGAAAACAAATGGAAGTTTTGGATTTAACTGGGGCTAATGATAAAACTTAAAAAAATTAATTTGTTGAATATGGTTAAATTTAATCGTCCAAGGTGACATTCTTTGAGTGCATTATGAGTTGATAATGCACGACGAATATGTGTAAAATAAATTATATGACAATTATATCGTAATCCCTAAATCGTTTAACCTCAATTAACTGGTGAAAACAAAAAATTGACCTTGATAGAACAATTTCAAAAAAAGTAAGGTTCAGCCAAGGTTCATCCACACCAGAAGAGATCAGAAATGCTGTACAATGCAAGCCTTTACTGAAAGTTCATTAGGTGTTCGGTTATGTCGTCGACGTTCAATACAAATTTAACTGTGTACTATCCCTAAATGCTAATAAATTTCATATATGAAACAATCTCAGATTGGATTCATGTGAAGTAAAATCTGCAACCACAACAAACAATCAGCTTCGTTGGTTAACTTCATTGGTAGGTCTAGTGTTGTTATCAAGTCAGATTCGAGTAGATACCGCCATACCGGATATATGATCGGATAGTCACTTTATCAATCAGGCAGCACTATCAACACAGATCAGCGCCATATGTGGTGGTTTTAATTAGTACAAAGCACGTGCATTGATAACTCGGTAAAGTGTGGATCAATACACCCAAATGGTCAGGATACCGTTTACTACTAAATATGAAAGAGAAGCGGTTGGGAGATTTTACTAACAAAACAGTCAAGTAACAACCTCCGGTAGTGTATGATCGACATCAAATGAAAAATTTAAGGACAAACAAAACAAATCTCTATTGCGCAGAAAATATAGAGACAAAAATCACTTCAAAGTTTAAGAAGATTTTGGTGCCTCCTCTGCAGCGGCTTCAAATGTCTCTCCAGCCACAAGCTCTGGGACATCATCATCATCTTCTTCTTGTATTGTGGGAATACCGGGAGCACCTGTAGCTGCTCCTGGTTGTTGATTTTGGAACTGCTCAGCCAGTTTTTTCAGATTCTCCAAGTTATCAGGTCCTGAAATTAATAATAAATATATCTCAGTTCATCTATAGCTCAATCTGAATAGGAGCCCACAACAAGAACCAAGAATATACATACCCAATTGGTGAATAATTTGGGGAAGTATGTCTTGCAACTCTGAAAGAGCAAAACAATTTAAACATCAGCATTAGCACAACAACTTTTCTTCCACTTGACTAAATGTTCAAGAACGGTGATCATAATCGGATTACTCAATGAAGTTCAAACAAATTTCATGCTTGCATACAAATAGGATACTACAAACAAAATCAGCAAATAAAGCTTAGCTATACATAGAACTTATGTTTTCTGGACATATACGCTAACATTCATCACTGACATATACCACATTTCAGATTCACACCCAATTCTTTGCTTTCTGAGATAATAGCTTAAGCGTAAAGAAGGAAACATACTCTTGGTCTGAGGAGATCCACTGACCACCCAAGTATTTGCAGCTACTGAAGCTTGAACTGAAGAGAGAAAAGAGCAATACATCAGCTAAAACCAACAAAATAAGCAATCAATATAAAACCAAAGAAGTGATGACTGAGAAGGTACTTACCTTTGGGGTTTATAAACTGGATAACAGTATCCTCCTTGAAAATATTGACTTCCTCGATGGCTGGAATTGCGTTGACTCCTATTCTTTTCAAGGTGCTCTGGAGTCTTTTGTCGTCAGTTGTGTTGGTCTTGTGAACGGCCTTCTTCTTTCTACATTTAACGAGTTCAATGTCGGAAGGATAATTATAACCAACAACAAATCATGCAACATTGCCATTTCTAGTTTAGGGCTCAAGAATGAAGTTAAAAATGTTGTATCGCTACTTAAACCTCAAATAATTGAGTATTCACATGGCTCCATATTACTAATAGGAGCTCCAAAAACTTTTCTGATCAAATACATCGGAGAATAAACAAGAGATACCAACCTTCTCACACTACCCTTGCCACCAGTGCGCACAGCACCGGCCATCTTCATTAGCTTTTCCACATTCATCTGCCATACATGAAAATACATCAATAAAAACAAAATTCAAACAGTTCACCAGAATTAACAAACAAAAATTAGTCTTTAAAAATAAGTTCAAGAAAATACTTCTACAAGCATTTACTAAGAATTAAACTAATAATATCAAAAATCAATTGATGAATATCCTTTTGGACTGAAACAATAAAATACCATATAAATAAACTAAAAATATATATGCAAGAATGAAAGACAACCAATCAAGAAAAACCCTAATATATTCTCCCTCAATCTTAAGAAGTAGTCCATTCCGATTTTCAATAGTCAAAATTGACAATTTTGCAGCTTAACATAACATAACTTATTTAAATTAGAATTAAAAATGTCATGTTAAAATCAAAAAGCTAGAAATGTTAACATTTGATAATTTTCAATAATATAAAAACAATTAAGCTTAATAGTTAAAAAGAAACAATGATAATTAGAAAGTGGACAATCTTTTTGGGATGTACCTCGTTTGGAGGCAGAGAGAGTGAATCAGTGAGCTGATGGCGAAATGAAACCCTAAAGCAATCCACCAAAGAGGCGAAGACTATTTCTTTTATTGTTTCATTTTGGATATTTGAATAAAAAATTTGTTTAAACCAACTATAATTATTGGGTTATAAGCCCATAGAGAGCAATCTAGTTCTAGTATGGAGTCCGGTTAAATTCAACTCCAAGTCCAATAAGAGCTGGGTTTCATCAAATATACCTTTTATTCATTTATCGAAGAGTCCGTTTATTAAAGGGAGATAATGCAAGGGACATGGGTTACAAAATCGGATGGATCCGACCCTACCTATATCAAGTTTAATAAAAGTCGATATTCATGTGGACAAAAATTGATCAAGTTGGCAAATGCATGCGCGTGCTGTTAATGGTTCGGGTGACCCAGAAACCGGTCGTAGCCCGACTTTGAAAAGTCTGGCTCGATTACCGCTCATATCGATATGGAACGATATTCAAGTAATTTTTTGACTCGATATCTTATCGAGTAAAAACTGCATCACTCGACATATTACTTGATAAAAAAAATGAATTTCTTTATTATATATTTTAGACTTTAACCATAACTAATTTAGTTAGCGCAAATAAATATCAGTATAATATAGTCCACATCCAGTGATCCAATTCATTGTTTAACCTAAACCAACCTAGACGAGCCCCACACTCGAGTAGAATGTCATTTTTGTAACTGAGTCGAGTAAAGATACCCATTAAATTGAAAGGGATACTGGGTCGGGTATAACTCACCTCGAAAAAACCTGACAAGGACGAGCTGGGAACTTGGTTCCACCTCATGAGCTTGGAGAGCCAGCTCAGTAGTATATATACATTATTACTCCCTCCGTCCCTAAAACATTGTCACATTTTGACTTTTGGTGGTCAACAAAACACGATTTAAAACATAAATATCTATTATTCTATATTTGAAAAAATTATAAAAAGTTAATATTTCAAAAATATATATTGAGACGAATCTAACAAGGTCCCACAAGACTATATTATTTCTTATCGTTTAATGGGAATTCATGATCAAATTTTGTAATGTTTGACTAACAAAAGTCAAAATGTGACAATCTTTTAGGGACGGAGGGAGTATTTTTTTAAAGAAAAATATACAATTTGTTACTCCCTCCGTTCTCTTTTACTTGTCGTTTTAGCCATTTGCACATAAATTAAGAAAAAGTAAAAGAGAGTCCAAAAGTACATTGGAAATGTAAAATTACAATCAATTGAGACTATATAATTGGTTGTTTGATAAATTCAAAGTAAAAAGTAATTAAAAGGTACATTGAAAATATAAATTTGTAATTAATTAAGCTAAAATGACAACTATTTAGAAACAAAAATTTGAGGCTAGAACGACAAGTAAAAGAGAACGGAGGGAGTATAATATTGTAGTATTAATGATATTTCATATTTCCAACCAATCTTTCAATTTTCATGGCTCATTGATTAGGTTATGACAACTGTCTCTTCATTTTTCACATTATGTTGTAAATTTTTATATTAATAATGTTCATTTTTATTGAAATTTAAATTTATATTACCTTGTTACAATTAATTGTTTAAATAAATAATTTTTTGTTAATCTAATTGCACTTATATTTTTTTAAATGGGCTAGCTCGGGACTTGAACCGCGAGCTTTCAGCCGATCCAAAAATTCTTGAGCTTGGCCTCAGTTCGGCTCGTGTAAAGTTGTACATGTAAGATAATTTTTTAAAACACTACTCCATCTAGCTAGACATTTGACTTCAAAATTGTTGCAAATCTCCACTATTCCCTCCTCCATGTTTCAAAATCCTAAAATGAAACATCAAAGAGAAAACACTCGAAACAAAGATAAACAAAAACCAATACCTCAAGCAAGGAATCCACTCGATGATTTCAATTCAACCTCAACCAAATCCTTCTCTTTTCATTCAAATTACTTACCTTCTTCATCATCATCATCATCATCTTCCTCAAATTCATCTTCAAAACTTTTATTTTCTAAAAATCCTAAATCTTTACCGAAATGCACTACAAACACAACCTCAATCTTGAAGGAAACAAGGGGTTTAACCAATGTTGGATCTAGAAAAACCCCTTCAATATTAAAAAATGGAGCTTTCCCAAAACCCAAAATGAACCAACCTTGTCTTCGTAGTGGGCAAAATGGTGAAAACCCCATATCGAAAAATGCTCAAAGATCCAATTTTTTGACTGATTTGGTTTTTCGGAGTGAAAAATCCAAGTTGGAAAATGCTCAAAGATCCAATTGTTTTGCTGATATAGATTCTGGGTGTGAAAAACCCAAGTCAACAAATGTTCAAAGATTAGATTTTTCGACTGAGTTGGCTTCTAAATGTGAAAAACCCAAGTTAGAAAATGATCAGAACTTTGTGTTTTCGGCTGATTTGGCTTCTGGGGGTGAAAAATCTGAACTTCAGTTGAGGTGTGCAAAGCCAAAAGAAGTTTTAGGTGATTCATTTAACGTAAAGGAAAGGGATAATGATTTGATAGTTAATGCTGAAAATGTTACTCCGATTAACAAATCTTATGGTGGGTCAAGTTTAAATTCTGCATATGTTGAGGATTCAAATGGAAATAGTAGTAGTAATAGTAAAGTTAAGACACCTCCTATAAAGGCTTCAGTTTCACCTGAAATTCAATTTGGAGCATCAGCTTTGTTAGTTTCTGAGGCAACACCTAATGTTTGTTATGGTACTGGTCATGTTCTGTCGGGTGTATCAGATAGGAGGAAATGTAGGTCTCGAGGGATTTTGACTGTAGGAGGTTTTGTGGATTTTACATTAGGTAGTGGAAATGTTGAGAATGTGAGTTGTGATTATAGTTGTGACGGACAAGTGAATGAGAAGGTCGAAGAGTTAGGGGCATTGATACCATTGCCTGCTGAGGCATCGGTCAAATGGTTGTTGTCTCCTTGCGATGAGAACAGTGGGAGTCTGGAGGGGAGATTAAGTAGCAAGTTAATGAATTTGGGTGATGGTGAAGGTTCTTCTCCTTCCATGTGCATCGGAAGTGATTCGGATTTAGTATGGGACAGTAGCGAGCGTCTTGATAGGATTCTGGATATGACTAATGATAGCGGGAAGACTTGTATGGTCTCTCCAAGAAGATTATCTGAGTTTGAGGGGTTTAGAGGGAGTTGTTCAGAGAAAATAAATGGAGATTTTTGGTCTAGGATGGTTGAGCAGGACAAGAATGAAGTTCAGAGGAATATTGTTGAGGAGAATTCTCCATTATCGATTGGATCTTTAAGCAGTGGTAATGTGATTCAGACTCCAAGTTCGGGGTACACCTCAGGTAAGAGTAGCTGGTTAGAAACTATTGAACATAGTACAGGTACTTTCAAGCCTGAACCTGACACAGAGGCCCATATTTTTGGAGGAGAAAAGTCCATATTGGATCCTT
The DNA here is from genome assembly GCA_003412495.2 of Echium plantagineum. NCBI lineage: Eukaryota > Viridiplantae > Streptophyta > Magnoliopsida > Boraginales > Boraginaceae > Echium > Echium plantagineum. Next base: position 18,442,710 of record CM016561.1, on the reverse strand, counting down.
TCCAATTTACCGATTTGAGCTCATCTTCTTGTGCTGTAGATCTTCATCCACTTAGAAAGAATTTTGATAATCATGTATCTTCAGTATCTATTTCATCGCTAGACACCATGTCTCAATCTCATATGAGAATATCATGGAGGGACACACTTGCTAGTTATAGTAGTCACATAGATGAGCTAGACTGCTGTAGATGCTTGTCAGATGAAGATATTGGTGTTGATGAATTGCAGAAATTGGGTAATTACTGCAGCTCTAGAAGAGAAAATGGCAAATCATCAGGTTGCACATGTAAATCTCCTGAATGTATTGGGCAAGAAAGTGCCTGGAGGAAAAAGGAAAATATCTTCCCTTTCAAGCCTAAATCATGTGCCGAGTCCATAAGCACCGACGGCGGTGGATTGGCGGCATCAGAAGACTTCGATTGAGCTCAATGTTATTACCACCATGGCATGTAGTAACAAACTAATATATCATCATCCAAGTGGTTAACATCAAAGCATAATTAGTACACTGTTTCTCCTTGTCCGACGTGTTTCCGTTCTCCTCATCTTATTATCTGCTTCTTCGTCTCACTCTGCGAAGGATCCAAAGTAAAATCATAGGAAAAAGGATGACTAAAGATTACAACTACAACAACTGGAAACCGCGTTTTCTTCTCCGTCTGTGATGAACAGTGGGTCTGGATGGCGGTTGTGTCAAATGTCAATGAAGGTTGACAGTATTAGAGTTGTAACCATTCCCTTTTCTTTAGCAATTGTGAATCACCTTCAGGCTTCAGGCAATGAGTATGCTTTACATTTCATGGCTGATCTTCTTGATTTTATATTTGAATAGTGAGTGTGATGATTTTTTCTAGCTCCAGTATCCTGTTTTTCCACTAGCATTGTCAATCAATCTACTTGTGCTTTTCTAATACTCCTGTAATAATGCCAATTATGGAGTTTCTACACTTGAGACCTGTTCTTGGTTCCACTATTTCAACAGTTATAGTATTACATTTCAAGGATTCATCTGCTTCTGTTTTTGCTTCTATGAGTAGAGAATTTCCATTTTCAAGTGTATAATCTTTCATCTCCCATATAAATAGAATATGATATTTCCATTTCCTATGGAGTTAAAGATTTTATATCCTTCGACTCTTGGATATAATAAAATATATCAAAATTAGTTCATTACCCTATCTACACTTCTTATCTATTATGTATTAGTAGATAAGGTTTCCACTTCGTTATTGTGTTTATCCTGAAACAACCTCCTTATTACAAGGATAAAACAGATTACTATCCGGCACCCACTAATCCCGCTTATCAGGAATCACTTTGAAGATATTGGAGCATGTTAATGCTAATATATATGCAGAAGAAACTGGAGATGTACACATGTAAGGTAGTTAACCTTCAGGCCACACTTGGGTTATGTTTTGATGTATGGATTTTTGAAGAAGGGTTTCAATTTCACAGTCTATAAATTTATCAAAATTCTTTAAATATGGATTCGTCTTTTACTGCATACTGCATAAAGTTTGCACTTAAAATTGTTTTGACACTCCAAAAATAATTCAACATGATGGTAGCAATGCTAGTCAGGTTAATATGATGGAGGTGAAAAATCATAGACGTTTGATTTATATTTTTTGTTTATATAGTTGGTTAATTTTTCCTTTTTCACACTTAGCTCAATATCATGTTATAATTTTTTTTTTAACATGTAATTAACAATTTCGTGTCTATATATTAATATGTAATTGACATTCATAGATCGTAATGGAGGCCAAGTGTTTATGCTTTTATAATATCGTCTTAATATCAATTTTTGCGACATAGACATGGATAAAATAACATAAAAATAAAATGAAATAATGTTTTGTTTGGATGTGATTTTAGTGTAACCTGTTCTGAAATAACACACATGCTTAAACATAGGAAAACAAGAAAGGTTATATTGTGTTTTACATAATAATACATGCATGCATAAATAAATAATTGTATTATGAACATTTCTCTTCTCTCTCTACTCTCTACAATCTATATTTGCTCACAATGAACCTATGAGCAATGCATAAATTTGATCTACCCAGATAGCAACAGACATTAATCTAGAGATCATAGGTACACTTTTTATTTTCATAAATTTGCTTAGTTGTTGATTTTTATCAATGGACAATTCATTTTCTTTTTAATCATGTCCAGTATGTTGTATTATGCACTTCATTTATCTAATGTACATGGGGTGGTGATGGAAGGCCTAAAAGTGTAGATCTTTACGCCCAATCATTCCGGATAACGCTTGCATCCTCTGTTTTGAGTATTTGAGTTATTAATAAATTTGATTATTTGGCTCACATTTTGCGATATAATTATGAATGAAAATTGACTGACCCAGAGAATCTTAATTGAAATTTTATATCTTTGTTCCATTGCTTCGAAAGAGGCTCCGGCCTAAGTAGGCAAGGGGAGTCGGATTTTGCACGGCCCTTCCCATGTGAAAACAGGGAGGATGTTTTCAGATTGTCCCAAGATGAGTGTAATCACTATCTACTCTTCATAATAAATTAGAAGCATATTGGTGCGATGATCCATTTTGTTTTATTTCATTATGGGTTCAAACTCCAAAATGATATTGATCTGATATGAATAAGGTCACAATATTTTTTTATTATGTGGAATTGATGTTTATATGTCTGTATATGTTGATCTGAATGTGGTATTTGTATTTTGCTGTTTTATTTAGTTGTTTTATGATTTGCAGAGGTATTCTTTGTTCGACGGCGATTTTAGTTATTTCATAAATTAGAAAACAGAATCGTAAGCCATGGCTTTAGGAAATTACTCCAGGGTTGATGGCAAGAAATCATCATCTAGTTACCTTTCAACAGCTCTGTTAGGTGTTTTTGTAGCTCTTTGTTTAGTTGGTGTATGGATGATGAATTCATCCTCTGTAGATCCGGTTCAGAACTCCGACGAGTCGTCGATTGATAACAACAATATTCATTCTAAGGCTCAAGTAGGCGATAACAATGAGAATGTAAGTGCTGGTGATGATAGCAGTGGTTCTAGTGATGGCACCAACAAGAGTAGTCCCAATGATGGTGAGAATAAACCTGCACAATCTGAAGATGGTGAGAATAAACCACGGCAATATGAAGATAGTGATAGTGAAGTACCTGCAGAAGTGGCGAAGGGCGTTGCTTACACTATAGCACAAGAGAATGCGGCAAACTCTGAAAAGGTGAACTCCTCGGAAATAAGCCAAGAACAGAAGAAGCAGACCGAGGACGAAAAAGGTAGTGGCGGGTCAAAGTCACAAGATGTTTTGGTAGATAAGAAGGAAGATGGGGATTCGAAATCTGAAAATGTAGATTCTGGAAGCGGAGAAACAAACAAAGATAATGCAGGTGGTGTGGACAAGAAGTCAGAACAAAAATTAGATGAAACAAAGAACTTAGATTCTGGAAGCGGAGAAACAAACCAAGATAATGCAGGTGGGGACCAGAAGTCGGAACAAAAATCAGATGAAACAAAGAATATAGATTCTGGAAGCGGAGAAACGAACCAAGATAATGCAGGAGGTGGGGACCAGAAGTCGGAACAAAACTCAGATGAAACAAAGAATGTAGATGCTGGAACTGGAGAAATAAAGGAAGATAATGCAGGTGGTGGGGACAAGAAGTCAGAACAAATATCAGATGAAACAAAGAAGGTAGATTCTGGAACTGAAGAAAGAAGGGAAGATAATGCAGGTGATGGGGAGAAGAATTCAGAAAAAGAGTCAAATGAAACGCAGATTGAGGGGGCAGTGGAGAAGAAAGATCAAGGTTCCACTGAGGTGTTTCCTTCTGTGGCTCAGTCAGATATTTTGAATGAAACAACTATCCAGAATGGGTCATTTTCAACTCAGGCCGCAGAGTCCAAGAATGAGAAGAATTTCAAGTCCTCCGGGGAAGTCGCTCAGACAAGCTACAACTGGAAAGTTTGCAATACCTCTGCTGGAACAGATTACATTCCCTGCCTTGACAATATTGAGACAATTAGGCATCTTCGAGGGACTGGTCATTATGAACACAGGGAGAGGCACTGTCCCGAAAATCCTCCCACTTGCCTTGTTCCTCTACCTGAAGGATACCAACAGTCAATTGAGTGGCCCAAGAGCAGAGAAAAGGTGTCATTTAGTTTTTAGGAATGTTATTTTTTTCTATTTTCTTCTCTTATATTTTCTTGATTGACATGGATAATCTTCTTGCTGCAGATATGGTACCACAATGTTCCTCACACTAAACTTGCCGAATATAAGGGTCACCAAAATTGGGTCAAAGTCAGTGGCGAATATCTGATCTTCCCTGGTGGTGGAACTCAGTTTACACATGGTGCACTACATTATATCGACTTCATACAAGAGGTAAAAAATATTAGATATCTAGATCACATAGTTCTGCTCTGTGGTTGCGGCCCATCCTTTTCTGCCCTTTTCTATTAAAATGGGAACCATGTATACATTCTTTCGGTCTTCTTGTTTTTCTTGTTTATTTGCGTATGATAATTAAGCGATCTTCATTTTCACAAGTTCAATGGTATATCGTTCTTGTCATCCATTATTAGTCATTCCTTTCACTTCATAATGCTCTCGTTATACTGAGACAGTTGTCTTGATTAGTAAAGTATACCTATTATACTATAGGCTGGCATCAAGCTATGCATGAGAGACTTAGATGGTTCCTTTTTATTTAGTTATCTATGGTGCTTGATTGATATGCTGTTATAATTTATTGCTGGTCACTTGCAATTCATCAGTGCTTGTTTGATGTCTAGAACGTCTCTCAAACTTGAATGTATATATTTTATATGTTACTTATTATCCATGTCTCCATTTTGATAACATTGCATGTTAACGCAAACAAGTATTGATACTGTAATTTCTTGTCCAGTCTGTTCGTGATATAGGTTGGGGGAAAAAATCCCGTGTGGTACTAGATGTTGGATGTGGAGTGGCTAGCTTCGGAGGGTTCCTATTTGATAGAAATGTCCTGACAATGTCTTTAGCTCCAAAAGACGAACATGAAGCTCAAGTTCAATTTGCTCTAGAACGGGGAATCCCAGCTATATCAGCGGTGATGGGTACTAAGAGATTACCATATCCTGGGATAGTATTTGATATAGTACATTGTGCCCGTTGTAGGGTACCCTGGCATCGTGAAGGTATCTCTCAGCCTCTTGAGTTCTCTCCCTTTGACCGTATGGTTGCAAAGTAACTTGCAGATTTTTGCGAGAAGCATCTTAATCTGATGCACACCTATTTTTTGCTTATATTTATTTGAACTGGGCACTAATGTATTCTGACCACACGCGAGACCTGGTTTGCTATGAGTTGCAGGTGGAAAGCTACTCCTGGAGCTGAATCGTCTATTACGCCCTGGTGGTTTCTTCGTGTGGTCAGCCACTCCTGTATACCGGAAAGATAAAGAAAATGTAGCAATTTGGGAAGGTAAAAACTATATATATAGTTTAGGTTTTCTTGAGGTAACTGTGATAATTTAATTCCTTAGAAATGTTTCCATTAACTGGTTTTGTTTGCAGCCATGAAGATCTTAACAAAGTCTATGTGCTGGGAAGTTGTTTCCATTACACGGGATAAACTGAATGAAGTAGGTATTGCCATATATCGCAAGCCTACTTCTAACGATTGCTATGAACTAAGGCCAAAAAACGATCCTCCACTTTGTGCAGAATCTGATGATCCTAATGCAGCATGGTGCGCCTTTATTTTTAATTGTCAGTTTAAGATATGTGATAGTACAGTATTTTTCTTTCGAGGAAAACACTGATTCAGATAATTCAATCTGTTCTTCATACTATAATAGACTTATCTTAACTTCTTAATGACATTTCCACTTGAATAACCCTATTTGGTTTAGGAATGTACCCCTACAAGCATGCATGCATAAGATACCAGTTGCTGCAACTGAACGTGGATCTCGATGGCCCGAAATGTGGCCTGCCAGAGTAGAAAAACCACCTTACTGGTTGTTGAGCACTCAAAAAGGAGTGTATGGTAAGGCAGCACCTGAAGATTTTTCTGTCGATTATAACCACTGGAAGCGTGTCGTTCAGAACTCATATCTAAAGAGTATGGGCATAAACTGGTCTACTGTGAGGAATGTGATGGACATGAAAGCCATTTATGGAGGGTAAGAAAAATATTAGCAATTGGCATTGTCTGGCGTACTTACTGATCTTCCCTCGCTCTTTTTAATTCGTGAGAAATTTCATCTTTGGACCCCCCCTCCTCCCTGCCCTGCTTAGGTGGGAGTCTCTTCAGAGGCACTGGGGCATGTTGATGTTGTTATCTTTACCATGTTTTGCGGTGTGTATATGACTTGACGGCATTGTAGATAGTGTGGGTGAAGGTTGCTTCCTTCCTTGCCACACCTTTTGATTGTCTTGAACAAGGAACGACTGCGATCTTTCTTAACTGCACACATTATTCAGTTTTCATAATCAGAGCACACTGATCCTTTTTTCATTTGTCCTGGTCTCTCCCTTCTGAACTTTACTGATGTTGTTGCAGATTTGCTGCTGCTCTGAGAGAAATAAATGTGTGGGTGATGAACATTGTATTAATAGATTCTCCAGACACACTGCCAATCATATACGAGCGAGGTCTATTCGGAATGTACCATGACTGGTGTGAATCATTCAGTACTTATCCAAGATCTTATGATCTTCTCCATGCAGATCATCTCTTCTCGAAGATTAAATCAAAGTGAGTCCAAAGAGGCATCTTTTTTCTCTCGATTGATGCATCACCCATGTATCCTATTCATACTAGCTAGCAATGATGTTTTTTCCACAGATGTAACTTCATGGCTTTTATTGCCGAAGTTGATAGAATTTTGAGGCCAGGAGGAAAGATCATCATCCGCGATAAAGTTGAGATCATCACTGAAATGGAAAGCATGTATAAAGCAATGAACTGGGAGATTCGAATGAGCTATTCCAAGGACAAAGAAGGGTTGCTTTGTGCCCAGAAGAGCATGTGGCGCCCCAACGTCACAGAGACCGTTACTTACGCCATTTCTTAGTACATAGACAAAGTGGGAAGTAATTGGTCCATTGTGTTCCTGAAGGCTTAGTTGCCACTGAGATTAGGTATTTTTGTTATAGGTATTTTGTTGTAGTCAGTTAAGTTTTCACCCTCTTTGTTCCTCAAGTATCACATATATTGTTGAAGAGGGCAGAAACATTTTTTACTGTAAATTTGAGAAACTATACAGAATCTGAAGATTTTAACTTCTTGATATTTAATCCATAGTTGAAATTTGGTGTTGTAACATGAAGTACCATGCATGAAAAGGAACGAAATTACATGTTATTTTGGTGAATTATTAATTTTATGTACTTTATACAAATAGTACTAAAAAGTAATTCATCTCTATCAATTTATTCTCCTCAATGCAACTTCAATTTGAACTTTAAACAATAGTATTGTGGTCCTCTATTATAATGTATATAACTCTGTGGTAAAGCTTCAAATTTAATATAAGGGTATAATAGAAATAAGATAAGATTAAATATTTCGAGGCAAGATATGAGAGAAGTTTTTGAAAGATATTGGACTATTCGGATTGATTAATCATCTTCGATTAGATCTTATTATAATTTTTCATCAATCTTGTAGTAGCTCTAATCTCTTCTTTTATGTACGCGAATGTGTGATACACAAATTATTGACAATGTTATCGTGGAATATGTTTACTTTTTCAAGTTTGATATTATACATCTATCGATTTGTCACTATTTATATGTAGAAAACGATATTTTATTTGCAAATAGTGAATAAAGCATTTATAAGAGCACTCACTACTAGAGTCAATTAAAGTCTTGGATAAATTGTCCATAATTGACTTATTTTATAAGTTATCATAATTGTTAATGAAAAACATTTGCCTCATTAATTGGAGGAGCGAGTCTAGAGGGTCTAAATTAGACCACTCCTCACCTCTAATTTCACCTTATTGTTTGCCTCTTTTTTATGCTTCTTATCACATATATATTTGACTTTACAAAATACTTAAAATTCTATTATTATTGTCCAAAGATTATTTCACCTATGAAGATAAAATATGGATGACGAGAGGCATGCAATTGAGGCAAATGGGATGATCAAATTATCAAGTGGTGAAAATACAACATTATCAAAGAGTAGCAACAAAAATAGCAATAATAATAGTAATGGTAAAGAACAAGATAGGTTCCTCCCAATAGCAAATGTAGGTAGGATAATGAAAAAGGTGATTCCAGGCAATGGAAAGATTTCAAAAGATGCCAAAGAAACAGTTCAAGAATGTGTGTCTGAATTCATAAGCTTCATAACGGGTGAGGCGTCCGATAAATGTCAAAGGGAGAAGAGGAAGACCATCAATGGTGATGATATCATATGGGCGATCACAACACTTGGTTTCGAGGATTATGTCGCGCCACTTAAGTTATATCTTCAAAAGTATAGAGAGTTGGAAGGGGAAAAGCTTAATGTACCTAAGCAACAATACCAACATGGTGGGGATCATCAAAACCAACCAAATTTACAACCCTCAAATTTCAACAATTGTGTATATTCTTCAACAAATTTACTCCCTCCTCCTCAACCACCCCCTTATAATGTACCCTCAGACCAAACATTCCCTTTGCAATTCACACCAAATTCAATTCAAAATCAGTTAACACAAAATGACCAATTGGACCAATGGAACATTGGTAATTGATTATTTTTTCTGTGATTTATTTTATTTTATTTTACTTTTTGGGACATATATATACAAATATAGGCAATATACTGTAGAAAGTTGTTAAACAAGTTCTTAAACATGGTGTAAAATATTTCCAAGTATTATATTTTGTAATTGATAGATTAGAGGTTTGAAGAATTAAAGGGACCATGATATGCTATTCTTAGTAAGTGATACTTCATTGGATATTTTAATGAGTTAAAATTATATTTTGACTCAATATAATTCCTTAAGATATTTTATTGAGCTAATAATAATACCTTATTAAGATGTTTTAATTGAGTTAATAAGCCTTTTCTGCCTAAAGCATTTCTTCTATATAAAATTAATAATAATTACTAAAGTGAACTACATCGTGTATAAATATAGAAATTTTGAGTGTGATATTAAAGTCGGAATTTAATTAGTGTGACATGAACAACCACTAGTGGTTTATGTTACATATGCTAACATCCTAGCACGTATTGAGGTGCTATTTTTCACATTGATAAATGAGTGTCTTCTTCTTTAGTATGGAATATCATGCTACTCTTATAGCCATTTCACTTTCCACATAAAAATTTGGCTATCATTTTACACTTTATTTTTTATATTGACACTCATTTATATATTATTTAAAACTATTTTTACATTGCAAATGTCATTATCAATGATTGGAATGAAAAAAGTCATAAACCTAAATTTTATGCATTAACAAAAATAATCTTCTAATGAATAAACAAGATTATAGACTAGTGTCTTATTGTTCATTTATTTTATAGTGGACTCAGGAATAACCCGAGGATTAAAATTTAAAGTGATTCTTTAATAATTTAGAGTATAGAAGACAAAAATTATCAATAAAAATATATAAATAATCACATTTGGCTTAATATATATATACTTTTGTTGTGGGCTCAAAATACCTCAACATCCTATATAAAGCTAATGAAGGCAAAAAATTTATAACTAATCTAGAATTTTTCGATGTTCCTAACACTTTCCTTCAGCTTCTTAATAGCAAGATCAAGGAAGTTTCCTACTAAGATATTTGGACTAAACGAAGCCATTAGCTTTTTTTAAATCTAATCTCACAATAATCAAAATCATAACATTGACCACTTAATTAGTAAGTAAGATAATCTAATTTCACAATATTGAGTATTATACAATTAAAATTGACCACTTGATTAGCAATAATACAAAATCGAATTGCATAATGAACATTTTATCAAATAAATAAAAGCCATTTATTTTATACAAAAAGAAAAATTAAAATTAAAATTGAAAATGGGAATGAGAAGAATGATAATGGTGATTAAATAAAATTATATTTGATCACAATAATAATGAAAATCAAATTCAAATCACTAAACATAATCTCTTTTCAGTTGAACACATTATTTTAATTGATTAATTGAAGCAAATTTTTACTGCGATATATGAAAAAATCAACCGAAACAAAATGGAAGCTTATGTTGGGGTTGGAACTGAGACAATAGCTATCAAAGTTGAGCCCTACTAAAAATTTCTTGAAATAAAAAACATGTATGAAAAAAACATGAATAATGAAAACATAATATGATAAATAAATGATCCACTATATGAGAGGAGAATATATATGTTCCATACAAAATATACTAAAACAAACGGAATAAACCAGATGAAATTTTAACAGAAGCCAAAGCATTTTTTCTTGTATTTTGCTTAAATATAATGTAAATAAAACATATACCATTCGAACTCAATTAAAATTATTATAATTCGATTAAAGAAGTGATAACTTATTTAATTTAAACAAACATGCACGCGGGTCTCTCTTTTGCATGGCACGCGAATGTTTGAAGTTCGTTTGGGGGTGGAGATCAGAGTGCCCTCGAGGTGGAATTTGTAAGATTTGTATACTCATAAAAGTGATACTCTTTACCCCACGCACGCAACGATATTCACATTATCTTATCTTTGTTTTCTAACAACTTTCATCATTTAACCGGGACTAGTAGTCATTATTCGTTGAGGGTGCACCGACTAGATTCAAGATATGAACTGGCGTAGTAGATGGTAAATCAAGTCTCGAGTGATCATCTCGATAAAAAAAGTATTAGTTAGGGACTCGAAATAATGACAACGCGCACGATCTTAAACTCGCATGTTTCACCAACTTGACCATCTTTATAGACTAATTAAAATATATAAAACTGAAGAAAATTGATAATAATTAACACCAAATAAATCTAAGATTATTTGTTTTGATTAATTTGTGAACCCCACCACTTTAGGTCTTGCCAATATCCGTGCACGTAACTTAAAGAGGTCGAGGTGGAGTTGCTAATTCTGTATGTCCTTGCTAGGTGGTGAAGGGACCAAAGGGTAGATAGACAAAATGTTTTTCTCACCCCTTCCAATACGTTATATCTATGTACTCTAGAAAGGAAGGCAAAATAACATAGATACCAATATGCTTTCAAATATATCTAATTAATAAAGTTTAATTTTAAATCTAAAGTAATTTCCTTAATTATATCTAGTATGTGATTATTTATAGGCCGGGTTAATGGAGCAAAAAGTTACATATGTTTACAAGACGTTTTCAATTCATTACAATGTTTCAAACTGTCTTTATGAGTTACACATCTTCTAAAATGTTCCAGTTTATTACGCTTTGTATCAAAATATTGTTAACTACAATACGCGACGAATTCGAATTTGAGGATATGGGTTATATCTTTTTTTTTTTGACGAAGTTATATCTAATGACATAACAATATACCTAACTCAAAATACACCAATTTCTCAGCTCACGGGCATCATACTTAACGATATATTGATTAAAATCGAATTCTCAATATATAATTTAATTTTGATTAGAGGAATAAAAGTGAAAATGGTGGGTGTAATGGAAGATAAGAGAGGGACCATATAAAGGGGCAAAAGAAATGGTGAAAATATGACAATTGAATTGGCGAATGATTCTGTACGGAGGGTCGGCCTCCGTCCATTAGACCACTACTACTTAATTTCTTGTAGCATCATCGAAAAAATGATGCACTATCTTTGAGTCAACATTCCACTTTGGGGAATCTAATTTTCTGAAAATAATGCACCAAACTTAATAATTACTCCTTCCATTTCTAATAATATATGTCATTTAGCCTTTTTAAATCAATTAAGAAATAATATTATTTTACATATATGCCCTAATTAATAATTAATCAATAATTATATGAATGTATAATTTTCTAAAATGTATTTACTATACTTCGAAGACATTTAATAAGGATTTAAGAGGAAATATTGACCAAATATTGCATTAGTTTCCTAAAACATTAAAATAAAAACAACACCAAAAAAAGATTAAAACATCATATAAAAAACGGAAGGAATATATAGCGATGACCAAACATACTTAGAATTCAAATAAAATGTTTATTTAGAAAACATATTCAAGATTTGGTATGTTGTGCATATCTACCGAAACAATGACAAGTTGACAACTCATGTGTCATGTCCTAATACATTCCTAAATTAAGATGTGTATATTTATGTGATTAATTATTTTATTAAGTTATTTTAATTTGTATGTATGGTGTAGTAGTGAGCGGACTAAATAATCATAACATAAAAGTAAGATTTACTACAAAATTATAGAGGTTAGAGAAATAAATTACGATTCATTAATCTTTCTGTTCATTAATGAATACATTTTATTTTATAATTTTTATAGTGAGTTGGAGAATGAAGCAAATGTAAAACAACAGGGACAAAATGAATTATTGTTGGGGTTACATGTTTTATTTTAGGCTCAATTTGCTTTTTTTTTTAAGCACAACATAATCTATATTTACTTTGTGTTATCATTCGATCGCTTATATTTTAAAGTGTCCCAATCCATTAATCTATATTTAAAAATTGTATCCAATTAATTTTCCATCTACTATTCCGTCTTGCCACAATTACTCAAAGCAATGTATAATATATTTAAGGACAATAGCCAATCTATTACTTGTTAGAGTACATTTTGATTTAGTTACCATTATGGGTACACTTAGATCAATCTAATACATGTATTATATTGTATACATAATTGTGTATTCTTTTCATCATTGAATTTGAACAAATATAATGATAATAGATATCCACTAGCAAACTTAAGTATCATACATACATCTATTAAATTAAAAAGTATATATATACATACATATATATATAATTATATATATATAATAAATGTTATTGTGAGCCACATAATTGAACTCATTTTCCATGTCCCAAATTATAAGGCTTTTTAGAGTCGCATTCCTTAGTAATTGGAGAGCGCACTATACATTATGCATTATGTACTACTCCGTATTTGTATATAAACCAATACCTTACACTCCCCCTCATGCCTCATCATCTCAAACACACTCCAACCAATCATCAACTTCACCAAATCTCCCTAGACCAACCCTCCTCCACACCCCCATCAACAAATCCCAAACCTTCAATATCCAACTCGACTCGACTCGACTCGACTCGTGAACAGTTTGATGTATACTACATACATGCAAGAAGAAAAGAAACATAAGATGAAGAAGGGGTGGTTGGCAATTCAAGTTGGATTGGAAGAGGAAGGGGAAAAGGTAAAGAAATTTGTTATTCCAATATCTTATTTATACCATCCACTTTTACAAGAGCTTCTTGATAAAGCTAGAGAGATTTATGGCTACCAAAAAGATGGTCCTCTTAAGCTTCCATGTTCTGTTGATGATTTTCTTCATCTTCGTTGGCAAATCGAAAGGGAAAGAAATGTTTCCATGAGTAATAATAAGCATAATCATCTCCGTTATCATCATTCTCATCATCTTCGGACTTCGATATCCTTTCACTCTTGTTGAAAGAATATTACGTACGTTCAGTTCATTTTAATTGACGTGTTGATGGATGAAGCTACGATGATATACAAAATGTCAATCATTTGAATTATTGGGTGATTTCGAGTTTCCATGTATACTTTCACTTTGATCCTCTTAGTTTAATTTTTATTTTATTTTTAATTTGCATCTTTTTTAAGCTTGGTCTTTTGTTTATGATGAGTGGCAAATTAAAATGGTGGGTGGAATCTTTTTAACTGAAGCCCCTCTTTGTTTAAATTAGTCGATGAGCAAGGTGATATATAGCTATGGTTTTGTATGTACAAAAATAAATGATACTCAATAATAAAGAAAAGCTTATTGCCTTGTTTGCATTTTCTATTTTCTTAATGCAATTGGATTTTAATTTTGATATAAAGTATCAATAGTACTTAATTTGTCATCAATTGGTAAGCCTCATCATCTCGAATTTGTTATTTTAAGATTGGTTCGATTATTCTATCTGCTATTTGATAATAAGAGAATATCGTATATATGTGATATGGAGTATATGATAAGAAAACATTTATTTGACATTAATTAGAAATGCATTAATTGCAATTCCTTCGAAATTATTAAGGCGTTAGAAACGCATCTATATTGTAAATTAAATTTTGTGATCCTTAATGGCACCAAAGTGCTCTCCAAACAAAAATAAGTTCGATTGCTAAAATGTATGTATGTTCGTCCAATTTATCGCCATAATCTTACAGAGGGAGCTAGTTTCATATATTTACACATATTGACATTAATAATCAATTAGATATAACCTAGATAACGTAAGTCAAAATTTAAATATATTGACATTAAAACTTACTAAATGACAATTTCAACTAATTTAAAACAACCAATAATATATATAAATGGGCAAAAGACTGCAACCATCATATATGTTTTACCTAAATCCCGGTTCGCTCACCTATGTTTTAAATGGGCCCGTTCGCTCACTAAAGTATAAAAAAAGGCCACTTTTACCACTGATGTCATAAATAAAGTCAACAACCACACACGTGCCTACCACGTGGCATTATTGAGGGCAAATTAGTCATTTACTATGTTAATTTGAATGCTATGATTGTAATCGATTCGAGCAAATGATATGATTGTAGTCCGTAATAGGAGCCTATTAAATTTTGGTTAACAATTATAAATAATACTGTATGTAGTTTCTTTAACCTAATTTCTTATTATCTTAAGCTACTTTCTTATTATGCATATTTGGTGAGGCATATAGTAAAAAATAATTTTTATCAGGTATTTCTAGACCTATATATAATATAAATTACTAATATTTGATGAAAGATATATTAAAAAACACTAATGTTATTTATATATTTATATTGATTTTCATGTTATTTTATTAGATCAAAAGTTTAATTTATTTGGCAAGTTTAATTTATTTGGCAAGTTTAATTTTATTCTTAATGATTGTCTAATGTAACTATTCAATAAGTAACCTAAAGGCACGATGAGAATTTGGGAAAATCATAGAAAACGGTATTGTACTCTCTAGGCCACTAAGCCAGGATGCACCGCATGGAAGTTTTCATTGTAACTATTAATTTATTCTACAAAATATCTAAAAATATTTGGATACAATTTTTTGAGAGAATTGCTGGAATGGTCCCAGTAAATATGTGTCTGTTGCAGTTTGGTCCCATTTAGTTGTTGGTCTGCCGAAATTGTCTCAGTAATTGGTATATTTGGTGCACTTTAGTCCACAACCGTTAAATATAGACGGAATTGTAACTTTGGGCAAAAATCACAGTTTTAGCATTTAGTCATGTTTAAAACGCAAATTTGGATATAAATTGGATTTTTCTTTGTTTTTCTAATTTTTTTTCGATTTCTTTGGCGATTTTTTTTTAGTTTTCTTTTTAGATTTTTTTTTTCAAGTTTTTTTTTGAGTTTTTTTCTATTCCTTTTCCTTTTTGATTTTTTTCCTAGTAAAAATAGTTCGATTCTGGTAGTTATTTTAGCTAAAGTTCCGGTTTCGGCAAAAAAAAAATTGGTTTTCGTAGTTTTTTTGGCAAAAAGGTTCAATTTTGATAGTTGTTTGATAGAAAGGTTCGGTTTTGTACTTTTTTTGACAAAAAATTCGATTTTGATAGTTGTTTTAGCAAAAATGTTCAATTTTTTACTTTTTTCGAAATAACTACCAAAATCAAAACTTTTTGCAAAACAACTACCAAAATCGAAAATGTTTGTCAACAGAGTACAAAACCAAACATTTTTTACAAATAACAATCAACATTGAACATTTTTGCCAAAAAACTACAAAACCCAAATTTTTAGCTAAACAACTACCAAAATCGAACCCTTTTTAGTAGGGAAAAAGATCAAAAAAGAAAAGGAATCGAAAAAAATCCGGATATCGAAAAAATTGAAAAGAAATTGAAAAAAAAAAAACCGATTTTTTTAAAAAAGAAATCGAAAAAAAATGACAAAGAAATCGAAAAGAAAAACAAAAAAAAACAAAGAAAAATCCAATTTATATCCAATTTGTGTTTTAACCTTGACTTAATGCTACAACTTCAATTTTGACCCAACGTTATAATTTTTCGCCTATATTTAACGGTTGGGGACTAAAGTGCACAAAATATACCAATTAGTAGGACCATTTCGGCAGAGCAACAACTAACTGGAACCAAACTGCAACGGACACATATTTATTAGGATCATTCCAGCAATTTTCTCCAATTTTTTTCATCCGATGAATATAAAATATTTGAATACAATTTAAAATTCAATAGTTTAGTGATTGAAGAAATTCATATCTATATATCATGCCTTTATATGTTTGTGAAGATATCTAAAAGTTCAGGCTCAAAAATAAAATACTTTTGTCATTTTGTGCAAAAAAAATGAAGAACACATTCACATAAATAAATAAATAAATAAATAAAAGCACCTTGTTTTATTTATTTCCCGTGTGCTGTGACATTTTGTTTTATTGGAGATAAAGAGAGAATCCGATTATACGCAGCTTATCAAGTTGATATTTGGCTGTTTCTTTCTCAAATTTTTGGGAAATTGACAAAACAATAATATTCCTCATCTTTCCAAGTTCCAAAACTAGCTACGGAGTAATATATAGCGACCTGCCTGGTTTAATATTTATCATTAAATTATTTTTAGAAAGACTTAAGTTTCAGATTACATATATTGTAGATAAATTAATAAAACTGATATAGTGGTTTATCTACGAAATATGATTATAATGATGAAACTGAAGGAGATTATAATTTGGTGCTTCAATAATCTATATATAGTGGGATCTCTTTCCTAATATGTGTTAAGTGTATTGTTTGAGACATTCATATCCTGCTCAAAAGGCATGTTTTCATCATTCATTATGTACGATTCAAGTGTTAAAATTAGGGAGGTTATTGGTTCGGTGGTTTCTTTTGATTTTTTTTGTGTGAAATCGATTCTATCGATTTTTTAACTACACGAACCAAGTCGGTTGAAAATTCTTTTGGTTCAAATTAGCTTCGGTTGATGTCGGTTCAAATTTGCTCCCATGCTAAGATTCCAAATGCTAGAAACCGGGTTCACCGCCATCCACATTATCTATACAAATAAAGACAAAAACAAAGGAGTTAAAGCTTGGGTGTTAATTGTTAGGTTGTTTTAATTTATATGGAGGCACCAAGATGGAAACGAAATAGAAACTATGTCATTGAAGATGATGCCTATTAGTTTCTTTTAATATTAGACTATTAGGTTTTAAAGTGAGTGTATTATATATGAATTTTTTAAGTGGGTCTTGCACACTTCACACTCGGTCTATTGGGTCAATATTAAAGTTTAATCTAATAAATTATATAAATAATATAATAATTTTAAAAAGATCAAAATTAAGTACAAATATTAAGAAATATCCCAAATATAAATATTTTAAACAATATATATAAATAGTCGCTCAGTTCGGTCGGTTTCGGTTCGGTTTATACTAAAACCGAAAACCGATTTTTTTTTTGTCGGTTTTGAATTTTTTTGCACCGATTAGGTTTGGTGTGCTTTTTTCCCAACCAAACCGGTAAAATTTCGATTCAGCTCGACCGTTTTTGTCTGTTTATAGCGAAACGATAATATCCCTAATTAAAAATTTATATCTTTGTAATTCATAATTCCTATATTTGAATTATATTGGATTACTTATCACAGAAATTTATCAAATTTGTTGGTAGGCAATTGAGATAATTTTGTTGTTAGGCAATTGAGATTATCTACTTTAATGTGCTAATTAAGCCTTTGAAGTTCCAACATTCATACCGTACACTGAAATTGATCGAAATCCACTTATTTAGTTTTCAGTTTATATAATATTCCTCATTTAAATTTATGACATAATTAATTAGAATACTTTAAAACGAGGGGTGAATGACATATGGGTCCCTGAGTTTTATCTTTAATGTCAATTGGGTCCCTGAGATTTTTATATTACCATCTTAGGTCCTTGCATCAATTTTGAGTTGATCAATTACCTTTATACCCCCCATATACTATTAATACTTAATTAAATTTGTATAATAAAAAATAATTTGATAGCTTAGCAATTTAAATAATTATATTATATATAATTTTATATATTCAAATTGAATAGTTTATGTTAATATATATACTTTTTATTTTTCATAATTATCAATTTAATTTTAATATTATTGATTAAATTTTAATAATTAAATTATGAACAAAAATAAATTATTTTTATTAGATAAACATTAATTAAATGTTGTGTTATTTATAAAGAGGGGCATAATGGTCAATAATGCATTTAATTTAATGTTAGAGGACCCTATTGACATATAACATAAAACTCAGGGACCTAAAGTGGTAATATAAAAAACTCAGTGACCTAATTGACATTTAACATAAAACTCAGGGACCTAGATGTCATTTGCCCTTAAAACGAGTGGAGCTTGAAATAGACGAAGCTGCAAGTTGGAAATCATACATGTGTCTAACTTGTGGTAACAAATGCGCCAACGACATCATTCAACAGAAGCATATTCAATTTTGATCTGTACTAAATCATAACTGCCGACTATAAGCCAATTGGATGCCTCACAAACTTAGTTTGGTGATAAACGACAAGATAATCGAAATAGAGATATCTCACCATTGTGAATTCAAATTCGTGCAGTGGTAATACTTTGCAGAAACATTATAGAGATTGATTCTGATTTCGTGTCTCAATTAATATTTTGACACAATGTTAATATCAAACGAATCTAAGCCGTATATGCCAAATCTTAAATCAACCAATAGCATCTTGTGTGTCCAGATGCATGCAAAACTTCGCAGTTAAGCTTCCATGTGATTCTTACTCATCAATATTGTAGTTCTAAACTTTATTCTATATGTATTTGAGTTTAGAATCTCAATATATTATATTAATAATTATCTTATATATAATTAAGATTATTCAAAAAGTAATATTTTAACATATTTTACTCAAATCATTTGCATATCTTTCTGTTGACAAACATATGCATTGAACTGACAGAAAACAACTGGCCATGTTCAACGACCCCCCCCCCCCCCCCCCACCCTCCCCCTCCTACGTATATAAATCCATCCATGCAAGAGTCCAATCAAACTTCAACCCAACGATGAAATTCCCTCCCTCCCAATCAGTTTCCAGAAATGATATTCATCAAGAAAGAGAACAAACCTTTGGCAACTTCTTTGAAAGTTGGATTTTAGAACAAAATAAAGATTTAGAGGAACTTGTCTCTGCTTCAAAAGAGTATGATAATGAAGATGACGCTGAAGGGTCGTTAGTTCCTCTCGTCGATCGAGTTTTCCGGCATTATGAGCAATACTATGCAGAGAAGTCTAGCTGGGCAAAACAAGATGTGCTGAAAATGTTGAACCCCTCTTGGAGGAGTAATCTTGAGGATGCTTTCTTGTGGATTGGTGGTTGGAGGCCAAGCATGGCTTTCCACTTGCTCTATTCCAAGTGTGGTATCCAGCTCGAGGCCAAACTCCCCGAACTGTTCAGAGGGATCGCGAGCAGAGACCTGGGGGATCTCTCCGCGAGCCAACTCCAGAAAGTGGATGAGTTGCAGAGGAAGACAATCAAGAAGGAGAAGGAGATCAGTGAGAAACATGCTAAGCAGCAGGAGACTGTGGCTGATGCTTCCATGGTCCAGTTATCGAATATAGTGACTGAGATGATAAGGTCGGGGGAGGAAGATCATCGGGGAGAGGTTGTGGATAATCAAGTGGAGCCAACGCTGAAAACGAAGGAGGAAGGTTTACTGGAGATCTTACAAATGGCTGATGATCTCAGGTTGAGGACACTCAGAGACATCAAGAAGATATTGAAGCCTGCACAAGCAGTCCATTTCCTGATTGCTGCAGCCGAGTTGCACTTGAGGATTCATGAATGGGGTAAAATGAAAGATGCATCCGATTCATAACCATTTAAATTTAGAATATAGTAGTACCAATATATATGTTGTATTATTATTAATACTATTATTATTATTGCAGAATCTATTTGAAAATTTTCTGAATAATAATAATAAGGCAATTGTGCCTTTTTGGATTGTCATATTTGTTTGTTTTAGAGTTTTTTGATCCAATTCATTTTATGCATCCCCAATTAATTTTTTTTTGTCTACTAATTTATATGGCTCTGTTGTGAACTGATAAACAAGAAGTACAAAAGGATGAAGAAGACTAGAAAACAGATTTTATTAAATAGAGCTGCCGAATGTTTATTACTAGTACACAAAATCTGCTAAATAAAGTAAGCTGGAAAAAAATGCCGGAATTACATTCAAACAGCACCACAGCCTAAATCTGCAAGACATTGAAAAACTTCAATTAATAAACCATCGGGGAAAAATATTGCATGACGTTAAAGGAAGGCTGAGACTACAAACGGGAACAGCCTCCCTGTTATCACAAGGGTAGCCTGCCTGTTATCGGACTCTCGGTTATTCTGCTTAGACAGAGCCTCTTAGAAGGCATTGTTGGTTGATGTTTTTTTGGAGTTCGTGACTTAATTACTACAAGTTATATATGTTCTATTTAGTTTTATTCAAGTTTGGACTTCTCACGAAACTATCTAGTAAATGTAGAAATCTAACCTTCGTTACAGGATTTACAGCTCATCCTTTTGTGATTCTTCTCCTACAGTGACTGACTGGATTGTATCTTTTACATCTTCTTGAGCGGATTTGCCACTATTCTTCTGGATGAAGTCAATGATATCCTCTTTTGTTCGGCCACCCTCATACTTGGAGAAGTTTCCACTTGCAGAAATGAAGTACAAAGTTGGGTATCCTTCAACTTCAAACAGTTCACCGGGAATATCATTTGCGGTAGCATCCTGCAAAATTAGGTCCGAATCAAGTCAGGGAACACGTAGGTGTATGACTATCAAAGTCCAAGAAAGTTATTGTAGGTGTATGACTATCGGAAGTCCAAGAAAGTTATCTTAATGAAGAAGAAAACCTGTAGAAATAATGCCACCCAATATACAAAAGTAACTATCATGACAGAAAAATACAAGCATAGTGATGATAACTTGAGAAGATGCTCATAATTCTAACCCTTCTAATCACATTGAAGAAAGTAATAATTAAATCTTCATAGTTAATATGATTAATCATGTAAATTATATGGAAGTTGTTTAAGGTAAAAAAAAAGGTACCAAAAACATAGACCATTACCAGTTTAGCAATCAAAACATCAGCATCCTTCTCAAATGAGACCGCCACTTCATCCAAGATAGGAGCTAGATGCTTGCAATGTCCGCACCAAGGTGCATAAAATTCTAAGAGAACTGAAACAAAGACAAAGTATTAGTTCTTACAACTAAACCAAAAACAGGAAGCAGGCAAAGCATACAACAAGTTACTCCAGCGCAGGAATTGGGAGTTCCAACTAAAACAGAATGACAGTACAAACTATGCACACGATCATTTTTTATTATAACAGAATGGTATGAAGATCAGTCGATTAGGAAGAGGAATGAGTCAAATACCATTCTTCCCAGACTTCAAAACCATATCCTCAAGGGTGTCAGTGACTACCACTTTGACAGGTTCATCGTTAACTTCAGGAATGGGCTGCGACTTGATAAATGGTTTCAGCTTTCCATCCTGCACCATAGTTCCAATATGAGTAATTTACTAAAACAATTTGCGAACTCAAATTTCCATGTAAGTGACCCAGAGGGCCAAATACCGAATTTTATATGGGGTTACCACACAAGTGCCATCTGATCACCAAATACAGCATTCCTTACCTTGTAATCACTCAACCAAGGTGCAACCTCGTCAGCTTGAGTGTTAGCCTTGACATATTTGTTGCCATTAGTTTGTTGTACGACAAGTACAGGTGCTTGATCAGTTGAAAGTCCAAAGTACTGCAATGCAAATCAAACAGTAATTAACTCAGGCCAAATTAGATCAATTTTTTATAGAAAGCCTCCTTAAATAAACACAAGTAAACCTGGAAGGCATTGCCACTGGTCTGGGCATCACCCATTAGGAAGCCAAGTCCTTGGCCCTTATAGAATTTTGCAGCATCTTGGTATTTGGACTCGAAAGAGTTGCGATCGGTGGTGAAGTTCAGGAAAAGCATAACCTATTATATGAAATTGCATATTAATTCATGGGATCAGCTCAAGAAGATATAATAGAATGTAGTAAAACAACTTATTATGATCTCCGAATCAGTCCTTAACTTTATTAGATAAAGAAAGAATAACGCTAAATTAGCAAGCGATATGGGATAGAAATACAATGTTACAGTAATTAAGTCACCATCATATATGATACTCAAGTAATCAGCGAAGTACCTTATCGTCAGAGCTCTCAAAAAACTTGTTCACATAAGGATGGTTCTCTGGATTTTCATCGAAGATGGTAACAAGAGGAATACTAGATGTTTCGATGAATTTCTTAATGGCCTCAACATCAAATTCCTGCATTACAGAAGAGCAAAAAGACAAATTGATGTCTCTAAATTATCAGCCAGTTCACAAATAAAATGTGGAAATAAACTTCAAAAAGGTAGAAGTTGACTGGAAAAGTGGGCTCTTAAGTACCTGAAAATCAACGAAAAGCTCGTCAAAGGGCTTGAATAAGCGGAGAGTTGGCTTGCTAACAGCATCACCTTTTGGAAGGTGTTTTGCATCTTGAGTGTGGAAGAATTCATAGTCAGATCGTAGTGTCTCAGCCACAGTCTTGAAGTTCTCATATTCCTCTCCAGAGAAGGCTGGGAAGATACCAACCTGTATAAATGAAATATCACGCCATTAGCATTTAGAATTTTCTACCCACAACAACTATTCCGTACATCAACATGCGCTAATGCTCTGAAGAGGCTGCTTCCGAATTAACCGGAGAGTGAAATGCAAATAATTAGGCAGTGCAAATTAACAAAACTTATCGCATAGAACGTACAATGACGACATTCTTCTCATCGAACTTCGAAGAAAAGTCTTCAGCTGATGTGATTTCAGCAGAAGCAGGACCCAAGAGCTTCTTCAAATAAGAAATGATGCCATCGGCTTCACGTGGACCCTTGTAATCCTGAATAATCTTTCCACCGTTTCTCAATACTTTAAGTGTTGGGAAACCTTGGATCTGATATTCGGTTGCGAGTTCTCTGTTCTCTTCCTCATTAGCATCTACTTTAGCTAGAACAATCGGAGGGTCATGGACACTCAACACTGATGCAGCTTTTTCATACTACATTTCACAAAAACAAACAGATTTAGATACGAATCATTTATACATACAAATATTTCTCCAAAATTAAAAAGTGTAGGCAACAATGAACCATATCAACAATAAACAATTACCTCGGGTGCGAGCCTCTGACAGTGACCACACCTATCATTCGATACAATAAAATAGAGAAATAATTAGTAATGTGAAAGGCATCAAACAGAATTAAAACGAACACACAAAACAACTCAAGTCCCTAAACAATTAAAAGTCCAACTACTGGAACGCAAGGTACAAGCATGCACAGCTATAAAACCAACTTGCATTTGATCCTGGATCTATCAAGCATTCACAAATCAAAGGTCCTCACCGAGATCATTAATCATATAGTTATGACCTTAAAATCATGATGCTCACAAAACAATTATAGTTCACCTTATTTCAATTAAATTAAATTTCAACATTTAATTGTACAAACTACTTAAAGCACAAGTACAAGCATGTTAACAATAGAATGAATTTGCATTTATATCCTCGATCTATTATCAAGCACACAAAAATCCTCATTATAATACCTCATTAAATAGTTTAAACCCTAAATCATTCCAATGCCAATTGACCTTTATTTCAATCGATCAACCGCCAAAAATATCACAAATTCACAAACATAACAAAAAGTTAATCAACCAAAGACTAATAATTTAGTACTAGTTACAAAATGCATTACAAAACTTAGTATCATCAATCAAGAAAATTTATCACCAAATTCGCTAACACAAACACTATAGCAATTAAGCCACCAAAAACTAAATAAATTTAGTATAAATTATAAAATCATCGCAAATTTTACAAAAATCAATCGAAATAGATTACCAAGGAGCGTAGAATTCAACGACGACGAAGTCATGCTTTTGAATAGTCTCAGAGAAGTTTGACTTCCCCAAAGTCAACACGTGCTCGTTCTGAACCTCAGCTTCGGATGCTATACTAACACCAAGAAAGCACATAACCAGAAAAACGCTAGCTAAAGCCCTAAACGCCATCCTTGGATCACACAAAAACGCTCCCTTATATCTAGAAAATCGATGTGAGATGCTTTGCATGTGACTAACGACTGTGAATCGATGTGTTGTCCTAGTGAACGCGTGTATTTATATTGTAAGGAGTGTGAGAGGGGGCCAATGGGAGGAGGTAAAATAGGTGGCGTGTGTGACGTGGCGGAGTGTAATTGGTTAAGGGTTATACGTTTGGTTGTTCTTTATATCTTAATTGGGAGTTAGAGGTGATAATATTATTTTAAACGGTTGAATATTTGCGTATATTGAAGTAAATGATTTTGCGGCATCTATGGGAATAAATATATAGGAACGTTTAGAATGAATATTCATAATCTTTTGTTTTAAATGTTAGTATTTGGTTTGACTTTCTAGAGCTTACACTTAAAAACTCATTTAGGATTAATTAATGTTTTTTAAGCGAATTATCATATTTAATACTAAAAGAAATATAAAAAAAATTATTTTCAGTCTTTTTTTTATATAGTTATCCTCATAACACTCTTTTTTCGTTATCTTTTACTTGTCATTTAATATTTAAATTATTTTAGTCTTTTTTTTATATAATTATCCTCATAACACTCTTTTTTTGTTATCTTTTACTTGTCATCCAATATTTTGAAAATTTTAATTAATCATCAAAAATATTTTATTTTTTAGAGGTAATGGAGAGATGATGGCCAAAATATTTAATAGGAGAGGTTTGGTGAATCACAGTTGAATTATACTAAATTAGAATAAAATCCTTTTAACATTGTTTAATTACGTAGATTGGAGACACATCTAGGAACGAGTGTTCATTGCAACAGTAATGGACAAGACGAAGTTGTTGTTTAGTTTAGAAATATAATGTATTTCTTATCACATGAATATTTGTAACTTCTATCTTTGAATGAAAAAAATTCGAAGTGATAATCAATTTTTATTTATGTTACAAAAAAATTTTAAGAAAATCCTCTTGTGAAAACAATTAAATGTAAAATGAAGGTAGTATTTACTAGAGTAATGAAACAAATTGAATTTGGTCGAAAATTGATAGGAAGAACAATTCAATTAGAGGGAGTAAGCTAACATTTATTTTTGTTTTTTATTCATGTAAACATACATTTAGAGTACTCACATAAGTTGCCTTAAAAGTTATTTTAAGAAGTGCGAAAATTAATAACATCAAAAAATGTACTTTATCAGCTCACCTATAATACATTAACTCCCAAAAATATTATTCACACAATGCAAAATGGTGAATATATTCACACGGTGTATTGAGCGGTTATTTTACATTTTCCTCCTTTTCCCTCCAACCTGTATTGTTTTAATTATATTTTGCCTCCATTCTTTTCCTCTTTTTTTTATCATATTATTATTAATTAATTTATGCTTAAAAAAAAAAAAAAAAAAAATTAATGCTATAAAACTTACTTAATTTGATAGTGACTTTTTTTGGATTCATCTAAATTTCAAAAAAAAAAAATTGAAATTTAATCACAACTTATTTAAATTAGTATGTCCTTTAAAAAAAATATAGTTGTTGAAAATTTAAAAAATATTGACATATTTGAAAATTTAACTTTTGAAGTTTGGGTGAATAATAGGGAAGCTGATAAAGCAGATGTATAAAAAAACTAATGTCAAAAATAGAAAATTGACGGTTACAAGTGTATTATAGGAAAATTATTGGGAAACTGATGTGAGTGCTCTTAACACACCTATTTTTCATGAGCCGGATAACCAAGGACCAACCCAGACCGGTAGGTCGGGTCATGTTTTAATATCCAGCACTATAATTTATTTGTATAAATTAAATTCGGTTCAAATCGATTCAAATTCGTTTCAAGTCCATTTCTAGTCGATTCAGGTATCCGGTTCGGTCTCGAGTCGGGTGCGCTATCACTATTCCTTATTTCAAGCTGGCTACGGGGCTAAATGCAGACCTGAATTCTTACCGAATTGAATTTCGATAAGATCGATTTAGTTTCAGGTTGAAACCAAAACGTAAGATGTATGGCTGACGACTTAAAATAACAAAATAATATAGTACATTTTTTTTACATTACATAATATCGGATCTACCACCTATATTATTGGTTGTCGGTTAAGACTGCTCCAAATGAGCCCAAATTGTCACATGTGAAAGTCCCACATTGGAAATAAATGAGAGAGTTCATCACTTAATAAAGCAACTCCACTTATCACCAATTGGTTTGAAGATGGTGACTTCTTGGGTTATGAAGGAGAAATTTAGCAAAATACCATGGTCAACGCATGGTATTTGCTTTATTGACCAAATGTAAATTAAATTGTAATTTAGCACATTTCACACGTGAACTGACTATTTTGCCCTTACAAATATCTAATATATATATACTTTATTCTCTCTCATTAGTACACTCTCATTATTACACTCTCTCTCATTAGGCCACTCTCTCTCTTCATTCTCTCTCTTCTCTCTCCCTCCCACTGTTCACTCCGCCGCCCTCCGCCACCTCAAGAAATTGTATTGAAAGTGTTCATGCATTGTGAAGCTTGTGCAAAGAAGGTGCGCAAAAGCCTTAGAGGTTTTGAAGGTAAAGATCCCATTTCACGTTTTCACCACTTCTTGAAGAATTTGAATATTTTATGTGGGTGCAGCTCTTTAATATGAAAAAATGGATTTTTTCACTGGTAAAGATTAATTATTATGGGTTCGTTTCACCTAGTACTAAAAGAAATTGAACGTAATTTGTGAATTTTTTTTGTGGGGTTTAGTATTTTTCTGAAAAAAATCAATTTTATAATGGTAACGATTAATTTTTTTTATGGGTGTTTCATGTAATTCTAGCAAAAATTCAACATAATTTGTGAGTCTTATGTGGGGTTTGAGGTTTTTTTCCTTAAAAAATGTAGTGTTTCATTTTATGACCTAGTATTAGAAAAATCAATACAATTTGTGATATCTCATATGAGTTCCACTTTTACTGTTGATGGATTTTTAATGGTGAAGTTACCATTTTTGTTGTTTATGTCAACTGTTGTTGAAAGCTATCAATGTTATTATTTTTAAGGGATTGTGGGGCTTAGTCTTTTTTGTTTGTTTCTTGTGAAATTTGAAGGTGTTGAAGATGTTTTGACTGACTGCAAGACTCACCAGGTGATTGTTAGATGAATAAGTTGGAGATGAAGATGGAGATATGGCGATTTCGGTGAGGGCGGTGGGCGGCGGACTGAACTGAACAGTGGGAGGGAGAGAGAAGAGAGAGAATGAAGAGAGAGAGTGGCCTAATGAGAGAGAATGTAATAATGAGAGTGTACTAATGAGAGAAAATAAAGTATATATATGGGAGAAATTTAGCAAACTACCATGGTCAACGCATGGTATTTGCATTTTTGACCAAATGTAAATTAAATTGGAGTTTAGCACATTTGATGTGTGAACGGACTATTTTGCCCTTAATGAAAATTGAAGCTATTATAATCCATTATAATCTATTATATTACGTTGTAATCACTTTAAATTCACAAATAACCTAACTTTTGTCATGATTTATCTTTGCGATTTATTTTGCATCAAATTGATGTTACAAAGTTCAACCCAACAACCATTAATTTGATATATATTACAAAAAAATCGGACATAAATTGGATACAACCATAAAAATTGGATTAATATATTAAAATTAGTACAAACCACAAAGAAATGTTGATTTCATTAGGGTATGGAACAAATAAATGTTACTAATACATTTGAAGACTAAAAAGAACCATAGAAAAGAAAAAAGAAATAAAAAGAATCAAATTTATATTCTTCAACATGAATCTTTTCTCCAACGGCCATTTGTGCTACTTTCGAACTTGAACTCACTAATTCTTCAACCTGAAATAATTAAACCAAATTACATACATGTAACACACATAAAATTATACAGTGTTATACTTATAAAAAACTCAACTATATCAATGTTATTCAGTATTAAACAACTTATATGAATTGTACTT
This sequence comes from Echium plantagineum, assembly GCA_003412495.2. Taxonomy (NCBI): domain Eukaryota; kingdom Viridiplantae; phylum Streptophyta; class Magnoliopsida; order Boraginales; family Boraginaceae; genus Echium; species Echium plantagineum. Next base: position 18,414,335 of record CM016561.1, on the reverse strand, counting down.
ACGCATAAAATGTATACTGGATTATACTTCATTATAATTATTATACTTTATTATACGACATTATAATCGATTATACAAAACAACATAATAATTTATTATACTTTATTATACTGGATTGTACTTCATTATACAGTGTTATACTTATAAGAAACGAGACTATATCAACATAATACCCCCAAGATTCGAACTTTTATTACAAAACAACATCAAATCTTCAAATTACATACACATAACACATATAAAACATAAATTCATAGTTTAAACATTATTTAAACTCAAAATCTTGTGTTCAACTTAAAAAGATTCAATTTTTGTTCAAAAAACAACATTAAAGTACCAAAAGAACAAACTTTACACATATATCTATAATTTTTAGTGCAAATTTAGCCACATATCCATAAAAATCTTAGTAAAGATTCAAACTTTTTTGAAAAGATTCAATCTTTTTAGAAAAGATTCAAACTTTTTAGAAAAGATCCAAACTTTTGTTCAAAAACCTTCAAATAATAAAAACACAATACATATAAAGTATATAACTAATTAAAAAACGCGATTTTAAATCAACTATATTGAAAAACGGGATTTTGAGTCAACTAAATTAAAAAAGATTTAAACTTTTCTAAGAAAAACGACTTTAAAGGACCAAAGCATTTATAAAGGAAGTGAAGATGACGATTCCGGTGAAGAGGGTGGGCGGCGGAATAAGCGGTGGAGGAAGAAACCTAGAGAGAATTTGAGGTGAGAGAAGAAGAGAGAGAGAGTGAGTTGAAGAAAGTGAATGAAATGAAGAGAGAATAAAGTATATATATTAGATTTTTTAAGGGCAAAATAGTCAGTTCACGTGTCAAATGTGCTAAACTCCAATTTAATTTACATCTGGTCAATTTTGCAAATACCATGCGTTGACCATGGTATTTTGCTAAATTTCTCATATATATGGAGTATTAGATATTTGTAAGGGCAAAATAGTCAGTTCACGTGTGAAATGTGTTAAACTCCAATTTAATTTACATTCGGTCAATAAAGCAAATACCATGCGTTGACCATGGTATTTTTCTAAATTTCTCTTATGAAGTGTGTTCTCTCTCCTCATATGGTTTTGGCCCAGACCCGATTAAATGAAAATTTCTACATTGTCGAAATAAATATAATAAACTTCTCATAATTACACTACCAAAAAAAGATTATAAAACAAACAATTGTTCACTTTTTGAAATATTTATAGAAAACAGATTAAAAGACCAAACAATTAGTTGTTGGTCTTCAATCAATATTAAATAACTATTAAAAGTATTGAACAAGTGCAAAAAATTGTTAATCATAATTTTTTTTTCATAACTTAATATTCAATCAATATCTAATAACTATTAAAAATATAGAAACTGCAAGAAGTTGTATGTAGTAAACTTAATATTCAATCAATATCTAATAACTATTAAAAAAATACTCCTAAAACAACCCTATATAAATTAACAATAAGTTTGAGATCTTGTATCAATATTAGAGTTATTAAAAATAAATACAGTAGAAGATTATATATTGTGTTACACCATCATGTTTTCATTTACCTTTAACTTATCTGTTAAGACTATGATAACTTTGTCAAATGCTTGTTTTTTAGAAATACTTTTGTCCAATTACAGTATAATAATTGATTATTATTAATTAACTAAAATATGTTGGTGCAAACGATTTGTACTACTATGAATTCTTTTTCCTATTATGTGTTTTGGTGCATAAGATTTTTTAGAATTTGATTTTTTTTTTTTTTGTAGATATATGAAGTTTCAATGTTTGATAAATGATACACAATGAACGAGAATTAATTTAGTTGTTTTTCCATACAATAATTATGATTAAAAATAGATAATAATACTTTTTTTGCATATATTGTTCTAGAGGGTGATGATCATAACTCATAAGTTCATAATTAATTTGAGTTTGTCAAACAAGAAAATAATAAAATTTTGTTGCCCATAAATACCTTAATTATGATTAAAAAAAGATAATGAGTCTATTGATTTGACCTGGATTGACATGATATTTTTATTTTGATTGATGTTTTATTACTTGTGGCTTGTGGGTGTTCAACAATGTGTCCATTAAAAATTTGATTTTGGGATTATCATTTTAATTGAGTTGAACAAGAGGAGATGGTAATTGGGTGAAAAACAAAAATGCAATTTTTAACACTCTTCATATATGTAATTGAATGGTGTTTTGTTATTGTGAGTCTTAGCGAAGTTGATGAAGATGAAGTCTGTTTTTATTTATTGTATATATTGTAGGATGAAATGTGAAGAAAATTTATATAATTATTATATAATTTTTTAATTATTCAATTGGTCAAAATATGATGGAATGTATATAATTTCATTTAATGTTATAATTAGCAGTACGATGTACTATGACGAAGCATGATTTATTTTTATTCTTATTCAGGTATTTGTTATCGTACGATAACAAATGACGAACTTAGTAATTACGATGACTTTTAAGCGACAACAATTTGTTGGTGGTTCATTGTATAGTTAGCCATTACGACAAAAAATGACGAGATTGCTGGTTATTTTTATGTTTTCCTAAGAGCATTCACATCATTTCTCCCGCACATTTCTCTAAAATTCACTATTAACAATCACTTTCTTGTTTTGGAGATTAGTTATTCCTTAGTAGATTCCCATATTATTCAAATAAAAAAAAGTACTTGAAATATGTTATAAAAATAATAATTATTTAGTATAATAGTTAATAAAAAATTAAGTTATGAAAAATTTAAAAAATAATTAATATTGAAAAATTAATTGGTATTAGTTAATTAATAATAAATTTATTACTAATATTAATTCATTTTTGTTAATTAGCGATGAGGTGAGTTTCAAACTCAGCACCTTCTGATCACTGGCAAGCCTTTTCTACTAGATTTCGATTGAATTGTAAGTATTGAATTGACAAATAAGTATTGAATTGACTATCTTGACCCTTTGATTGTAAGTGTTGTATTTGAGGAAGTTTTGCACAAAATAGTAATTTCATAAAATTCCCGACCCTCTTCTGTTCGATTCAGTTGGTTCAGCCCCGAGAAACAGTGGTTTCTAAACCGAAGTGAGCCGATCTTTTTTGTTTCTTTTCCAATCAACCCTAAAAATCACTCATTCCCTGAACACCCATAGTACCCTTTTTCAGTTCAGCCCCCGCTCCCTGCTCAACGGACGACGGCGGCTCCAGGTCCCGACCTCCGGCAGCTCCAACTTCTACACAGCCCAGTATGTTCTCTCTTAAGTGATTAATACTATTAATTTTTGCAATTTTATATTGAACTTAAATTTGAATTTGTGAATTAGTTGTTCTCATGGCAACAGTGTATCGCCCCTCGCTCAGCTTATGAATTAATAACTCAGATACACTTTCTAAGTCTGTGCATAACTTATATTCCCTCCATGTCAACAACATTGTGTAGTTTTGAATTTCCATGGTGCCTTTTGAATTTCGAACTCAAAGGACTCCGATTTTGAGTACTAACTAATTGGTAAGTAATTGTTATTAAGCGCTGCAATTTTTTACTAAAATTTAAAAAATCGCGACTCCCCCAAGGAAAATCTAATCTAACGGCTGTCACTTATTTACTAAGTGTCAGCTTGAATATATTTATAGATGTTATGTAATATTTAGTGAAAAATCTAAATGGAGGATCTTTTGAAATGTGTAATAGAAAGCTTGAAAACCAGTATAGGTAACATCCTAACAGGCCGAATGTGCTCACATCCTGATACGAAAGGAGGTTACTAAAGTGAAGTCTTTCGTTTTAATTGTTTTCTTTAATGCTGATGTATGTTATGTATTGTAACATTCTTCTAGGTTGAATAATTTTTTATTTTATGTGAATTATCTAATTTGTTAGGGGTGTGTAAGCTTTTGAGTAAACCTGACTAATTTATTTCTAGCAGAATCTATTCGTCAAGTTTTAGAACTTGGGATTTGGGTTCATTTTCTTAATGTATTTGTGGCAAAAGGTTGCTGCATGTGGTTGCTACAGTTTGTTTTGACTTTAAAATGCCATCTTGGTGACATATATGTGACTTCTATTTCTGTTTCTTTTTGGTATATTATAAGCGAAACTTCTGTAAGGTCATCTTTTAGTGAATCGTGGATGTTTACTAATTTTTCACCGTATTCTTGCAGAAATCTAACCTCAGAAGAAATTCAAATGGAGCATAAAAAACAATTATTAGCATTAGGCTTTGAAGGCTCAGCAAACAAGATTGGGGTTGGAGTTGTAGCACTCGATGGCTCAATCCTTTCAAATCCACGACATACGTACATTACTCCACCAGGGCAAGGATTTTTGCCACGTGAAACTGCTCAGCATCATCTACAACATGTTATTCCTTTGATAAAAGCGGCCCTTAAAGAGGCGCAGATTACCCCTGACGCCATTGACTGCCTTTGCTATACGAAGGGTCCTGGAATGGGTGGACCTTTGCAGGTTTCTGCTGTTGTTGTTCGCATGTTATCTCAACTTTGGAAGAAGCCCATTGTTGCTGTTAATCATTGCGTTGCCCATATTGAAATGGGACGGGTGGTCACTGGGGCTGTTGACCCAGTTGTCCTTTATGTCAGTGGAGGGAACACTCAGGTCCTTACTTTGTTCTACTTTTTTTTTTCAATTTCCTTATAGATGCATTGTACTCGTGCCCAAATTAAGAGAGTAACCAATCAAGCATAGATGATGACAAAATTAGTAGTAGTGTCAAGACTGTGAATATGTTTCTCAGTATTTCTTAGCTCACAAAATAATTATATCTGTGATACTAGGAGTCCTAATCACTTAAGCTGTGACTCTGTATTTTTCTTTTATGTGACGTTCTGTTTCTCAAAAGCCATCCTGCAGGTGATTGCTTACAGTGAAGGAAGGTACCGAATCTTTGGGGAGACTATTGATATTGCAGTCGGCAATTGCTTGGATCGATTTGCGAGGGTTCTCACACTATCCAATGATCCTAGTCCTGGCTACAACATTGAACAGGTGTTCAATTAGATACTATATAACTACCGTCTGATATGTTTTCCTCCTTTGTGTATTTGATAATCTTAAATACTAGGTCTTGTATTTAATTTCTGGCATGTCTTGTTTTGTATTCTTTTCTTATAAGATTACCTGTAGAAGTTTAAATAACATAAAGTCAATGGTCAGGATGTAAACTTGGGAGGACCTGCATGTTCATTAGGTAGTGTGAATAGCCTGAAATATTGTGTTTGATTATTGCCAACAATGGAGCAAATCAAACTCCTTTCCTGCTCTATTGTGCTAACAGGCAACAACTGCCGAAACATGTTTTCTAGTAATTGGAATAACTCACTCAAAATAGTACGTCCGAAAAACTGATTCAACTTTTATTTGATTTATCTAATTAGTACTCCATATTATCTTTATGAAATAGTATGTTTTTTATTACAATCACGTATTCTTTATGATATAGTACTCCATATTTCTTTTAGATTCTGGGTAAGATAGAGGAACAATATCCTTAAACTCTGGTTATGTTGGTAAGAATTATCCTAATCTCTGTTGCTCTGTCAGCTTGCCAAGAAAGGAGAAAAGTTTATAGAGCTGCCATATGTCGTCAAAGGAATGGATGTCTCATTCAGTGGGATACTTAGTTACATTGAAGCCACTGCTGAGGAGAAGCTTAAAAGTAATGAGTGTACCCCAGCAGACTTGTGCTATTCCTTGCAGGTGCTTCTTTGTTCCTTCTTCGTCGATATTTATTATCATATGGATCCATCCGTTTAAAGAACTTCACCTTATTTTGTGCAAAACGTAACTTTCTATAGGAAACACTTTTTGCAATGCTTGTGGAGATTACAGAGAGGGCAATGGCTCATTGTGACAAGAAAGATGTGCTAATTGTTGGTGGTGTCGGCTGTAACATCCGCCTGCAAGATATGATGCGAACAATGTGCTCTGAGAGAGGAGGCATGCTATACGCAACAGATGATAGATATTGCATCGACAATGGAGCTATGATTGCCTACACTGGTCTTATAGCTTTTGCACAAGGGGCATCCACTCCATTGGAGGAATCTACTTTCACTCAACGATTTAGAACTGACGAGGTCCTTGCAGTTTGGAGAGGAAAAGAGTCACCCGTCATGAATGCTCTCGCTGCATAGAATATCTCATCTTCTCATGATTGATGTATGATATTGTTATTCTGTGTCCCGATTTGTTGTCCCTTTGGCCAATGGGATATGGCTTCTTAATTGAAATTACAACACCCTGGAATACTAGTTGGAAGTAGAACAATGACTCAAGTATATGTAAAATGAAGCTACATTTTGGCTTTTTAGAGATGAGCATCATTCATTCTACTCCCTTCTCATTAATGGTATGTTTGATTGAGTTGAAATGAGGGGGGGTAAAAAAAATTTAACTTATGGGCGGTTAATTGAGCCGAAATTAGGTAAATGCTTTGAAATGTTGTTCCGATACTTTTTATTTTTTTGGATTAAGGTAAATCATAGTGAAGCATATTAAAAATATTGATTTACCTCCATTACCCTCAACTTATGAAGAGTAACGAGTTGAGGGTGATAGTAGATGAATTTATTTTCTAATTGAAACAATTTTCTAAAATTATGAACAAGGCGAATGAGGAGATTAACCTTGATTCCTCTGAATTTACCATAACACGAAAGGATTGCTCTATCGAAGTGTTGGTATCAGTTCCTTTTAAACATAATTTTGCATTAAAATTTAATAAAATGTAATATGGCAAACATTCAATTTATGATAAGTTCGTCTTGGTAACTAAAAGGATAAGCAATTAATTTAATTAAATTTACTACTTGTAACTCATATATAAAAAGATAATAAAAGTAATTAATAATTACTAATGGTAGGCACAACAAACATAATTGTTGTTAGTTATTACAGAAGTGTAACAACTTTCAACAATTTTCTGGAACATTTCACAATTTTCTATTCTAATATTCTAAAATACTTCTGACAATCAAACTTCAATTCCTAAGAACAAATTATTCATCAAAATACATTAACAACTCCCTAGCAAGTCAACACATCAAACATAATAACATACTTAAGCTAAAAAGACGACCATTCTGAAATGCTGTTCTGTCTTGTTTCGCTTTTCGGTACTCCATTTGCTTGTTGTGAATGGTGATAGACTGTTATATGAAATCTCTTGTAACAGAGAGTGAAGAACCCTTCAGACGCGCATCCGTTTCACGTCATTTTCTGGAACACTTATTTCATTGCCATTACCTCTCAAGGCATTTGCATGCCCATGGACCTGCAAGTGCACATTAATCTATACTCAACGTAATGAAGATTAGTGCAAATTAGATTAAGCAGATGTTGAGTTGTTAGGGGGGGGGGTTGATGAACGGAAGAGTAGACAAAAACATACATTTTCCTCAGGAACAATGGCGTACTTCTTTATTGGCGAAATCCAAGTATTCCCTGCTGAAGTAAAGCCACCCGAAAGTAAATCAATTCTAGGAGGAGCCTCTATCTGCTGCCCATGTGTTCCACCAATGCTCAATGTCTCAATTACTTTTGGCACATTTCTACATCATACAAAATATTTGATAAATTGTTTTTAGGAGCCTAGGAGGGGAAAGTCAAATTATTAATAGCATATAAGTCAGTTAGTCAGATATCACATTGTGGTTTTTTATTTGTGAACTAGAATATGGACTAAGAAACAGCAAAATCCATGACGAGGGAGCATAAAAGACTTCAGTAAGTATCAAAGCAATCGAAAATTGGCATAGTCATCTAGTCACAATGAGGATGAGTAGAAGAAAAAAGTCGAATTAGTATAAAATCTCAGTTAAGATATAACCAATACAAATGACTGCCTAAGATCGCATGATATGTAAGTAACTAAGTACCTGTCGAAAGAACCTCCATGGCCTAGTTGCCCATTGGTACCTCTTCCCCATGAGAAGACATCGTGATTTTCTGCAACTGCAAGAGTATGTCTCCAACCACAAGAAATCTGGACTATTTTCTGGCCATTGAATCAAAACAACATACGAGAAGTATGAAAGGGAATCCCCATGATTAGTTTTAGAAACATAAATCGATTATAGGCTAGCTATGGGATGAAGGAAGTACTTCATCTTCTGGAAATTGTACTGGTACAGGTGAGCAATGATCAACATTATCGCCAACACCAACTTGTCCGAACTGTGCATATCAAGGGAAACAAATTTCATTAGAAGTTCTTCTGAGATCCAATATTTTATAATATCAAGGATGCAAAGCCTCAAAAAGAACACCACTTAATTCTGCAAAAACAACAATGATATTATCCATCTAGAAGCACATATCAAAACCTGAATCATCTTAATATTCTGATGAAAATCACACTTCCTCAACTAGCAACCAAATGACAGTAATGACAGATGACAAAAGTACTTCATTCGCATTCAATTTGTATTTATTAAATTCAACATGTAGGAGTTAGGACACTCCAACAAGAATGGAGGTCTTATTTTTCGGAAGGTCAGGTGACTCAGGTCGACAGGCACATATATGCTGAACAGCTTAAGTTGCGTTGTAATATTGAGGAAGTTTGTAGCAATGCCAACGCACACTAGAATATATGTGTGTAAGTTCATCGAGCTGATTATGTGAACCTTATTTTCAACATGGTTGACTTAGAAAGAGACAGCGTTTTATGCACTCCCAAAGCTCTTTATATCATGATTCCATTTCTCAGGAGTGGGATCAAGACTTTTTTAGATACTCGGTATACCTTGACACAGAGAAGTGTTATTAAGAGAAGCTTTTCACCTTTAGAAGGAATATTGCTTCGAACATCAAAGAATGTACTGACCTTGTTCCAACCCCAACCATATAGTTTACCATCATTTCCTAATGCCATAGTGTGTCTCCAACCACCTGATATCTGAAGATGATGACAAATTATTAAACGATATGTAGGACAAGAAACAAATATTTTGATCTACTTGAATATGTAACAAACATCTTTCATCGATATAAAGTGGCTTTGGTGATTTCCTCGGTACTTATGCATAAAAGCTTTAACAAATTATAATTTCACAGAATATGCCTCTGCCCAATATATGGAATTGTTTATCACATTGAACATACATAGTTATAAATGATATGAAGATTGTGCAATTGAGAAAGCAGTGCCCAGTTGGAACAGAAATTACCTGAGAAATGAGTTCACCCTGCAAGGTATCTAACCTATGAGGAACAAGATGATCCTCAAAGTCTCCATGCCCTAGCTGGCCATACTTGCCCCACCCAAAGGTATATATACTTCCAGAAGAGGAAACAGATATTGTGTGCCGCCACCCACAAGCAACCAAAACCATCGCTTTGTCCTGCATTGGGCAAAACTTAAGGAATATGAATCAGAGGGTCTGAATATGAAACGACATCCACAATTCAATATGAAAAGCAGAAGCCATAAAAGGCTGTACTTTACCGTAATTACCGTGGACTTACACACATCATGATCTAACCGAAGATACAAAGATATAATCAATCAGGTGCTAAATGCTTAGAGGGCAACAAAAAGTACGGCATTTAGACAGAGAAAGCACTCGGACATTATAGACAGTCCGTGGTACGATAACTATGGAAATAGTTAAAGCAACCTTCAATTGATTCGAGTTCGTTCTTAAAAATATTTAACTAAATTTTTTTTAAAGCACGATTCTGTAATGCATGCAGGGGTTCTTGTGGCCATCTAAATGACCGAAGCCTGTCAACCAGTAAAGCACACTTGCAAATTAAGTTTTACCAAATTTTTCATTGTTTCAACTTATAAAATAGAAGTGATTTAGGGTCATCACATGGCTCATATCAAATTCATAAAGTCTTCAAGATCCTTGGGTCGGAGTGAGTACATTGAGCACCTGGATGCTTTTTGGAGAGATTAAATCAATAAAAACGAAAACAATAAGGCGTGAAAAAGATACGAAGCTTGTACCACATATACTTTCTCTGGAATTGAGCGATCGTTCCGGTCACCCAAGCCAAGGTTACCATACCTGCCCCACCCCCAACCATAGAGCTCACCATCTTCTGTTACAGCAGCTGTATGCTCAGCACCAGCAGCAACCATTTTCACAGGTAACCCCTAAACAGACACCACTATCATGAATAGGCACGTAACAATATGAAATTTTGCGTATGGTCAATGCTAATAGTTTATTCTATAACTTTGGATAAAAAATAATCGATACAGCCATTTTAAGTGTACAAAAAGAGCATGAAGTATCATAAAGTGAAACATCTACCAACATAACCAAATTCATTGCATTGCCTAGATATAGAGGGTTGAGAGTTCTAGACTGCTTTAAGGGTTCGATAAGATGTCAAAAGGGACTATAAAGCTCAAAGATGACCTCGCTTTATTTCAAGGAGGAAATTGCTTAATTGTCCTGCCGTGAGTAGGAAATGTATATCATACTTTTTCTCCAATGCTCAAGATCTTCTCAACTAACGGAACATTAGTGAACGTCTAATATCACAAACATAAAATTAAAATATGACTTTGACAAACTCTAGAGAGTAAATATTAAATTATGAAATAGGAGCTCATCCTAAGGGAGACATGCAGAAAAAGAAAAAATACATTGCTTAGAAGTGAAAATCAGAAGACTTCGAAAAGGTAAGAAAGACCAGGACCCAACAAAGATGCCTATTGGCTTTCCCATTCGAAGCTAGCAATCTACATTCTGCTGGATTATGTAGAAGATTGAACTTTTTGTTACAATAACCGGACTTAAATGTCATAGGACATAATTTCGAAGTGATTGTGTAATGGTGTAAACATATCGGAAGAATCTAAAGAACAAAGGTCAACTTTTCATTCCCCACCAACTAGTTAAGCATACCATGAAAGCGTCAATTCTTTGAGGTATTAAGGAATCTTCGGTAGTGCCAAGGCCTAGTTGGCCATTTTGATTGCGACCCCAGCTTCAAAGTAAAACATTCATAATGAGAATCCAGAAAAGAAAATTTGAAGTATAATCCATACTTGAAAGTCAAAATAGGATAGACAGAATATCTCAAAACATTTTTCTTAAGGATTTTTAGTCAGTATTGACACAATGGAAAATATGAAATGTAAAAGGTCGCCAACCTATGCAACTCGCCTTCCATGGTCAATGCAAGACAATGACTATCCCCGCAAGCAATTTGTTTGATCCGCATAGATTGCAGTGCTTTGATAGGCATAGGACTGAATAGATCACTGGAGTTCCCGTGACCCAATCTCCCAAAATCACCCCTATAACATTCAAGCATAGGACACGCTTACGAGTTATGGAAAATCCAATACCTACATCTTATTAAAAGAACTTAATGATGTTCATCAACTAATTTTCTTAGGTTAAGTAATACACGCCACGTTTTGTTTTAATTCAACAAGATTTATACATAAGTACTTATAGCAGACCATGCACATCCCAGATGTCTTTTTTATTTCTAAAATAATCAATTCTCAACAACAAAGAAAAGAAATCGAACTCTAAACTAAATCCAATCATGTTTCTGGCAATAAGCAGATTTAGAAATAAGTTGCCATCCGAAAACTGAAACAAGTAACATAATAAGCTGAAATCATGAAACTAAAGTAAGCAATACAAGATGAAATCATATCAAGACTGATTATATATGTACCATCCCCAGCTGTAGACTTGCTGTCTTGAATCCGAGTAGGCAATCGTATGATCTGCTCCACAAGAAACAGACAGAATTTCATGGTCATCCAATGCACTCAAAATGGTCGGAAACAATCGATCCTCTGCATCCCCAAGTCCAAGTTGTCCATCTTCGCCTTTCCCCCATGAACATACAACATTTCCAGCTAAAACACATGAAACATGATCATCGTCGTCTTAAACAAACTAACAAGAACTAACAAGAAAGTCCCACATTTAGCTACTGAATTTCTAAAGGGTCATTGGAACTAAACTACTGCACAACAGCAAACTGTATTACTTTATCATCTTAAAAACTCATAAATTGATATAAAAAAAAAGTTGCCATTTTTATCAAAATATCTAAATTTGTAGCCTCTGAATCCCTCAAGGGTCAGGTGAAATGAAATGCTGCACAAGCTGCAACAATCACTTGTTTGCCATGTTAGCAACTCAAAATTATGATACACTGTTCATCAATTACTATTTTACCCTTTAATTAATTATACAGAAGCAAAGCTTCAACGTGGAACCTCGACATCCATGGAAACCACAACTTCTCCACCTAACACACAACATTTGGACTGTATATCATCTCACAATACTTCACTCTTTTGGGCTAAATTCCATTTTCACTAAATTTGTCTCCCAAAAACTAAATTTGTCTCCCAAAAGGGTGATTCAAGAAAAAAATGAGTCAAAAATAATAGATGAAAATATCATATAGAAATATGATCATATATGAGTTTCCGGTTCCAGTTCTTGCAAGCACAAGTCCAAATATTGCAGACATATGAGCAAAGGTGGTTTTTAGTTCGAGTTCTTGCAATCACAAGTTCGAGTATCACACGTACATATAAGCAACGACGACTTATGGGTTCGAGTTCTTGCCATGACAAAACCCGCTAGTAAAAAAGTAAAAGGAGGATGATTATTACAAAGGGACAAATGGGCTTACACAGAAGTGCAACAGAATGACTAGCTCCAGCAGAAACAAACAACACTTTGTGAACAACAATAGGAGAATTCACTGATTGTTCTTCCATCCTATGTTTTGTTTTGTTTTTGTTATCTTAAAAATTGTTCCTTATTTGTCCAAGAAATTGGGAGAAATGATTTAATGGATCAAGAAATCAAAGGCATTGAAAAGAGAAGGGGGCATATGAGAATATTTATAATGGTAGGAGTTAGGCAAATTCTAACACTAGATTTGTTTAATACTATTTCTTAATTATTGTTTTGTCACAACCAAAACAAATTAGTACAATATTTGTTTACTTTCAACCTATTGCATATTTGCATGCTTAAAAATAATTTGGTCCAAAATAATATTTGCTTTTGCACATATGATTGAAGAATACTACTCATGAATTTACAAAAGTTTTCATGTTAATTAGTTACTAACTAAATGAAGAAAAAAAAATCGATTTAGAAGGTAAACTCAATAGTTCAAAAGTTGAGGAGACGAATTATTACTTAAATCAATAGTTCGAGTTTCTTTTCAAAATAATTAACAATAAAGTGAATTTACTTTGGAATTGACGTCATGTCTAAATAAAGCAGTTCAATTATAGTATAAAAGTAAATCGAAAATTATAATCAGGTAAAATGTCATTATCATATTGTGAACAGAACATTTCTACCAATCTTTATTATATACTCGGTTAAGTTTAGTAATCTGGTTGGTTTGCCAAAATTGAAAATTTAATTGACTTTAATCCATTTGAGATGTGTCATCATCATAACCATAAAATGTATCATAAAATATCATTACTTTGACATTCGAGCATTGGTACATGGTCATCGAGAGCATTATTAATTAAGTTAACTACTTTAATTAGTCTTCTAATACTATATATATCATTACTTTCCTTTTATACAAAATATATACATCAACACTTCCACTTCAGTAGTGAAATCACAAAAGGTTGTGTATACTCTACAACTTAATCTAAGCAAGTAAGCATATGCTTGCAATGTGTCCTTATCAATTGAATAATTGGTACCTTCCTCTTCTTTTTATATAGAAAGAGATATTTTCACGTCGATACTATTTTTATTTGAGCGTATATTTTTCGTGTGTTTATATCTTTTTAGCTAAGAGAAGGCCGAAAGTACAAAAATGTGATTCTAATTCCCTCCATGCATATCGAATAAAATTAGACATCATACCACGTTAATATTATAAATCATTAACAAAAACATTTTAATACATGAGTACATGACATACACAAATAATATCTGATAACTTAAAACGAAAAAGGAAAATAATGGATGTAGAATATTCTTTCCCGAATCAATTGTTAGTATATAGTAGTTGAGGATATTTTCCAAGGATTTCAATTGATTGATAACATGATGAATTATTTAATAATTTAATAGTTTGCATGAAACTCGTGGACGATGACTATTGACTAATAAACTATTCCCTCCGTCCCTAAAATATTGTCACATTTTGACTTTTAGTGGTCAACAAATCACGAATTAAAACATAAATATCTATTATTCTACATGCGAAAAAATTATAAAAAATTAATATTTCAAAAATATATATTGAGACGAATCTAACAAGGTCCCACAAGACTATGTTATTTCTTATTATTTAATGGGAATTCATGATTAAATTTTATAATATTTGACTAACAAAAGTCAAAATGTGACAATATTTTAAGGACGGAGGGAGGGAGTATATATTAGGAGACAAAACAATTTATGAGTCCACAAAAAAATTGATAGTGAAAGACGTTCAAATAAGAGGACCAACTGATGAAGTATCACATGGGATTTCTGGAGTATGAAAATGTGACAATTGATAGATAGAGAGTACTCTACTTATTGCATTCTCAATAGTAATGTACTACTCCTAGTCCTACTTATTTACGTTGTAGGAGCTTTTAGCTTTGAAACCTTCACCAACCAATTCTGACCTTCATATGCATTCATTGCTAGCATAGTTTCTTTCTCAATAATAATGTACTTATACGAGTACAACATATAATATACTCCCTCCCCGTCCCTAAAATATTGTCACATTTTAATTTTTGTTGGTCAAACATAATAAAATTTGATCATGAATTCTCATTAAACGGTAAGAAATGATATAGTCTTATAGGACCTTGTTAGATTCGCCTCAATATATATTTTTGAAATATCAACTTTCTATAATTTTTTTGCATGTAGAGTAATAAATATTTACGTTTTAAATTGTGTTTTGTTGACTATCAAAAGTCAAAATGTGACAATCTTTTAGGGACGGAGGGAGTAGTAAATAACGAATATAGATTTTATTAACCAATAAGTACTAGTTAAAATAAAATATGAGACAATTGTTTTCAACGAAAGTTACGTTGAACCCAAAATCTCCTAACTGTAAGCTTCTGATTGAGAGTCTGGGTGAGATGTCACCAGATTATTGACTCGTTGATAAAAAATTTGAAGAAACTAAATTGGAAGTATTGAGCAAGGACATGTAGATGAGAATCTAAGTCATAGCCTGATAACACGTGGAATTGTTAGAAGAAAAAAACAAGTTGGTGCTCGGCTATGGCTGAGTCTGACTGAGGCTTGATTGAAAGTCTAGCTCTCGTCGGTGCAAACCAACTAGCACTATTAAACCGACTGACGAACCAACCATATGGTTTCTATACGTTTTGATTAAATTGCTTGTGAGAGCCGAGAGGGGTAATGAAAAGAAAATTACAGATAAGTAGGGGCTAAATTACGACAAACATAAAATGGAGGATAATTAAAGTAAAATAAAGTAGGGGGTTAAAATTTAAAAAAATAATGGGGACTAGAATGACCTTCCTCCAAGAAGAAAAGAGTTTTTTTAACCAACTCAACTATTAATGTTTTTAATTTTATTATATTATCTGTTACGTATATATATTTCAAATATTTGACTATACTAAATAATACTCTCTCCATAACTAAAAATATGTCATATTTTGACTTTTGTTGGTCAATTTTTATAAAATTTGACGATGAATTCTCATTAAAGGTAAGAAATAATATAGTCTTATGGGATCTTGTTAGATTCGTCTTAATATATATTTGTAAAATACTAACTTTTTATAATTTTTTTTTGCATGTAAAAGAAAAGATATTTACATTTTAAATCGTGTTTTGTTGATTACACAAAATTAAAATACGACAATTATTTAGGGATGAAGGGAATATCATATAAATCAAATATTGAAAGATCTGGATTCTGGGGGCAACCGTCGGTAAGAAATAAATTTGAATTCTCTTATAATTTAAGGAGGGAGGAAATACTAACATTTTTTTCAAAATTCCTACGGCATGTGACCTCCATCTTAGACAGTAATCATATTTGGATGCAGCCATGCAGGACACAAATTTAAATTGTACGCTTATTATAAAGGGCAAATGGCAGCAGCAATCACCTATGTTTCCATAATGTTATCAGTTCATCACCTATGTTTTAAAACATACTAGTCGATCACCTATGTTTAAAAACATGTCCCAGTTGATTCTTCCGTTAAATTTTTCGTTAGGTTGCTGTCTAGTTGGTCACGTGCCGAACATGTGATAAATTGAAAGGCTAATTTAGTCAATTAATGTCTAGTTTCGTTTGTTATGTTAGCCTTAAACCCCAAATCAATCCTATACTAAGCATCATAACTCAAGGCAAGAGTACAACAATGCTACATTCTTCATCATCAATTACCAACTAAAACATCCACTATGGCTAAGCATACAGCTAAAGTTATTCCTTTCAGAAATTTCTTCAAACACTTTGTAAGCAAAATAGTGTTCTTCAACTCCTCCATCAAATTTCTCGTCCTCCAATTTCTCAATTCTGTGTTCAAAGTATGCAAGTTATAATAATACATACCCATTCATAAATCAAATTATAAAATAAGATCCCAAATTCGACAAGCCCAAAAGACCCGACCCGAATTATCTTTCTTCCTTGATGTTTTTTTCACGCATAATTGGCCGCAATACTTGCAGTAGATGTTTCGAAAATTTTCCTCCATCAATTACCAACCATTAATTAAGTGTATGAGGACTCAAAATTTTTTCCCAAGCTTCAATTGAAGGATTATGGTTCATAGCCGGGCTTCAAATTGATTTGGGGCTGCTATTTTTCAAATTAATTGTTAATTTTCTTTCCCCAAATTTGATTTAAGTGAGATACCCTAAATACCCTTACTACTAAGTCATGAGAACCTCACATGTGGCATTTAACGTTTGGGTTACGGAATCAGTGATTGATTAGTATGTTTTTAAACATAGGTGATCAACTAGTATGTTTTGAAACATAGGTGATGAACTGATAACATTATGGAAACATAGGTGATTGCTGCTGTCATTTGCCCTATTATAAATGTCATTTATTAGAAAAGAAAAAGAGTTCTATTTTAATGTGTTATAAATTTAAATTGTACGCTCATTACAACTGTCATTTGTTTGGAAAGAAAAAGAGTTTTATTTTGATGTATTATAAATTTGATGATGATTCAATAACCTGATAACGTTCAATCTAAACTTCCAACCAGGAAAACATATAAGGACATGCATATAATAATTGTTTTCCTCCCACCTTTGTAAAATATCAATATATATGACAAAATTGGCAACTAGAATATTCATCACTTACCCTTCTGATTGGGACTCAAATTTGCAACAAAAAAAGGAACAAATGTTGGTAACACATGTGATGTTGAGCATTATTATTATTATAATAGAATATTATCAAAATGTATTTTACTTTTCTTAAAGAACAAAGCTGATCATTTTGACCATTTTCGGCTAATAATAATGCAAGGGGACCAACATAATAACCACAAATATATAAAGCACCTTCACCAATTAGCTAGCTTTCTAAATTAAGTGTGAAATTTCTGCACCTAATCTCTTGCCGGAAGACAAACATATTGCTCCAAATTTGGGAATTGTATACCTTATGATCATCTTTTGCGTAGGACCACGAATCTTTTTTTAAACATTGAACATTATTGGGTATGAGAGCTCAATATGTGGTGTTATCTAATCCAAACTTTCATTAAAGAGTTTTTAAGTTCTCGAGTCAAAAGATTGTATTCATACCTGCTAACGAAAAAAAGTATTGCACATTGAAAAAAACAATATTAGACACGAGATAGATCTTATCATTAATAATAAATATGTATGCACAATCTAAGTGAAATTGATGATTGTGTTATGTGTAGCATAAGAAAATAATACTTTCCCGATCTTTTTTTTATTTGTCATCCTAACAAAAGAAATCTTGAAAATACTTGTCACTTTACTATGGATTTGGTCCTACTTCTTACATTTTCATATATTAAACCATTTTTAAAATTTATATATTAGCTCTAATTAATTAAAATAGTACAAGTGTTTAATATTGTGGATGAGGAGTATTAAATCTTGAGCTATACTCATTTTACTCGTTTATATAACGTACGTCCACATAAATATAGCAGAAAATATAAAAAATAAAGTTTATTACTGTCCCCATAAACTTTATTTAGTTAAATTGTCCCCCCACATTAATTTACTCTACCAAAATACAGAACCTTAATGAATGAAAATGATACTTGAAAAGTTCAGTGGGTAATTATATGCTCATGATTCAGATATCAGAAGCATTACTTTAAAATGGTGTGGTTGAGTTTCATAAATTCCTTAGTTGAGAACCATCAACCTCTAGTACTTGATGATTCAATGATAAAAGTTAGGATAGATTATGATTGAAGGAGACTCATCGGTGTTCCTATATTGAATATGATAAACCACGCTGACAAAAGTCGATAAGGTTCCACTGTAAAACGAAATGATATTTAAGGAGATGATCAAAATGAAACCATTTGGCACGCCACTAATCAAAATGAAAAGACTACAAAATCCAAACGCTCGACTTCATAATTGAATTATAACCAGCTATAATTGTAATAGAGTCAACACTACGAAATTGGTAGCTCTTAGCGAGCCAAGTAAAAAGCAAAGACTTCTGCTGGACGATCAAAGACATATACGACGCATGACGAACGCTCTTTCTTTCAAATAATCACATTATTGTTAGAGAACAATCATACAATTGCTCCCTAAAGCAACCAAAACAAGTTAAGGGTATGCATGTAGAGAAAAACTAACACATTCTTGAGCTAAATATAACATGTAATCCTAAAAATAACAGCAACAGACCATAGCTTCAAAAGAGAGGCTGTTTTCACCCCCAATTATCGCATCTGTGTTCTTTGCGCATTAATCTTCAACGAGATGAAACTCACTTCCTTAACCAAGAATGAAATATCGCAACCACCAGCAAAATAATGCTCGGTTCTTTCAACGACCCAGAAATCTACCATCCGGAATATTGAGCCTGTGACTTTGAATTGCTGGACCTACCTCCCTTGTCTTTGTATGTGTTTCGACTGGTGCTCTTCTTCCCACCATGTGCTGCTTTGATTGCCCGTTTTCTTTGCTTACTCAGTCGCTTTTCAAGTTCGGGATCATCCTCATCACTTTCTTCCTCTTCAGGATCATTTTCTTGCTGGGTCTGCTCAACATGTTCATGATCATCATTTAGCTCCAATTGACTGTCATCACAGGGACCATCTCCGGGTACGGGATTATCAACATCCTGAAAGAGCAAAAGGCTTTTTTCATGTCTCTGCACTCAACTCAAAAAAATTACACTTACTACGTTCGATAGCACCAAAACTAAAATAGCAAGCGACCACTGCTATTTGTTTTTTACAACAATAATTGGAAGGGTGAAAATGTGAACAGGCAACTAAATTTCAACTATTTGTAAATATAAAAATTAAACTTGACTATTCATGTTCAGGCAGGTATCCATTGTCTCAAAAGAATAGTTCGGGGTATCCAATGAAGGCCGTAGTACTGTGTCTGAAGGATGGCAGGAGCAGCTAGAACGCAAGTTTTTCTCTGTTTAGCATCCTTATCGCCACATAAAACACCACATTGAAAGAGGCAGCAGATATTTCTCAACATAACCCTTCAAAGGGTCCCTATATAGGACTTAATAACAAACATTTACCAATCATCAACACCAAGATTCCCTAAACTTGTCCAATACTCCTCACTTTATATTAAGTAAATGGCCTATTATAGTAAATCCACATTTGCTATATTCGTGAAAAAGTTGCATGATAAAGAACAATTGAATATAATACTTCAATTGATCCCATGTGATATTTATACTTCGAACAATGCTATTTTTACTTGACACATCTAGAAATGAAAAATAATATAATATGAAATTATAGGAATAAGCAACACCGCAAATAGTGGCTTACCTCCTCTAGCAAGTTTAGAGATTCAATTCTCCTAATATCCGCCTCATCAGGGTTCTCTAGATTAGATTCTTCCTCGTCCGTTTCTTCATTATCTGAAAGGTCCTCCTGATTTCCTTCAATAAACTGAAATGAAATTGAAAGAAAATATTAAATGGTGGTATGATGCACTATACTTCATACAAGTGGAATTATTGCTCTATATGATGGATGATCCTCGCATTTTTTTGCCTGGTAAACCATATAAAAATAAACAAGTTGATTACATTGATAACTTCAGAGAACAACACAGCAAACATACAGATTCTATTATTACTTTCAGTATGAGGAACTTGGCTGGGTTCAATGTGAGGAGAAGCCAACACAGGTCAGTCTTACCCTCTCAATAGCAACTTGATCATGCCTAGTAAATCCACTTGCAGCAAGGTTAACGTCCAGGGAATCTGTAGCTTTCTTTATATCTGTAAAGCGTGGCCAGCAAACCTGATCTGGCTCTCCATCTGAATCATTGGAGTCGTCTACATTTTCTTGGAAGGATAAACCAAATCTGTAGACACAATGCAATTGTGTGGGATCAGTGATGGATGATATTAAGTGAGATATCTGTTCATTAAGCAATCAATTTAACTCTTCATATAGATGAGAAGAGCAGAAGATAAACCAAACTAAAAATCAAAACTTAATGAAAAGCTAAATAGATAAAGTCAATCCGCATTCCAAACTTGGTAAATGATTTCTTTCAGTTAAGTGAACAACTATGCAACGTTAAAAAGTGAAACCACTTAAACAACTAAGTGGAGTGGCAGTTGCAGTTGCACATTGTCTTGGGCTAAAAATGAGAGGTTAAAAGCAACCTGTTTATACATGGGAGTTTATTGTTAAATAAGGTTACAGGAGACTTAAGTACCAAAGTCCCATCACATTTTTTTCAATCAATTTATCTAGCAAAAAAAATCATTAACTAAGCAATATTATATATTGAAATGAGTCACGAACCTTTTATGAAAGAATTTAAAAATGCATTCCACGTCACGATCGAAGTACCTGAGAAGAAGGGAATACAAAAAAGAGCCTTTTCAATGAAAGACGTGGGGAAACTTTCACTAAAAGACTTCTGAAAAGAAGCAGAAGCTAGGAGTTGGAGAGAAATATACATTTCGGCGTTACGATGGGAGACTGACACCATTTGAGGGAAATCAATCAATGTCACTTTTTCATTATCATCAATCTGCAAATAAATAAAAACAAGAGTAAGACTAAAATCTCATATATGGCAAAGCCAAACCAAGCCTATACCACTGGATGGAGATATATAATGTCAAACAAAGAGTACTATCTAATCTAATTTCTCAACTTGTCATACACCTAGGAGAATGCAAACGATTGATACTATTGAGAAATATATTAGAAAGAACTGAGTTAGGATGAAGTAAATAATCTCTAAGCAAAAAACTAGGAATATTAATTGAAGGAACTGAAAATCGTGGAAGGAGAGAAAATAACCTGACATAATTAGTCATTTTAACTAAGATAAGAGTACATACCATTATGTTAAACTCATTAAAATCACAGTGTATAAGTCCATGCTCGGCCAACCGAACAACAAGAGCAATGATAGTCTCAAAGATCATATCCGGATTTGGTAACTGCTTAACCTGTACCCTGTATAAATTACAATAACATAAAAAACCTTCGACGCACCACAACTTTAATTAACTATCGGCATAAAATAAAAGCAGGGACAAGCAAGACCTGATATAACGAAGATACTCCACATGTAACAAAGTGAGTAAGAGATAAAGTAATTTCAGTGCAGCATTACTGCTAATCCACAATTATTAACAAGGAGATTCCAACAAAATTGCACTCTCAAAAGGTAATATATGTATCATGCATTTTCAAACAAAACAAGGTCTTTATGCTCATCAAGTGAAAGGTGTGAATGCTCAAATATTTCCTCAAAGCACCCTACTGATCAAGAGTGGAGCAAATGATAATCTAACTAACAGTATCTCGGCTAATTATAGGAATTACAGGACTCAGCTATAATCATCAGAATCAGTAACATACTAAATTGCTTGAATTGAAAAAGTCTATACAGCAGTAACAAAAAATTCTATAAAGTGAAACCCTTACAGGGGATAACCATCAATGAGGGACATAATAACACAGTGCCTATTGCAGTCTACAGCATTTGGGACAGGGAAACCATGCTCCTCCAATGCCTGAACACAGGAAATGTCAATTCAACAATCATAGAAAATTTCCATACGCCAACCAAAAAATCACACCAATAGCAGAAGGTCACCTTCATAAAGGCAAATTCTTTGAGAGCAGCAAGTCGTGATAAGTAAAGCCAATTGAAACTACTGCGATGTTTTAGATAATCACGCTTAGACTTGACTGCCCTAAAAGACGTTCTACCAAGCCTGTGCAACTTCATTGCTAAAATAGTACCATCTTCCTTGGCTACCTCAAAGATATCTATCAACCAAATCAATGTAAATACCAAGTGTAAGGAAATTACAAAAGCACTATACTAAAAATTAGAACGCAATAACAGTGAAAGGGGAAAAAACTAACCCGACTCTTTCCCCACACCAAGTTGACGACCAACAGAAGAAAATATGCCACGGTTTACCAAAGTCTTTATGGCAAGGAAATCATAACCCAAATATGTCAACCGAAACCCATCATCTACATTTAAAGAGTGAACAGATAAAAATTAATATCATTGTAAAACGTTTCCTTAAGTTCATGGAAAATTGGAAATAGTAGCAGAAATATATTCAAATAATGGGAAACTCACATTTAGATGAGTCATGGTGTACGAGCTTATGCTTGAGCAAATTTTTCAATACCTTGTATGTGCCTCCATGCCTAATTCCCGGAACAAGTTACACATTAAAGACTTTCTTACAAGAAAACCACTGAGTGCAGCCTACCGAAACTTTAGCAATAGTGAACATACTTACAGATACAATTGGGCCATATTTGCCTAACATAGTACTCACTTCATCGCATTACAAAAATATAGTGAAGTTTGATTTCAGTTGTCAAAATTAACAAACTTTGCAGCCTTAATCCACACATCACTTCGATTTGAAATACAATTATCATGTTAATAGCGAAAGAGGTTGAAACTACTATCTTTTGATATATTTTCACCAACTCAAGTCCACACTTAACAAGTCAACCACCAGAATCAAAACTGGACAATAAACAGCAAAAATTACAGATACAAAAAATTAGCATCCAATTCTAAAGCAAGAATTATATACTAACAATTAACAATTAAATTCAAAACGAACGGAAATTGAATTAGCATGTTTACTTGAGTGAAGCTATGCGACCAATGAGCTCAGCTGGCACAATCTCATGCTGAAATAAAAAGGGTATTTAATAAACAGGCGTTTAGAACAAAAATACAACAACTGATACAAAAATCAATCAAAAAATTGTATCCAACAAAATAAAACAGTTAATAAATCAAAGAAATTAGAATATCTATGAACAGTAAACAATAAAAATTGGAAAAGAAACATACATTCCTCATGCCCATCTCAACGGCAGTGAGAACCCTGAAATCATCCTTGGATAAATACCTCAAAACATTCACATCCAACTTCATCTTCTACTTCCCTTTAAATTTATCTGCCAAATAATTCACATGTACTATTAACGATTCACAATTGTTTGCTGGAGTCAAAATTGCAGGGAAAAAGTGGACAAATTCTGTTTATTGAAATCAAAATTGCAGAAAAATAGCTTACTAATGGTTTTTATAAAATCAAATTGCAGCTAAAGGGGGGTGGCAAGGAAAAGAGGGTTGAGGTTTAGGGTTTTGCTGCTGCGATTTTGTTTATTATTCTATTTATTGAGCGTTTATACGTAAAAAATCAGAAAATTTCAAAACATTATTCAAGTAAACAAAAGAAAAGAAGAGAGTTTATATTTATACTAGTCGTTTGTACACAGTCCAGCCTGTGGGAACTTATTTTTCTTATTGAATTTCTTTTTTGTATAACTAATTAGATATTGATACAAATTTTATAACACATATATGAAAAATATATATATATATATAAAGATCATATATATAATTTCAAAATTGAATTTGAAGGAACATAAATACATCAGTATTACATACAAAAATAAACTATTTTAAGTTACTTGATAAATAGTTAAATGTAAGTTTTTTTTAATATCAACACATGTCACTTCATGATTGGCCATATGAGAACATGGGGCTTCATTTTTTTGTAAACGTAACTTCTAATTCCCCCTTCCCCAATTATATATAGAGTAGATTTGGTTAAAAATAATTAATTTTTGGTTTATTTTCATTTTGCAGCTTTTACTATCGGCAAAATTTTTAAAGTGCATCATAATTCTATAAGTCTCAAATTGCACCTTATACTACGAGTTGTCTCATTTATCACTCTAAAACGCTAATTTTAAATTGAATTTCGTTTAAAAGAAGGACAAATTTGGAGCATCACATATATTAAACTTTTGAGGCACTTTTACAAATAATTAAACTTGTAAATTAAAAATTAACCCTACCCCCTTCATCTTCTTCATCAAACTCACCAAACCCTCCCCACCCCACGCCAACCTACAGTTAACACAAATCGTTAGATTTGATGAGTTGGTAAATTTGTTTATAAATAAATGTGGTAGCTTAAATGTACTGGTTAGATGTTAGAGCATAGCTCATAGATGCAGCTGAAGAACTAAAGTTAGACCGTTTAGTTATATGTAACAGAGGTCTTGGTGCTCTCAAAAGGTACCCAAATTTATTGTGTTCTTTCATTCTTTGATGAAAATGGGTTATTGTGTTTTAATAGTCAGTTATGGAGTAATTTTTCTTCTTTAGTGTATCATTACAAATAAAGAAAGGACAATGACAACAATTACTAGTACTAATGGGAAATATTTGTTTACCCGCACCCCACCCCCCTTTAGTTTGTTCTATTTGGTTGTTGATGATGTTGTGATCGAGAAATGCTTAGTTTGAGATCTTGTTGTCTAATGGTAAGCTGCGTACTATGACTCATAATTTGTGGCCAATATCTCATGAAGGTTGGCTTGGGATTGGGGGTGGGAGGTGGGGGAGGGTTCGATGAAGAAGATAAAAAGGGTGGGGTTAATTTTTACAGTAATTTACAAGTTTAGTTATTTATAAAAAGTGTCTCAAAAGTTGAATATAAGTGATGTTTCAAATTTGCCCTTCTTTTAAAACAAAATTTAAACTAAATTGACGTTTTATGGTGCAAAATAAGACAAACCGTAGTATAAGGTGCAATTTGAAGCTTATGATAGTATTAGGGTGCACTTTAACATTTCGGCGATAATAAAGGTGCAAAACGAAAATAAGCAATAATTTTTTCTTTATCTTTTTGTGTAAATAAAAAAGAGGTAAAATTGATATGATTAGTACTTTTTACTTATTAGATAAATTTTAGGAAAATTAGAACATGAGACTTCTTAATCACATAATGTAACTTGTGATGACTTCTTCTCATATTATATATTATAATATTTAGCGATTATGATATATTATTTCTAATTGCTTTTGAGTATATAAAATGTATGTCATCTAACTAATTTAAAATTGAAATTTTATAAATTAAATATAATCATAAATCATATTTAAAAACTCCAACATTAACTATTTGATTTATTATTAATTATTAAGTGAAGATGTGAGAAGATGTTGATGTTTAAATAAAATTATGGCCACACTAGCACCTTTTCATGTACCTGCCTTGATCAATAGGTAACTATTACAAGAATAAACCCAAAAAGTACTATATTCAAGGAAAATTTACATTAACGATTGGGCGCAATTTACTGGCAAAAACTCATAAAACCCATTTGTCCAAACAATATAATAATTATAAACTTTTGCGAAATTGACTTGGCAAAAAAATCTGATTAGTCTTTGAAAATTATAACTGATTAACTTACAATCCATTAAAGAGACCTTAACTGAGCAAATCACCTGACTACATCAAAACTTGAAATTCATTAACATTTATGGCTTGTTTCATCTAGGTACTTCAACCTATCCAGTAGAACTTTTAAAGATCGGGGTTTTTGAGCTTTTTAGTACAAAGTTAATCTTAGCAAGGGTATTTGTCAAACAACATCCATTAACTAACCCACCCAATCTAATAAATTAACTACACCTTAGTTCTAAGTTCTAACCAAGCCTTCTTCACCCTCTTCCCCAAAATTAGTCATGCCAAAACGGAGAAATAAAATATTTAATTCGGTTTCATGTCTTAGCCTTGAAACCTCTCTTTTTTTTTTTCTCATTAAGTTGGGCTATTGTCGATGGAATTTCTTCATTAATTGACATTCATAATAAAGCTAAGTTGCTTGTAGAATACCTTTTCTTATAGATACAAGAACTCGTCATTTCGATCTTTTCGTGTTGTAAACATTTTATACCGCCTTGCAGTTTTTCAACCTTCTCCTGAAACATATGTCCTAAATTTTGAAATTAAGAGTTCCAAATTTGCATATAAAATTGAGAAAAATCAAAAGTAAAAAATTTTAGGATCGATAAACTACATTCATATTATCGCAAACATATATTCGCCGTGTAAAGTGATAAACACAAGTAATTGTAACGATTTAAAGCTTTCAATTATGTGGCATTATTATGAGATTAACATAAGAACTTATAACTTCTTGTGTATGTTGACGTTCAAGTAATCGAGTTAGTTTATTATACCAAATATTATTGCAAAGACATTACTACTTTCTAATCAACCATCCTTATCTAATTAAAGAAACATTCTTTGATGATCATACCTAATTTTTTTAACCTTATCTTTTTTATTACCAAGGTAAATAATTTCATGAATTTTACTAAGAATGTATTTTTATTCTACAAACTAAGAACAACTAGGAATGTTTCAAACTAGTCATGTCTCCTAATAATTACTTCCTACTACCATAAATTAAGGTCACATAATTTTTTCAATCACATTAATCTGTTTTGATTATCCTCAGTACATCCCATATTCCATGTGCTTTTGCTACTCAAAGCCTTAAAGGAATAAGCATTTTATTGCAATGGCCATTAAAGACTATCTCTTCTTGAAATCCCAAAAAGATTGTCAAGCTTCATATGTTAATATGCATTGAAACTTGACAATGTTATTGGGACAAAGGAAGTTGTTGTTAGAAAATGATGCATGAAAGTTGAAAAATCGAAGGGTGTGATGTTATAGGGGTAAAAAATCAATTGTATATGGTCATTGTGAGATATGGTATGCTTAGCTGGAAAACGAGGGAGTTTAAATAGGAGTGTAAAATAAAACCACTCTTCAAATTCGTAGTGTGGTTTTGTATTTGTGTTGTTTTGCCGCACCAAAGACAAAGTCTCACCGCTCTCCCCCCCACCCCCACCTCCTACCCCCGCCCCCTCTTCTTGTCAGCAAACGCCTCCTTTCAGATAAATTCGAAGTTGGGTTGTTTTATCTTGTTGTCTGGTATGTTTTATTTTGTTCTTTTAGCTTCAATGTTGTAAAGAATCAATCTTTTGTTAGTTTTAGAAACATGGTTTTTGTTGAATGTTGATATGTGAATTATATGATCAGGGATAAATATGCCCTCTTTGATGCCGAATTCTTGTTCTGTGCTTGATTGTTTTTGTCTTGTTGGTTTGATTTTTTGTAATGCATATGTTGGTAGCAATTATTGATTACATGTTTATGAGTTTTCTTGGGTTTGGATGGTTGTAGTTGTTGCTGGTGAAGAATGCCTTTATATAAAGGGAAGCCGTTTCCTTTGGTTGAAAGGCCGAAAGGGTTGAAACCACAACTGTCTGTATTCCAAGTTCGATTTACAAAGGAAATCTTCACTGATTATAGGTACATTGTAATTTAACTCCAGAAGATGAGGAGAATTAGTACTATCTGGTTTAGACTAATCTGTGATTCTATTTCTTTGTAGCGAGTATCTGAAGAGGATAACCTTTTACCGTAGGAGGGTATGGTCATGTGAGGTAACCGGGGACGGTAATATGACATTTGAAGAGGCTTTGGTCTCTGAGAAGAAAGAGCGTAACCAAGCTCAGCTATTTCCAAATGAGCTTGTTGCTCCTGTTCTCTCAGATGTTCAGTACTGTAAGTTCACCACTCCAGTTTTACGGATTTTGATTGCTATAACATTATTGAAGTCATTGAGTTCATATATATGTGGTTTCTATTGCATATCCTATTAGAATGAACTGTGTTAGTGATGCATATAAGATTTTTCTCCCTTCCTTTATACACATTTGTTGTTTTGCATTGAGTTCCTTGTCGTAAGTCAAAGTTGAATCCTTTGTTGCCTTAACCTATCACAGTATAGATATGTGTTTGATCGTCTTTAAAATGGTTAGATTGGCATTGAGTCAAAATAAAGAAATATCTCCTCATTAATGCATATATCTGGAAATTTTGCCTATCCTGAACATAGTTTCATTTAATCTTTTAACTTTATATTCTTTTTGCACGTTAGTATTTGATATGTAGTTCTAAATACTCTATTGACTTGTCAGGCATGGCCACATTAACACAGCTTGTAGATTACATCATCGCAAAGTTTCAGGAACCATTGTCGGAGGGTTGTGAATTATATGGAAAAAAGAATAATCATGTATTTCCATGCAAGGTTCTTAAAATTTTAGAGGACGGTGGCGTAACTCAGTATAAAGTTTTGTGGCTTGATTACAATGGTAAAGTAACTGGATGTGCTTTGGTGAAGGAATACGATCTGTTGAGGGACGAACTGCCTTTTACTAGACATGTTCTAGAGTCTTTTATTAAAGTATCAACTTACAGAAAGCTTCCTTGGGTTATCCATGATAGTTTTGCTAAGCAGCATGGCATCTCAACTGATCTTCCTGCTGCGAAGGAAACTGAAAAACACCCCTTACAGAAAGAAATTGCTGTATACAGTCGGAAAAGAAAGAACATGATTGTTGTTTGTAGTAGGAAAACAAAGAAAACTGAAGATGGAAAAACTATAATGGTAAATAAAACATTTCTGCTTTTATTTTACGTCTTCTGAACCTTTTTGTCATGATTATTTTGTTTGGGCATTCTCCTAATCTTTTTGATTTTCTATTCAGGGAGTTGACAACGGGAGAGTTGCCCATAAAGGTTGGTTACACTCTTTCACGCACTTCTCATATTGGAGGACTTGACTTGGTGGCCATCCCATATGCTCTAGATTTTATTATCACTTGGTGCATTTAAGTCCTTTTTCCTTTCCCAATGTTGTCTTGAGCAATCTTTCTCCTTATGTGTTGTGCTGTTGTTTCAAACATATGCATAATTCTCTTTCATCTTTTGTTAGTGCATGCGGAAGGCCAATTACTCAATGGTCATTTTGTTAAATACCCGATTGAAGATTTATTGGTATCACCTGGTGTTGATGATCCATCTTTATCTAAGCGGCCTTCTCCTTGCCGAGATTTTAATGTTCCAATGGCTTGTGTGGGGGACCTATTGATGTTATGGGAATTTTGTACATCTTTTGGAAGATTTCTCCAGTTGTCACCGTTCTCTCTTGAAGATTTTGAAAGTGCACTTTGCCACAAGGACAACAATGTCCTCATTGCAGAGTCTCATTTAGCTCTTCTTAAGTTGCTTGTAAAGGATAAGGGGAAGTATTTAGAAACCTTATTGAAGAAAAAACGAGATGCAAAGGTATGTTTATAGAGAGACTCTCATAAGCCCTTTACAGTGAAAATCATGATTTATGAAATATGTAAGAATGCTTTTCTTTTCTCTTCGGAGGGGAAAATGCTTTCATCTTCCTGTTGGCATGCTCGTTCTTGAGCTAATCCTCTTTTGTTTTGTTTCTCTAGATCACATCGGTAACATGGTCAGATTATTTGTCTGACTTCTTAGAGATGCCGGAGGTTGCTGAATTATCAGCTCATTGTGCAACAATTAGAAGTGCTCACTATGGCCGTCTGAATGTTCAAGTTAAGTTAAGAATACTGGGACAACTGGTTACCCAGGCACTTGAAACAGATATTTTCAGAGAGGATCTGGATGATAGTATTGATGTGCGGCAAGCTCTTTCAGCAGCAAGGAGAGATGAAGCCCTTGAGGATGGAAGAAGGAAGAGAGAAGAAAAACGTCTGAAAATTGCCTGGGATACCAAGGTATCAACGGCCGGTAGATTGGAATTTGATGGAAATAACTCAGGAGGCCCTCCAAATGGGAATCAAGGTTCACAAAATGGAACAGTTCCAAATACATTAAACCGAAAAGGCTCCCTGTCTGGAACAAAACGTGCACTAGAGAGCAGGTTAAGTGTAATCATTATTATTGTTATTTGCCACTGGACAAATTAGTTTCTTGAGCATGTGTTTTTGTTTACTTATTTTAACTTGTTTATCTTCCTTCTGTGTTCAGTAGTGGGTCTGAGGAAGCATGCACCTCACACAAAAAGAATGACAGGAACCAGAGGTCAGAGACGGATGCAACTCCAGGAAATGTAAATCCTAAGAGAGTTGTGCATAAGATGATGAAAGATGGGATCAAGGAAGTCATAGAGAAGAGAGATAAAGAACAGAGGGTATTGATTGCTCTCTCATGTTCTGTATCCCCCAAACCTTAGGGTCATGTTCTGTATCCCCCAAACCTTAGGGAAGTCACAACACAAACACACATAAATAAATTAGCTGTGAGCAATCTTATGTTGGCTTATTTCTGCAGAAAGAATATCTTGAAAGGGAAATAGAGAAAAGATATGTATGCACTCATCCACTAGGAAAAGATAGATATCATAACAGGTATTGGTTTTTCCAACGCGATGGAAGAATATTTGTCGAGAGTTCTGACTTTTTGAAGTGGGGCTATTACTGCACCAAAGGAGAGGTATGGTGCCGCTTTATAAGGACTTCCTCACGTTTATTCTTAGCCATATATTACTTACTGCTCTCCTTATTTCCCTTTAAACATTTCTGTTGCTGATTATATGACAGCTAGATGCACTAATGGAGTCACTTAACCCAAAGGGTGTCAGAGAGAGGGCTTTGAAGAGACAACTTCAGAGATCGTATACCAAAATATTGTAAGTCATAGTGTTGCGAACATGCACACATACTCTTTTTCCTTCTGTGCTGCAGATATGGTTTAGTTTTATGTATTAGAACAGTACAGTTCGGTGTTTGTGCGTTAGTACATTATCAACCATGGTCGTCTACGATTTACTAAGGATCATCATCTGATAACTTCATCTTTCATCTAGGTCGAATGCAGTAATGTACTGGACATTACTCCCATGATCATGAGATTTTATGAGTTCCATCTCCCCAAGTTATTGAGCTCCATCTTTGATTTTTGTGGTCAATTTGTATTACCTGAACGAATAAATTATGCATTTCTTGTACCTTCCGGAGTTACTCCTTTATTACTTACAGAGTGCAATCACTGCAACACGCCATAATTTATGGTCACTTTTAATGCGTGCTTTCAACGCGCATATCTTGTTGTTTCTGATTACCCCCTTTAGAAAGGCTTTTTACATTGTCATTTGGCTTCTATTAGCAAAGTAAATTAGATATGTAGTAATATTATAAATCCAATCTTCTTCTTCTACCCTTAAAATGCATTTTGCAGTTTGGCACTTAAGAAAAGAGCCGAGATTGCAGCTCAGAGGCGTGAAGTTGAAGAGGATGATTCTGATCATGCATTTCTGAATTATTTTAACAGCTTGGGAGTAGAATAGATGGTTACTCATGGACCTATGTACAACTGCCGCTAACCTCCGGACATGTACAAGTGCAACTAACCAGTATACCTTGCAGCATTTCAAGATTTAGGGGAATATTTATCATTAGCAGATAAGCATACCCATTATATTTTGCAATAGATTCTTTTCGGGAATTGTCTATTATGAACTGATGATGGGACAATATTGGCCTATTGTAGCCTCATGTTAATAGAAATTAGAGAACAGAAATGGAGTTGTTATGAGGATATGTATAATATTCTCTCCAAAATGTGTTATAGTAAGTGTATTTCCAGGTTAATGACATGGAGAAGATCGACTGAAATATGCCGAGCCTTAGGCTTGATGAGTTGGTTCGACTCGATAAAATTTCTTGCATATGAGTTGCAACTGAAAGGCAATCTAGTGGTTCAATGCAGTTTTCAGTACATCAAAGATGGATAATGTTTGATGTGCCAACATGATTGTATGAAGCTCACTGATAGAATAATGGAACCAGTTGGTTGAAATACTAGTCCATTTGTTCTAAAAAGATCGTCAAGTTTGATTTTTAATTTTATCGATTAAAGAACGAGGATTACGATGCTTATACATGAAGATTTGATTGAAATAATAAAAAACTAAAATATCAATTTTATTCACTCTCTCCTTTATTCTTCTCGTTACAAATACAAAATATGGGATAAAAATAAAAAGTTCAAAAGGAGATTTAATGAAATTCTTTTAATTACTTCTTCCCAAATAATATAAAGTAACTAATTCTATCAATTTGCCCCAAATCATATAAATATTAATGCATTTTGAATATCAGAACCATGCACAAGCATATTAGATATAAAATTGTTTAATCTAAATAACAGTCCATTTTGATGCTAGAGAATTAAAGAGCATGTAATTAATTCAGCTGATGAAGATAAATTGAGAAAGAATATTGCAAGAAATAGAATCCTGTAATTGTTAATGATGTGGACATTTACCAAATTGGCAAAACTCTACTAGTTTTACTTCCCTTATGAAGTAAACTCCTGAAACTGAACATAAGCTCTCATAAAGACAATGCTCCTCCAGAAGCTCTTGAAGACTCTGCTATCTCCATACTTGACAATGATTCAACTGTCATAGCCATACTTGACAGTGATTCAACCGTCTTCCCCTTCTCCGGTGAGCTATCAACCGCTTTGCTGAGCCTCTTTACCCAAACGTCGTAGTCAACAGGGTAAGGCGTACTGCAGAGATTGCCAACGTAATCAGCAAATGCTTTCAGAATTGGCGACACCTCGCCTAACAGGTGCTGGACTCTGCGCTCCGCCCACCACGTTTGCTTCCAGAGTAATGCTGATTCAATAGAGTCCTGCTGTTGCATTGTGCCGCCACAGAGAAAGAAGATGAGGTAAATTAGGCTTTCGGCATCAGATGATGGACATAACTTCCCATGCTGAAGCGCGTAAGCTGCAGAGAACTGTAAATTTATGGCAGGGCTATCTCTATCTTCTAAAACTGCACGACCCCATGATACTAGGATATATGATATTTCTCCATTTGCACGGCGTTCATCCACAACACGGAGAATATTATCTGGACAGATATCACCATGCTGGATGTTGGCCATTTTTGCACTTCTTAAAGCTGCTAAGCAATCTCGGCAGCACCGGATTGCATCTTCAGGAGACAAGGGGCCATCACGAGACGCAATCGAGGAAAGTGGTTCTCCCAATGGGTATGTGACTAGTATTTGTTTCCCACACCATGGGTGATCACATAGGCCTTTCGGGCTTTGTTTCTCACATTGACCGGGGTGTAAAACTCTACCAGAGGCAACTATTTGGGGCAAATGTTTACTCGCAATACCTTGTTCCTTCAAGATATTTAATACTTTTGTTTGCCTCTGGACTTGGTACCATAAATTCATGTCCTCTAAAGATGCTCCTAGGCGAGATGGATGAGCGCCAATATAGAGTGACAACAACTCTTCAGGAAATTCCATAGCAACAGCAATGTACGAGCAGCTGTAGTCTGTAATCATGAAGTCTTGTATTTGGAAACTCTTATGATCCAGGTGCTGGTCTTCCAGTGACAGTACTTCACCTTGTTGAAGCATCAGATGGGAATGTTGATTCTTGTGTTTCTGATGATCTACACTATGATCCTCTTTGAGTTCGTCGTCAAGGAGACCATGTTGTTGAAAATTAACCAACTCAGTCTCATTCTCTCTGAGGCAGCACTCCATTCTTCTTTGTTGAAGACGGTTCATGTGTCTTGCTGCAAGTGAAGAAATTGACCTCCTAGGAGGTCCATACCACTGTTCAAGCGAGTGAAATGTGGCCAAAATTAACTGAAGAGTTCCAAAGTCCCCCCAATTTGCATTTCCTAACTTGTTCCATATTCGGTCGACAGGTGAAACCTTGACCTCTGCATGGCATTTTATCCATTCTGCAATACAATTATAAGGATCATTTAGGTCAATTTCAAGTTCTGCAAAATCACCCTCAAGTTTCACTACACCTCCACATCTCGAGTCCACAACTAAAATGAAGACCGCATCACCATCAACAACAATTGGTTTGTTCAAACTTCGAGAAAGAAGTATATGAATCCCATAGAAAAGAGCTTCACAAATGACACTTGATGAAAGTCCAAGTTCATTTCCCATCATAATATCAGGTTTGAATAATGCAAACTCGACTAGATCATTCCAATGTAAATGGCTGCTGGGTTTTGACATTAAAGCCACTCCACTGAGCGATTCAAGCCTTCTTCTTGCTATGGCTTTTTCAACAGTGTAAAATCTTGATCCAGGGCGACGAGGACAAGATACAGAACATGGAAAAGGCTTATTTTTGTGCCAAAATGTGCGCCATAAGCCACTGGCAATTGTATGCATAAAATCTTCAAGTGCAAGATATTCCTCCTCTTTTAGATGATCAGGAATACATGGTGAGCATGGCATTCGAAACAGCTGCTGAAATGAAACCCCTTCCAATGCAAAATCAAGTTGTCGTAGTTCATCAATTGTGAAAGGGGCTCGGAAATATGCTTCCGGAGTAGCAGATTCTGCAAATGAATTCTCCATAACCCATTCTCCAACACTTTTTGTAAACAAACTAAGGTCAGTGAGTTGAGATGCATAGGTCTTGAGCGCTTTATTTACCTTACTTGAAGTTGGAATTTGTTTGCTCGAGATACTCGACCCTGCAACCAAGGTTACAACTGTGTGATCGTTGCATGGATCTGGAAATTGGTAACAGGAAAAATAAAGGTGAAGCAAGTTTAAACAAGTTTATGTAAATGAACATGTGGGTTAGTCTCAGTTAACCACTTCATAAGCACATAATTCTCTTAAGTTGCCCCAACATGTAAAACCAGGTCATAGGAATATGTTCACCATTCCTCTGCTAACACATGGTTATGTAAATGTCTTAGTATGTGGTTCATAAGCAACACAAGAAGAATCTATTTAAATTAGCCAAGACAATGTAAAGGTTATGCTTCATAACTTTTTATCAAGGAAGCCAATAAATACAAGGCTTGAGTCATCGAGAGGGTTCTAAGCATATGAATCTGCCATGTTACAGTTAGCCGTTAGAACTAGATCAAAGAGGAACATTAGTTCTGCCACTGGCAAGGACAGTGTAGTGTAAAACGACCAAGGGCAACGTAAGAATAAATCCGGCTTCAAATTTATCTTCACTGGGTTCTATTCAGTTGCCTATTTATTGCCCAAGGATGTGATCTAAGTCGTTTAGATTGGAGAGGTTAAAGGAAATTAATTGGCATATGAAATATGTTTGAGTAGATCATCTCATCAAGTGAGTTCGCATAAGCTGCACTATGAAAGCAATGAACACCTTCACACCCCTTCATAAGTACAAACCATTTAATTACATACTTTCCTTTTTACTTATCCGAAGAAGGAGAAAAAGTAAAAATGATCGGCGAGGACCGTAGTTGTAGAATTTTTGCGAAAGACATAATAGAGGCAGATGAACTCTCAGAACTTAAAAGAACGAGGATAGCAGGCTGCAAACCTGTTTCATACTTCCTAAAACTTCCACTTAAACTGTGCGTCGTAGAGGAATCCAGATCATTATGTAGTTGACCTGAGCCACACAATAAAAAGTCGCCATAACATCAGATTCTATTCACATATCTACCAATATTCTAGGCAACATATTACATATATAATAATGGTACGCCCAGAACAAATCTTATATCAAACACCAAAGGAGGATCCCCATTATACAACAAAAGAAGAACTCGAAAGAGAAAAATAGAAGAAAGTTGGGTAACCGAATAGAAGATAAAAGTATACTCTAGCAATTATCAATATAATATTTATAATTTATAATAATCAATAATCAAAAGAAAACACATGAATTCAGGTCATTATGGAGTGCATTTCCTAACGAAGAATCTGGCCAAGTCCTCATGTAGTACTGCATGCCTTCTATATGACTATATTAGCTATGCTAGCACTTAGCACCCTTCTAGGATGTTTAACATTGTTCAAATTTCAAATAAAGTATAGTATTAAAGATGCATCACACTCTCACTTTTTAGAAGCTGATGTCGAAACTACACAAGCATGAGAGAGTCAGCTGACATTTTTAATAACAAAGATAACCTTAGATGTATCATGAAGGAGATTAGCATATACAGAAAATCTTGATTTTGCTCAAGGAATGCATACATAAAAAGATGAAAATGATCAATAAGAACTATACCAGCTTCAGCGTCCCTGAAGCTTCCGCTGAAACTTTGGCCAGAAAGCGAATCATGATTACTTCTGTGATGACCTGTTCAGTAAAAAATTACATCCGCAGAACTTAGTTCTTGTCTGACTTCAATAATTTTCAGTTCCAGATTACACAAGCTTTCTTAGGTGCAAGATAATGAGAAGTACATCGCAAGTGCATGTATAAGAATGTCTGCCGAAGAGAACGAAGATTGATAGCGTAACAGCTTAATCGTGCATGGCATTTTGCCAAGAAAGAATAATCTGAGGTGCAAATATACTTGACAAGATTGGTGTTCGTATACATACATGGAAATTCAAAAAGGAATATGAGACTAAGTACAGCAATCATCAGGGAAATCTAATCAAGCAATACTAATATTTGTCCTTTTACTTCACAAAAGGAAGTATATATAACATTTACAAATCAATGAAGTACACATTCCTTAACTTACAAGAGTAATATTAGGTAAGTGGAGTTGATTCACATAGTGACTCTAAACATAGCTAAATTCCAAATGTGCATCTAATTTTTAAATTCTCAAGTATTCCCGCAATCTGTTTGTCGACTCTCAGGCTAGCTAAGTCTTGTCCATCAATACAAGATTCTTCTCTTGTAACTCCATACCAGTAATTACTCCAGGATTAGAGTATGGATAAGCAGTGTCAGGATACATTCATATCTAAGCGGAATCCAATCACATATTTCCATACAATCATTAGTTCAAATGTGCTAAAAAGGAACATAAAAAACAATGTTTACATATCAGTTCGGGCATGCACAATGTTCAAGATTTTCGCAAGCACTGATTATTGCATAATTGCCTTCTTGTTCCACATTGAACAAAGTAAGTTGATAAATATCCTTCAAATTTGCAACTATCAGGTATTATTAATTCAACTACCAAGAAAACTATAGTGAAAGTAAAACTTCAACCACAGTTAGTACAACTCTGCTTTCCAAGTCAAATTGACTTTATTTTTCTGCTCTTTCATAACCCATCAAATACTTCATCTTGGCAACAACAATTGGTCAACATTTTTACACAACAAGACATAAAAATTGAATCTTTACAAATATTTTCGTAATGTAATAACTGTATAAATGAGGAAGTTCCATTACAAACATAATGTAGCTTACCTAGCCTCATCTTGAAGACCAGTCCAGTAAATCAGCAAAATGGGTTCTTTGCTAGCTGGCCAACAACTTCATTCTTGATAAAATACAACTTCAACTTGAAAAAACAATGCCACAGTAACTGATATAAATTGTTATGGTTAAACGAGCACAACAACCATCCAAGAACAAGTCCACGTAGTCGTTGAATATGTCAAAACATACGAAGTGGTTTATATTCCCTCCAACAAACACAAGAATACACACAAACCCAATATCCTAAACAAATCTAACAAAAGCAATTAGTTATTGTTTTTAGTGTTAATTGGTTGTTTGTTTGAGGTTTAAACAGTGAGCCCTTGAAGGGAATGGAAATCTTGAGGTTGAGATTTTATTCCTAGCCTAGAAAAGAAACAATGATGTTGATAGACTGGATTATTATATTATTACAATATTAATAATGATGCTAAGTGTGGTGGTATGTGTGTTGGCTTTTGTTGTCACTTGTAATGTTTGTTCTTGTTTGTCTGTTATCTGTTCTAACTTCACTTTTAGATCCTTTTTTAGATTACAATTAACCACCTTTTACCCCACATCCATAATATTCTCTCTGGATCTTTGACAATCTTATTTAACAAGATCAAAAAAAGCAACATTTGACCAAAACATAGAAATAAGATCAAATTGGCAAATCAGATGCACCATTATTCTACATGTGGAGTGAAATACAAGGGATTTGATTATGTTCTCCCCATGTCGTACAAGAGATTATCGGTCTCATTTGGTGTAATCATTAATATTTACCAATTAAAATTTGATAAATATAAAACTTTTTAAAAATTCGGGACCTATTATATCAACGATTAATGACACTTTGACATATATTAAAGTGTTACGGAATATGATCTAATATATAAAACGAGACAGGTGATCTCGCACTCTAACATTAGATAAATTCAATAAACTGATTTTTTTTTTTTGTATATATGTGTGTGACGACATGATCAAAACCTGTCATCATAATGTCAAAACAACATATAAGTCAAATCGAGAAAGTGCTCTTGGTATGAAGCTAAATAGTCCAAATTTTGCATCAAAGACCACATCCATAAGATCCTAGCTGAGGTTGATTTTGCAGTTGTTTTTTTCATAAGTATGGTACTAATAATAGGCTCAATACATTCGATACTGCTTGCAGTTTTTTTTGCAAATTGGATGATGTCCAAGAACTAGCCAGTGGTCCTAATAATCGGCTCGACATGTTAACTAGATAGATGAATAATTGGAATTACAAGATTCGTCGAAATAACTGGAATCAACTTGAAGATCTTAGATCCATCAAACAAGCAAGCAGTAATCCTTTATGTTTAGTTCTTGGAAGCTAATCAAAATGTTAGGGAGGCAACTTGAAGATAATAGATCCATCAAACCTTCAATAATTGATGTTATAAGAAACAGCATCATTATTATTCATTACACACCATATCAAGCCTTGTCCTACTACAAAACTAGTGATACAGAAGAACCGAAAGATGTTTGTGAAAATATAACATAAGAGATTATTTTAGCACTCCAAAACTTGATAACCACACTCGGATTCTAGTTGGAGTGCCAATTCAGTAAACAATAGACGAAGACAAATCCATCTTATTCTGGGACACAGTCAGCCTTGTTGTATACATATCTGATGCATGTCCACATTTTTGCCTACATCAGACAATTAAATAGTCCATTAAATTAGCATTATGTCACAATTCTTTATGTCCATTTAAAAGAGTGAACTATGTTGGAAGCATATAAAACATGGAAGGTCTCAATTCAATGGATATCGAATTGATTTGCAGGAAAAAAAGTTAAGTTTGTAGCAGATGAAGTAGCGAAGGACAAGATAATTAGTATATTTCTTTCCACTTATTTGGCCTCTCGTTATATGGTCCGTTCACGTTTTGTCTGCTTCAATATACTCCCTTCAACACGAAGAGGCAGACAAGTACCATATATTAAAGTGGATTGAAACTTGGACAAAATTTAGTGATAGCAAGTGATAATGAAAAAGGAAATGAAGCTGGAAAGCATTTATAGTAAGTTTTCATAAAATCACAAATCAAAAGTCTTAATAGAGGAATATATATACATACTGGTTTCTCAAGGTGGCACCTGTTGCATCGCCAGACGTTCGGTCGCTGACTTTATTGCATAAAGACTTATTTTCTTTACCTAATAAACATCAGCAGATATGAAGTGTTAGAACAAGGAATTTCTACATATAATGTCATGCTTATGCCATATATGACCAAAACAAACAAGCTGAAATAGTCATAGAAACTGGTCTCAACAAAAGACAATAATTGTAATCACAAAAACAAACCACGACCATTTTCATAATGTGGCATGAGGTAAGAACAAATTATATTTTTTTAAAGACAATATATTTCACCTCAGAAGAGCGAACCCCTCAATGAATATTCACAAGAACAAATAGGACATTTTTAGCTTAAAAAAAATTAGGGCAACAATATCAGGCATAGAATTTTTGTTGAGGACTTGGTACCTCCAACTTATCTTCCTTTGCTAAGTGATTTTGAGGCAGAATCCGAAATTCTTCGGCCAAACGGATGCACTCCCTAACATTCTCAGGTGAAACAAAGTCCAGGGCCACCTTTATGCAGGACTGTCAAGAGAATTAAGATATAATGTTGGAAATTGATCTACATTATGTTACTTACTAACAACAACTGGAAATGATAGCATCAAAGAAACCATGAGAAGGAAATGTCACCATCAAATTCATAAACAACTCAATGACCATCAGTGGTAACAAGCACACACAATTTTATGTTTGATAGTAAAAACCTAGCATGTCAATGGTAGAAACATGGTTCGGTAACAAGCACACACAATTTCAAAGAGATAGTAATAATAGCTTGATTTATTAATGCAATGTGAAGATATACATACAGCCATTAAATGTAAAAATATAAATACAACCGTGACCCACTACACTTCAACCTTGATTGGTCATAATTCCTGTTGAATATCATTTTATGTTTGTGAACTACTGTTTTGTTGTCATTATTGTTAGTGACCTCAATGCACTCCCACAAATGAACGAAAGCAAAATTCGATACTCGAAAAATATGGTCCACTAAAGTCAAGGATAAAAATATATTGTTCATCAGTATGAGCTTCACTTGGTAACTGTTCATAATATTGAAAGAGATGGAGCATATACCTTCAAATTTCTAACTTGATGAGGACAGCCTGCTGGTATAAAAACAGCCTCCCCTAATTTCTGAACGAAGGTCCAAGGCTCAATTCCTAACAAGAAGGAGCTTGACTTAGTAGAGCAAGACAATGCCTAGTAAAAGCACTCTAGGGGGAACTAACCATATTCCTCCTTCAATCTCCTTTTATGCTCCATGGTAAGATAAAACGTCTGGTCATGAATTGGGTGAACGACCTGTGTTATAGATAAACAGATAATGTAAGAATTCTAAAAACACTGCACCAATTGAAAAAAGTAAGAACGAAGTTCACTAATTTGGCACAATAGCATGTACGATTCTCTATACAGCTAAAAGTTCAACTTTAAGGTAGAACACCATATCACAGTCCATGAATCTGAGTTGAACTAAGAGCAGCTACAACAACTAATATCAGCCAAGATGAGCAAAACTCAAGCTTAACCATGGACCACTAGTGTCAATCAAGAAGAAATTATTTACCTTTTAATTAAGAAAGATAGCAGTGATATAATTTCACTTTTGCATGTGTCGAAAAAATATTGTGACATTTGATTTCTTACCGCCCTTTCAAATTGATTATTCTTTATAATAAATGGATCGGCACAGTCCATTAAGCTCTGAGATCAGCCCACCACATTCTAATGAACTAGTTCTCCTTGATCACCGAGAGAAGCAATATAAATCATATCATGTAACGCAATGTAAAGAAGAGGTAAAACAATTAATAGATAGAAAACACATCAACTTGAGATTCTTTAAGTGGCGTACAACTGTTCCCAGATCCCAACCCCCATACACATACCAACATCACACACACAAAATTAGTAAATCAAATGGGTAGAGCATACGCAAAAAAGTGTAAAATAGTCTCCACAGCATTTGGGGCGATAAAACCAGTGCCTACAAAAGGGGGAAAATTTCTAGCAACCACCATATTCTTTACACTTTGCATCACCACTGCAAGATCTTTCTTAAGCTTCAAGAAAAATATATCATGAAAGTTGTCACTACCTGTTGAAGAGGAGAACCATAGATGTGTCTAAATTCTTTATAGTGTTTATTGAGAAATTTCTCCAGTATAGGAACATCTTGCCTCCTAAAGATGTCCCAGAGTGCACCTCCCTCCAGGTCATAAA
The DNA here is from genome assembly GCA_003412495.2 of Echium plantagineum. Classification (NCBI taxonomy): domain Eukaryota; kingdom Viridiplantae; phylum Streptophyta; class Magnoliopsida; order Boraginales; family Boraginaceae; genus Echium; species Echium plantagineum. The sequence continues at coordinate 18,372,351 of CM016561.1, read as the reverse complement.
GCTCTTCAGAAGCTTCCACGCCATCTATGCAATCTTTTTCAACCACTACAACTCGATCCAACTTCCCTTCTTTCCCAGGATCACAGTCTTTGGCTGCATCGTAGTCACAGATTTCTAAAGTTTCCCCACCACTATTTGTCATCAGATCCCTAGGAGAAACCGTACTCTTTGTTAGACCCCCAGAGCTGGATTGTTCTGGAATGTCAGGAGGATCTTTACTGGTGCACGGTTTGCCATGATTTCTCGTACTAACATAATTTACAATCCGTTCTGCATTACTTTTTTCAGATGAGACTTCAAACATTTCCATGTTCATGTTTCTTTTCTCATCGCCTTCCCTTTCATTTGTATTAACATCAGTATCAGCATTGCTAGATGTACCTTTTGATATACCAGACATACTTCCAATGTTATTTTGATTCCAATTGACTTCATCCTGAACCCATCTAGCAAGCTCTCTTTCATCCTGGGCAGCATGTTTTCGTTTTAGATTTTCTACAGCCAGAAGAGTTTTCGGCGCGATATCTACAGCTTGAGTGTGGGTCAATATATTCACCTAATCAAGGAGAACTTATGATAAGTAGACAATGAGAGAGAGAGAGAGAGAGCAATCCTCCATCTAATTAGAATATACCATATATGAACTATAAAACAGAAAACAGAAAACTTACTGCATCAGACATGTCACAATGAAGCTTCGTCACAGAGTCCCCACGTCCAATCTCCTGAGCCATACCATATGCAATGTATGTCTTTGGGCCCAAGTCAGGTTTTAGAGCAGACTCTGGTAGTTTGGTAACGAGATTAAGATACCCATTACCAGGATGTGTATACTCTTTGAAAGGTAAGCAAGCTATGAACTCAGCATTGTGTCGAGGTAATTGTTCCTCAAAAGTACTGGATGGAGGCCAATCTTTTAATTTCAGGAGCAACGGCCAGCCTTCAGTGTCTACTTGGCCACCACCCGAGTATTCTTTGAAAAATTTGTGCACGTTATAATCGACCTGTTTGCAACAATACATAAACATATCCCAAGGAAAAAACTAATTAGGCATGATGAATTAATGACAGCTAGTCACACACTGTGCAATAAACATGTGTTATAACCAATCAGAACTATTGGACACATAATGAAATCTCTAAAAATTTACATAATATAATTATATATTTATGTATACAAGACTCCAAACCATTAGCATAACTGACTAATGTCCACAGTCACAATTCCCACAAAGTGACAGGGCAGCGATCTTAAAGAAAACTGATGATAAATTACAAAGGCTGAAATGCATAGAACCAGACCTGGGCAGCATCAATCTATAAAGTTTAACCAGGTGGTCGCCTAAATTTTCAAATCTATAAGAACATGATATGCATGTTCTTATATGCATGTTAGTTGTCAATCAGCTTAATTAACAACTCTCCACATAACTGAATAACACATAACTGTATAAAACTATCTGTAGAATCAACTTGTATTAACAAGGGCACATCATAACAGACAGGAACATGAAAACAAACATTTACTACAGGCTCAAAAGTGAAACTCAACTGACCTCGCACCAATTTAAGCAATTTATGGCAGTCACATCTAGAAGAGCTTTATGGTTGCTACTTCTTACTTGACGAAATGAACGCCACATAACCATTGGCTCCCAGCTCAACCCCAATGTTGTCTCTAGCACCTTACTTACAATAACAGGCTCCCCTTTAAACCAATGGCTATGGAAATGCTCCAAGTCTTCAGGCTGAATTTCTTTCGCAGTTGGGAAGTACAAAAAATTATCATCAGAATTTGGTCGAGACGCTGCTTTACGTGTATTCTCACTCTCAATGTGACTTTGCCTCGAACATGTACACCACCCATGCCTATCAGAATTTTCAAGTTTCTCATGCAGATTATACCTTCTACATAACTCTTCTGCTTTAGTTGTCAAATCCGAAACCCAATTTTCTGAAAGTACACTCCTCAACTCTAAAACACCTTGCCCACATCCGTCCATCTCCTTTGGTGGGCACGGGATGCTACCATTTTGGTTGGCTTTCCACTCATGTACAACTGATCTAACAAGAGGGATGGAACTCTTTTCGCCCATTAAACAGCTAGAAGAATTTTGAACAGAAAGGCGGGAGAGCTCAGTGTTGTCTATGATATGAGTCTTACCATGGCTAAAAGCTTCCTCCTCTCCATGCAGATATTTCACCCCTCTATCAATATACTGCATCACAACTTCTTCAGTTCCTTGTAGGTTATTATCTCTAAGTTCAAGGCAACAAATTAGGCAGAGATCATACGAGCACTGTGGACAGCTTCTGTGGAAATCAACTATAGATGTTTTACAATTGTTGCTGCAAAAAAAAAAAGCATCAGGTGATTATATAAGGTTGACATGTTTGCAGATTAACAGATCAAGATGAAACCAACCAGAAAATTCTTTCATCTTTCAGGCACCCTGCTTCTGGGACTTTTATCTCAGAAATTAATAGTCCTGCCCAAATAGAGCACATCAGTCTAGAAACACGATATATAAGGAGTAATTAGTATGAATAGCAATATGAAATTAAAAATAACATGAAGAGACGGTTAAGGAGGTTTTAAAATAATTGTACTCTGTATATTAAATTGTGATGCTTTACATTAATATTTATATTGTACAAAAAGTATACACGAAAAGCCTCCGACGGCTAAATAATTTACAAAGAATAAATAAATTAATTATTTCCTAAACTAGACAAACAGTTATAATTTTGCACTTCCCCTCAAGTTGGCCGATATATGTTGATGAGTTCAAGCTTACTGAGTAAGCATTTGAACTTTTCTCCAATGATCCTTTTTTCAATATAACTACTAATCACTGTCTCGCATGTACATTTCCAATCTTGATATTTTCCCTTCAATTTTATTTTGACGTCAACTTCCATATGCTTTGTCCAATCATGTTGAATTGGATTAGACAATAGTTTATTGATCGTCACCATAGAGTTGAATAGAGTCATCATATTGTATGTTTAATTCTTCACATAATCTTCTTGTCCAAATTGCTTCGCATACACCATGGGCCATTGATCTAAATTTCGCTTTCTCGCTACTTCTGTGAACTATAATTTTTCTCACTTAGCCACGTAATTACATTATCCCAAATTAGAGTACAGTATCCTGATGTTGATTTCTCATTGTCAATTGAACTTGTCCAGATTATATCGCTACATACTTGATTGTTTTGTCCCCCGGATTTTTTCACGAGAAACCCTCTTCCTAATGACTGTTTTAGGTATCTTAGAATCTTGTAAACAGCTTCAAGGTGTCCCTGACACAGGTTATACATGTACTGACTTGCACGACTTACAACAACACTAATGTAAGGTCTTGTTTGTGAAAGATAAATGAGTTTTCCCACTAGTTGTTGGCCCTGTTTCTTAACAGCTTCTCCATCAAACATGCAATCTTTGTTCCCTAGTTTCGCTGGAGTGCTACTAAATTTACATCCAAACATTATTGTGTCTTTTAGCAAGTCCTACGACATATTTTCTTTGTGAAACTGAAATTCCTGGTCACTCCACACAATTTCTATTTTCAAGAAATATCTTTAACATTCTCAAGTCTTTCACTTCAAATTTGCCAAAAGTTTTTTCATTTTGTTGATTTCTTCCACCACATTATTTCCTGTAACAATTATATCATCAACATGCACAATTATTGTTGATATATCATTGATTCGAGTGATTAATGAATATAGCATGACTAAATTGATTGTGTTTATAGCCATGTTTTTTTAACTTCCCTTCAGACTCGGAAGTCGATTTATCTTAAAATGCAGCATTAAGGATGGTATTACCTCATAAATATCTAGGGACATTATATTCTCAGTAAATTGAATTCTATGCTATATATGAGTATTTATACTATAGAAGTAAAATCTACAAAAAGGCCTTCCCCGGGCAAATAATCTGAAAAGAATAGAATAATTAATTATTTTCTAAACTAGACAAATGGTTATAGTTAAGTGTTCTACATATAAGTTTCATATCATTGTAAGGGTAAAAGGACTGGATCATCACTCTCATTTTGTCTTGTTTCCATTTTCACCATTGATGTTATTTCTATAGCATAATCACCACATAAATATTAACTCGTAAACAATGTTAGCCACTAAATTACTTTCCCATCGGAGTTGCTAAGAATCCATGGGGTTACATTCTAAAACCAATTGATGATAGGAATGGCCACGAACTTATTAATTGACCCGTATGTCTTAATCTTTCCATGTGGGACTGGATTTCTTCACACGGATAATGCTATAAATTTTTCATGTCTAAATTAGGGTAATTATATCACTTCACAGGACAGTTGTGGTGGAATATTACCTGGTCAGTGGGAGTATTTATAGTTTCTCGCAAGGTTTGGTATATCAAAATAGATTGACAAAAGGGTGAAATAAGTAAATATTTTATTATTTTGAACATTTATATAACAAATGACAAAGAACACATTATGTTGCATAATATAGGCCGTAATAAAACAATGTAAATAGTCCATAAAATAAGGTCAGCGCTAAAAAAAGAATCCAGGTAAAACATGATTATCTACTTGTGTCTTTTACTTTAGTTATAATCAAGAAAGCAAACTGAAGTAGTACCCACATATCAAAGTGAGCTCTGACTAACACAAGCTTTTTCTTCACCAAATCAAACAAAACCCACATATCAATGTGAGCTCTGACACAAGCTTTTTCTTCACCAAATCAAACAAAACCAAACGAACTTTATAATTTCGACTGGAAGACAAAACCTTTACCAGTTACCACTAAGTTAGCTGTATGTATAACTTCCCTACAGTATGCATATTATTTCCAATTTTTAGTGAAATCCTCTTAAAATATACACCCACTATCATATTTCCAGGTATATATCTTCTCAAAACATACACTCACTTTTGGCCTTAAAAGACTTTTGAGTCCAACTGAACCAGGTCGGAGAATCAAACTAAACATAATATATTAATAATAGGAAGAACAACTATCATAAAAAATGCAGTTTCCAGGAGTGACATCAAAAGTTAAAAGTTACCTTGTATGTTGGCCTCCATTTCACGCTCTCTATTCTGTTCTGCACTAAATTGCTTCAGAAAGGGCCAGAGTTCTTGTAAAATTTGTTTGGAATATTTAACCTCTTCTTCTTCACCATACTTGAGTTCCAAACTGTTCAATTCCTAAGAAACATGAAGGGATTTAGTAAAGAGCTCAAAACAAAAAGATAACAAGACACCACTAGTTTAAAACAAGAACAAAAGAAAGAAGCAAACAAATGAAGAGAATAAAAAGACCTTCATTGTCCCCTCCAACCGCAAACATGCTTTGCAATTGCAATTTTTTCGACAAACAGGGCAGGACTCTGCGAAATCCTCCTCACTCATCTTCGGGTACCTGTGAGGAGCAGGGGGGAAAACAGAATGAGAAATTGCACCATGTTCAAGGTATCGCCTTTTACATAAGTGCACATTGAAAGCCGAAAAAGAATACAAATCAATAAAATTTCTTGAAATCTAGTGGAACCATTATAAGACTTCAGATAAATAGATGAATTCAATATGAATCAGAGACGAACATAAGAAAGTCCACGAATAGAGTAGAAATCAAGTAATTACATGATAAATAAACAATATGGCAGAAAATAAAACAAAACATAAGAGATGATTAATATACCATCCAGTCATGCAAGGTACACAATATTTTTTTGTTTTGCATTTGGTGCAGGCAACAACTCTTCCTTTGTCATTCCTTTTACATTGATGACAATTATATTGGCTTAGGGACACCTGCAAGAGTTCCACATTTGACATGTAAATATGATAAGAGTACCGAGCATCATATATAATATGAAGAGACTAGCTAATTGTAAAACCACTTACATGTTTATGAAGACAATTCTTAGGTTGATCATCGGGGTTCACTGAATCAACTCCAAGTGAACATTTTCTCTTAGATGTCATGACATCCATGTCATCTTCTTGATTACTGGATTTACACTGTCTGCTCCTTTTGTTATTCACATTTCTTACATGCTCAGCTACCACACCAAGCTCAGGGTCGCCATTACTACAAACATCAACAGCCATATCTTCTCTGCCATCTTCCCCTTTCGCGGCAAATTGTATTGTGGAACCATCTTTTGTTCCTTTCCCTCTTCTTCCCCTTCTCTTGTCAGTTCCACCCCTAACTTCCTCATCAACATTTATCTCTTCTCCTCCATCCTCACAAATACCATTTTCCTCTTTCGACCCAAGTCTTCTAGTGGAACCATCTAGTGTTCCTTTCCCTCTTCTTCCCCTTCTCTTGCCAGTTCCACCCCTAACTTCCTCAGCAACATTCATCTCCTCTTCTCCATCCTCACAAATACCCTTTTCCTCTTTCGACCCAAATCTTCTAGTGGAACCATCTAGTGTTCCTTTCCCTCTTCTTCTCCCTCGCTTCCCAGTTCCACCCCAACGTTCCTCAATATCCCAATCTACCTCGGCCCGAGAACCAACACTCTGTACCGCCATCCGAGAAGATCTTCTAACTACAGAAGTAGCTCCTGCAGATTGTATTTCCTTCCTCTTCCGCCCCCTCTTAGCACCACCACCAGCAACCATTTTCCGAGAGTTTCCACTCTCGCCGTCTTCGAATTTCTCAATCAAGAAAGAATCGTTCTTGATACCCTCAATATTATCACCCATTTTCTGATGTTGTCTACTATCATCATCTTCAAATTCTTCAACCTGAAAAGAATCCCTCTTTAGGCCCTCCATATGCTTACCCATTATCTTCAGTTTTCCACTATCACCATCTACTAATGTGTCGACCGAAAAAGATTCTTTCTTAATACCCTCAACATCTTCCTCAATATGCTCACCCATTATCTGAAATTTTCCACTTTTACCATCATCCAATTTCTCAACCAACAAACATTCCTTTTTTATACCCTCTACATCTTCGTCAATATCATTGCCCATTTTATGAAATTTTCCACTATTGCCATCTTCCAATTTCGCAACCAAGAAAGAATCTTTGTTAATACCCTCTTTTTCCTCAATTTCCTTACCCATTTTGGCTCAATAATAACCTCAAGAAACCATCCAATTGATACACAAACAAGCACAAATATTCAACAAATTACCCAAGAAACAGAAACCACCCAATTTTTCAGCCTATTACTCAACAAAATAAAAACCGTTCAATAGATATAAAAATTAGCACAAATATTCAACAATTGCCCAATAAATAAGAAAGCAACCAAACGACGTCGTTTTATACTAAGCAACACTAGCTGCACCCTGATTAATCAGTACATAGTATAGTAACTAGTAAGAAACAAAGGAGTAGGAGATGAACGATGTCGTTGGCTTTTGACTGCGGAAAACTCGGTTGACTTTTCGCGGCGGATATTTCAAAGGAAAATTTGAGGCAAATTTGTCAATATGCTGTTTTAATTAGAGATCACATGATTGTGATATACTCTAATTTATAACATGAAAATGATTGTGATAAAGCTTGATGTGATTTATTTTGTAAGGGAAAGCCCGTACTCACCACTTATAGAATGTGCATTCCCCCTCCACATCAAGATTATAAATCACGTTACTTATCTCCGAAAGGAAATAGTTTGTTTCATAAATATTTATTGTCATATCACATTATTCCCTTTTCACATCTTTAAATATCTTCATTTATTTTTTATATACTTCACAGTAAGAGATAGGAAATATTTAAAAAAACTATTCTATTTTTTCATTCGTCCACATCATTTTCTCTTGAAAAAAAGATAAAATCAAAGTAAATTGAAATTTTTATTGGTCTCCAAATCAAATAAACCTAATATCGATTTATAGATTTTAAAAATTAAAAAAAAGTGGTGAAAAGAAAAAAAAATCGATCAAATAATTTGTCAAAAATACCAAATACGATTATAAAATAAAATAAAATTGGATGGTACATCAAATAATTCTTATTGGAAGTAAATATCTTCCCAAGCACCATGTGACATTCTTTGATTGGTTGCTTTAAGCGTTGTGTCACAATAAATAGGAGATTATTGTATAGTTCTTTTAAAATTGGTAAGAAAGATAGTCACCTCAAATACTCTCTATTAGAGCACTTTTATCACCCCAATAATCTCCAATCAGAGATAGTAAATGTAAACTAAGCTCCATTTGTCAGGCTCAATTAATAAAGTGAATCACATTAATGATCATTTGACCATAAATTTATTTACTTCATCGACTTAGTCGGCCTTGTGGGCAAAACTAATGTAGTGTAAACATTTTATAATTTGCCATCCCACCACATTTCGATCACCTACTGAAAAAATCTTGAAAGATTTTTTACTAGACAGTAGACACGTCAGAAATAATAAGGCCTCCAATTTTTATGACACATGTATTAGTAATAAAAGATAATTAAATTGCATTAAAAATAAAAAATAAAAATTGTTATACTATAAATGCACATGAGCCTATAAGTCATATCATCATGACATAATTTTATACTATAATGTTGTTGTAATTCCAATTATATTGATGGTGAGAATTGAGAGACACCACGTATATGACTATGGAGCAAAATGAATACTATAAAATGTGTTGCACAAAGACATGCATGAAACAGTAATTTTTATGGACATGTTAATAGTATGTATTGTATAACAATTGAGCTAATTTAATGTTGTTGTATGTGTGGCTGCAATTTGACGAATGAATAGTATTGTGGCGTAAATTGATGGGTTGAGGGAAATGAATGTTATATATAGGCTACATGTTTTACGAAATTAAGCTTATTGAAAATTGAAGGAACACCAAAATTGTTTCCTAACGTTTATAGTGGACATTTGGCGTCCATTTTGGCATTTGGAGTTAACGTCCTCCCATTCCTTACACCATGAGCAAACACATTAAACCCACTTTATTCAATGCTACGTCAGCATTAAACCTACGTACACCCCAAATAAAACTCAGTTTCCACAGTAAGGATTTATTCAGGATTTTATTCACTTTCTCTCCCTTCCACATCACCTTATCATATACCTTACCATATACTCCCTCCGTCCCTAAAAGATTGTCACATTTTGACTTTTGTGGTCAACAAAACACGATTTAAAACATAAATATATATTATTCTACATGTGGAAAAATTATAAAAAGTTAATATTTCAAAAATATATATTGAGACGAATCTAACAAGGTCCCACAAGACTATATTATTTCTTATCGTTTAATGAAAATTCATGATCAAATTTTGTAATGTTTGACTAACAAAAGTCAAAATGTGACAATCTTTTAGGGACGGAGGGAGTATTTACTTATCTCATTATTTATACATATGTTATTATTAAAGTTATAATCTTTATATTAATTAATATTTACAATATAATAAATAATATTTAATTTATTTGTATTTAATTAATTCAATACAATAAATTTAATAATTTGATAAAATTAAAAAATTAAAATTTTATTAAAACAACACACAATATTATTAATCACCTTATCATATACCCCACCATGTAAAAAAACTTATTTTTTTGTGTCCAAATAAAGCAAACTTAGGCTCTATTTATAGATCTCGAAAAATAAAAAATATTGATATATTTTTTATATTTTTATTTTCAAAAATTATTGGCTAAGTATTACATTTATTAAATAAGAGAAACAACAAAAAAAAGGTGAAAAGCAGCCAATGGAGCGCTGCCACGCAACCCCCCTGCAGGGTGGTACAGGCACGTGTGCAGCACATTAACCCCAAATTCTCAGATTCAAAAGTTGAACCCAAGATAAACTCCACCCCAATTAATCTTTGTTGCCTTTGTTTCACCTTGAATGAAACTCACTTTAACCCCCACAAAAACTCTTACTGTGAGTGATCTTTGAAATTTCTAGTGCATGTCTCATATGTTTCTAAAGGTCACGTCTTGATTAAAATCACCCAAATCCAGTAATCCACATTAAAGTAATCATGTGTGTACAAATAGTGTTTCCAATTTGCCACCAAAATACCTACCTATGAAGATGCTTCACATCTTTCAAACTATGGAATGGACACAATTTTAAAGACTTATCTGCCACATCCGACAAATATATCTATTAGACCACCCACAGTGGGGGTTTTTGTGGGGGTTTTTGTGGAGTTTATGTCATGCAACAAAGAATCAATTGGGGTTCAATTTAATTGAGTTTCATTCAACAAATCTGATTTATTGGGGTTTAATGTGGGCCCCGGGCGCAAAAGCACCCAATGGGGCGCTGCCGTGCAGGGGGGCTGCGTGGCAGCGCCCCATTGGGTGCTTTTCACTATTTTTTTTTGTTTCCCTTATTTATTAAATGTGTTATTTAGACAATAATTCATTAAAATAAAATATAAAAAATATATCAAATTTTTTTATTTTTCGAGATCTATAAATAGAGGTCAAGTTTGCTTCATTTGGACACCAAAAAAAAAAGTTTTTTTACACCTTTGTCTAATCCATCTTTGCAAAAAAAAAAATCTTCAATCTTCAACTCTCGTCATTGATCCTTCCCAATATCCGAATTTCTTCATTTATCAAAGTTTTAGTGTGTGCTTTTTATTGTTTGTTTTCAAATTTTCAATAATCTATGTATATTTTGATTTACCGAGTGATTAATAATATTGTGTGTTTGTTTTAATAAAATGTTAAATTTTATTTTATTTAATTATTAATTTTTATTGTAATGAATTAATTAATTATAAATAAATTAAATATTAACTATAATATTAAAAAAATTAATAAATATAAAAATTATAATTTTAATGATAACATATGTATAAATAATGAGATAAGTAAATATATGGTGGGGTATATGATGAGGTGATGTGGAAGGGAGAGAAAGTGAATAAAACCCTAAATAAACCCTTGCTGTGAAAACTGAGTTCTATTTGGGGTTTAAGTGGGTTAAATGCTGACGTGGCACTGAATAAAGTGGGTTTATTGGAGTTTATTGTGTTTCTTGTTGTGGGTGGTCTTAGGACTAAGGATATACTCAAGTATACATCCTCGGAAGTTAGGTCTCTTTTTCACACATAGGTTAGATCTAATGAATAGGATAATCATGGTTTGCAAACTTGTTAAAAGTCTAGTATGTAATTTTATATGGTAACAATGCATGTTGTAACACTTTTAATGTTAATTTAATGTGAATTATTAAAAAAAAAAAAAAGACCTACCTATGGTGAAGGGATGTAACCGCAAAAAAATTGTTCCAAGTTCATTGTCTTCATATAATTTGAATGCACTTTTTACTGTATTTTCCTATTTTATTCCCATTGAATGTGACTTGAACTTTTAATGACTATTAACTACTCCCTCCGTCCTAAATGATTGGTATATTTTGACTTTTCATGGTCAAACTTTAAAAACTTTGATCAATAATTCTCATTAACCAATAAGAAATAATATAGTCATATGATATTTTGTTAGATTCGTCTCAATATATATTTTTGAATTATCAACCTTTTGTCATTTTTCTATATATAGAATAAGAGATGTTTATGTTTGAAATCGTGTTTTGTTGACCATGAAAAGTCGAAATGTACCAATCATTTAGGGACGAGAGAGTACTAAATATAAATAAAAAGATTTATATATGACATTAATTAATTTCGACTTAGTAATCACTTAAGAGGCTTATAAGTGTAGAGTTAATCGAATAGCCTGGTGAAACTTAGTGACCAGAAAGTCGTGAGTTCGAAATTCACCTCATCGCTAATTTTTTTTTAAAGGCTTATAAGTGTAATTGTATTAATTATTAGTCAACTTGTACTTATATAATGTCAACTAAAGTAGAATGAAGAGAGTAATAGGGATTGGTTAGAAAAATCATACATCAAATATAAAAGTAATAATCCATCCATGTTGTTTCTTATTCAATTTTTTTAAAAAAATTAAATAGGTTAAAACCTAATTGAGTTCAACAGTTTCACAAGAAAGATTAATTTATTTAACAATTTTTTGCATCAAGAAGATATACTAGACAATATTACATTTAATTTATTTTTAATAAGCTACCAAAATTCAAAATTTATCATTATATTAAAAGCCTCATTTTTAATTTTCGCACTAAACTATAAAAATATTGATACCCACCGTGCATGCGTTCTATTTCATTGTACCAACTGTTTTATATTGCCAAATATTACTTATAATATGTACATCTTAGAAAATATAATGGCTTATTTTTATTTTGGACCCTGAACTATTACGTAAGTTTCAAATTAGACCCTGATACTATCCTAAGACTCATTTTGGACCCTATACTACGGTTTGTCTCATTTTGGACCATAAAATGCCAAATATGATGAAATTTCGTTTTAAAATAAGGGCAAACTCGGAATAATGCATATATTAAATTTTTGGGGCATAATTTACAAATAACAAAACTTGTTTAATTAAAAATAACCCCCACCACTTCATCTTCTTCATCAAACCCCTAACCTCCACCACCACTTCAAGAAATATTCACCAAAAAAAAAGGGCAAGAGCCTTGTCACAGTTTGCATTTGCGAATCGAGACATTTGTTGGAAGAACTCTGAGTGAAAAGAAAAGCGAGGTTAATCTCTTGCCATGGTTGCTACAAAGCCACATTACTTTCTTGATTTGGATGTCCTCAAAACTGTGGAGAATTTTTTGGAATATGTTCCAGAGTTTTGGTCATCCACTGAGTTTGCTGATTCATTCAAAGATGGAGAGATATTATCCATTAAAAGAATACTTTCTTGACAAGTGTGTGTTTATTTCATGTTTTGTTGAAATAAGAGATAGAGATATTCGATTCTTTCTTATTGGTTTCACATTTGATTTATTGATGTTCGATTTTGAGCAGGTGGTTTCTATGTACATTATGATTCCCAATACCTTTATATAACTGTGAATTTTGGGAAGAACTCGAGTGGAAAGGAAAACGAGGTCAATCTCCTACCTTGGTGAATTTTTCTTGAAGTGGTGGTGGAGGTTGAGGGTTGGGGGTTTTGATGAAGAAGATGTAGTGGTGGGATTTATATTTAATTTAACAAGTTTTGTTATTTATAAATTATGCCCCAAAAGTTTAATATATGTGTTATTCCAAATTTGCCCTTATTTTAAAACGAAATTCCATCATATTTGGCATTTTAGGGTCCAAAATGAGACAAACCGAAGTATAGAGTCCAAAATGAGTCTTAGGATAGTATCAGGGTCCAATTTGAAACTTACGTGATAGTTTAAGGTCCAAAATAAAAATAAGCCAAATATAATAGACACGTTATTGAACTATTCTTTTTCCAACCATATTGACATAATCCCTCAAATTGTAAGTTGTCTCTTATGAATTTCACGTAAATTAAGATACGAAATCGAGACAATCTTATATACTGGCTTGTGAGATTTTGTGACGTACATTAGAAAATTACAGTTAGATATTTTTATTTTATAAAGAATAAAAGTAAAAAGTAGGCGTAACAAGAATCTAGTAAGGATTTATATTTTGAATAGAGTGAAAAAATGTTCAACGGCCTATAATTGGAGGGACTATGCTTCAAGAGGTGTTACGGGCAAAACGAGTTGCAAATCACTTGGTTGCTCATTCAATTGAACAAACTCAAAAGTTACTCACTTTACAATTTAAATAGAGTTGAAGTCGATAACTTTAATCGAGGTCAATTTAATCAAATCGTGATTCGCTCGATAAACTAGATTTCTGAACAATTCGATTTTCTTTCAATTTAATTTGGGCTGGTCCATATGTTTTATATCCGAATTTTCAAACCGGGCACATCAAATATTTTTCCAAATCTATCACGAGTTAATCTTTAAATTGGCTTTATTATGAACCGATTTTTCGAGTTGGTATTGGTGTTATGATATGAGTAGCCTCTACCTTCTCTCCCACACTACTCAACAACTCAAAAACTTATTTGAAAGATTATCACAAAAAACATTTTCGCGCGTTTTTTCTCCGGCACCTGAAAAATCCTCCGATCGACATGCCTCCCAAATCGGACAGCTCCGAAGGTTACATTTTGCTTTCAATTCCTTCAAAGTATTTAATTATTCAATTATTTTTTCCTTGAATTTAATTGTTTTGCTGGTAATTGACTTTCAGGCATCGTGCTCAATTACGTGAACGAGGTAATTTATTTAATTAGGGGTTTAATTTTCATTATCTTGATCAATTATCGAATATTAAGTTCTTAGGTATATCACTATATCCTTTTCGTATTACTCCCTATTTTTGGAAAAGATTGTCTACCCTTGAATGTCGAATTTTCGATGGTTGACTTATTGAATTATGAACCCTATAGATAGTCTTGAGAACCGTAAGCGTAGATACTGTTTTTATACTACTTCACCGTTGACATGATAATTTTGATTAAAGTCAAGTTGTGTTTGTCAATTAGGGCTACAAGCGTAGACGAATCCACCTTAAGCATAACACTACCAGAAATTTTGATTTATTTTAACAAGTTAGTATTATTGTTTGATAATCTTGTTTTACATTTTTACCTTAATTTGTAACATTACTATCCTAGTATGAGTAAAAAATTTAGTTGTTAATTAAAGTGCACCGCTAATTTAGTATATGTGAAATGTATGCGAAAAGGAGTTCTGATCTCTATGCAATTTTCTGTTTGTCCTCCTGTTCTTTCTATTTCGTGTTAGATTCCCGTGATTAAAGTAATCTAATGGTTTTGCATATGTTGCGATTCGTAGTTTGGAAATTATTTATTTGCACAAGAAGTTGATAAACCTTGTTTAATGCTTAATAAAAGAGATGAAGTGAAGAATTTAGATATACGTTGGTCACTTGGTTGTTTGGTTGGTGGGAGGAGCACATAGGGAAACTATGGCATGCGTATCATTATATGTGCTGATATGTTGTGATTTGGAATATAAAGAGCTCCAATTTAGCCATAATTGAGACTTTGGGTTATTGCTTATTGGTGTAGGTTGCGCATTTTGGGTCTTACTTTGCTTGCCTATTGATCTGAATGCTTTATTTTGTTTGCTAGTTTTTTTGGAGGGTGTCAAATTTGTTGTAATAGTATTTTTTGTATTTCAGCAAAACAGGCCATTAAATTCTCAAAATGTAGCTGATGCTCTGCAAAAGTTCAACCTTAAGAAGGCTGCTGTACAAAAGGCACTGGACAACCTTGCTGACAGTGGGAAGATATCATTTAAGGAATATGGTAAACAGAAGATATATATTGCTCGACAAGATCAGTTTGATATCCCGAATAATGACGAGCTAAATGAGATGAAAGAAGAGAATGCCAATCTTCAAGAGACTTTAAATATAACAAAGAGGGCTATAAGCGAGGTTGAGGGAGGTATACTTGCATCTTCAACCTTTGTTAGTTTGTTCCACTGCTCAACGAAATTGTGTTCTACAATATTCTATTTTATTTGGAGCTGCCTTATTACTGTTTAAGCTTAGCCTCCAATCTCCTCTTCATACGATTCTATGCAGAAAATAAAGCTCTGCAGTCTAATCTTACTTTAGAAGAGATAGATGCCAAGAAAATCAAACTGAGAAAGGAAGTAAGCAAGAGCATCTGATTTTGTTCAGTTAACAAGTATGCTTTCCTATAAAACATTTACTGATGTTTGCACTTCCGATCCTTTTAAGGCTGAAGAAATGGAGAATAGATTGACTAAATTGCGGGAAGGAGTTGTTCTAGTAAGTCCAGAAGAACGAAAAGCTGTTGAGGCAACGTTTTCTGAGTTAATTGTTCAGTGGAAGAAAAGAAAGAGGATGTTCAAAGATATATGGGATGCTATAACTGAGAACTCACCCAAGGATGTCAAAGAATTTAAGGTAAATATGGTCAGCCTCTCATATCGACATCTTGCCTGTTCGGATCTTTATAGGAATTTGGTTTTGCAGGAGGAACTCGGTCTTGAATATGATGAGGACGTTGGCCTAAGTTTGCAGTCATACGCTGACCTAGTGCAACATGGAACGAGGCGCAAAGGCCACTAGATTTTCTTATTATTAGTGTTACCACTTACCAGATAATGTATACTCAGTCTCCTGTTGGTTTGTGTATCCTTACATTATGTGAAAGACATTGTTGTTATCTTATTTGATTATTAGCACTACAAGTCTACAAACACTTACTCTCTTTATGAGTTCCCTTGAGAGACACTTCATTGAATGTCATATATTCTGAGCACATACTTGAGGTAAATAAACATCTTTCAAAATATAATTCTTCGTCATGCTATTTAGGCATACCCACTTTGTTCTGTGAATGGATTTTATCATCTTCGGATTCAGGTTATTAAATTGAAGGGGATGGATGGCCTCTGAGGCATTCAGCTCCGCGGCTCTTGAACGTTTTCTGTGTAGTTTCAAGCAGAGTTTGCTACCATATTTTAACCACCATTTTTTGTTTTTCAAACATAATAATAAGATTTTGCAGCAACACAAACGAAGTTGAGAGAAAATGGCTATGAAAATGCATTAAATTATGTTGCTTTATGCTAGTCAACATTTTTATTTATTTATAAAAATGTTTGATTATTTTGCTTACGTTTAAGAAATATTTCAATTAGTAGTGTAAGTATTAAGGAGCCAAAGAAGGCATATCTTAGAAGAATTAAGAAAAACGTTCTCAATAAAATGTATAGGCATAAAGTAAATATTACTCCCTCGTAATATAATTTTTTTTTTTTGTAAATTAGCGATGATGTGAGTTTCGAATCAGGACCTTCTGGTCACTAGCAAGAGTCTTTTTCATTAGGCTATAATATAATGAAGTACTCCATACTAGACTAATTTTTTAAATTTCAAATCAATAAGTTTTTAACTATTGGACTTTTTTTTACCCCATATTGTATGGTGAATCTCGAAAGTATGAAAGATCTCCCTCCAAACCGTTCATACGACTTTCATCAAATACGGCTTTCCGCATAATTCTACATGAATATATGAGATAGAGTATGGAATTATGTTTACTCTTTTTAAATTGAGTATACTCCCCTCATGCTAGGATTGGAAATCTTGCATTTTATACATCCATACGATTGAGTTATTGGATTTGCGAAATAGTGTAAAAAGAAGTGATTCGAATCATTGTATATGACTCGTCCCTGTTCTAAAAAGGTTGAGGGCTTTCGAATTGTCTATTACATAACACGATCAAAGCTTACTAAATAATAATATTATAAAAATATTACAAAATTATTTTATATTTATTAAAATAAGAATAAAAAATAAAAAATACTTTATACTAAAGATCAAAATGCATATGATAAAAACATTTAAAAATTAATTTAAGTCACAAACACAATCAATCAACTACAAATTGAGCCAATCTTTGTGAGATCTCAGAACTCAAAGCAAAAAAATGGGGTTGCTGAGCATTATCAGAAAAATCAAACGCAAAGAGAAGGAAATGCGCATTCTCATGGTGTACGACCCCCCCCCCCCCCCCACCCCCACCCCCCATTCAACCCTACGGTTTTGTTGATTGCATTATAACCATCTTTATATTTCAGGGGTCTTGATAATTCAGGAAAGACCACAGTTGTAATGAAGATCAACAATGAAGACACCAGCATTATCAGTCCTACATTAGGCTTCAACATCAGAACCCTAACTTATGACAAGTACTACTCCCTCTTGTCCCAAAATGGTTGTCCAATTTTCAGTTTTGAGTATTTACTACTTCAAAATTTGAGCTACAATGTTTTTGTATTTGTTATAGTAGTATAGTATTTTAAACATATCTTACTATTAGGGTTAGGCTAGCGACGACGGTATGTTACTCGCAATGACTGAGGTTTGAGTTATTGCAATGATAAGAGCCGAATTTTTACAGAAAAAGAACAACAAAAATTAAGGTAGCGAAGTTTGATATGTTTTAAACCAAATTTACTACTCACATGGTAATTTTGATTTAAGTAAAAGTTATGTGCATCAATTAAGTGGAAAGATCCATGTTTTCTTCTACTTATTGTGGGTTTCTAGTGCATAAGTGATTTGTATTTGACTTTTGTGGATGGGTTTACTAACAAAAGATGCCATGTGTTTTATTGACGCCAGGTATACTCTCAATATTTGGGATGTTGGTGGGCAAAAAACTATTCGATCGTACTGGAGGAATTACTTTGAGCAAACTGATGGCTTGGTATGGGTTGTTGATAGTTCGGATCTTAGAAGGTTGGATGATTGCAGGCAAGAGTTGCATAATCTTCTGAAAGAAGAGGTACAGTTTGTGAAGATCATGCTCATATTGTGTTTTCTTCTGTTGATAATTGGATTCATCAAAATGAGAATGAGCTTACGACTAAGTTTTCAACTCCGTATAACTTCCTTATATCCTCTACTTTAAAAGCAACAAGATTTTTAAGTTCAGACCTTGGCTTATGAAGAATTGCATGACAATAAGTTTTAGACGTAAGATCACAAACTTAACACAGTTGCTTATGTGTCTGATTCATCACATATGTGACGTTGTTCCTTTTTGTAATTTATGGCAGAGATTATCTGGAGCATCTTTGTTGGTTTTGGCAAATAAGCAGGATATTCAAGGGGCTCTTTCTCCAGATGAAATAACTAAAGTAAGAATGCTCTGAATGATACGGAGTATGTTATTTACTTGGGATCGTTATATATAGTATAGAAGCATCTTCTTCATTTCTTTATTTACTGAAACTCTGCAGTCAACAGCACAGAACCAAACACCGTAACACATTGCTAATGTATAGTGAGAAGTCTTCATTCACTTGATTGGCGCCTTCTTTTCTTAGTTTGTTTTACTCATTTGTTACCAAACTCATCATGGTTTTACTTTGGAAATTGTTCAAACCCTTTTATAATGATTACACAATAGCACAGCTAATTGTTGCTCTAATTTGTGATTTGCACGCTAAACTACTTTCTGAAGACTACTACTTTACTACGAACACAAATAATTGGTAAGATAATGGTCCAAGTAGCTGTCCTCGAGTCATCTGTTTGAATATCTAGGTTGACGAGGTTAACATATTCTTACCTAATGTCCTTAGAAATTAATAAACTAAACTATATCTGCCACAAATCCACAATGCGATTATTATATAAAAAACATACCTTTTGTCAAACATAATAATATGAACAACTTTATGCTACAATAGGCTAAGGATTTAGTATGGAAAACCTTGTCACTAGAACACTTTTTTATGAAGCTGGAGAATATCCAGGCGAGCTCTTACAAATTAACTGAGGAAATATATGTTCTTATTCAGGTGCTGAATCTAGACGCCTTGGATAAAACTCGTCACTGGGAAATTGTGGGATGCAGTGCGTACACTGGTGAGGGACTTATTGAAGGATTTGATTGGTTAGTTCAAGATGTTGCCTCTAGAATTTATATGCTAGATTAAACACTTCCTTTGTTCTGGATGTATATTATTTTTACTATGGATATATACACATTTTATATTGTTTATGCGATGCCTACATGGTCTTTGCACATCTTGCTCACATGGTCTGCTGCCTTGAAGAACTTCCCATACTCCATAACTTTCTTCCATGTACTCTATCAGTTCGTGCTAAATGAAGATTACATGAATCACAAATCTATTCTTTCACTCTAAAGGAAGGAAAACTATGTGATGAGAACAATTTCCCCTTTTGAGTTGTGTAACGAATATCTCCTTACAGTTCAGTGAGTCTCGCCTATGGGTCTGACGACTGGAAATGGCCGATCGGACTACGGAAAGAATACTCTATTAGTGAATGTATAGTTGTTCTGGTGGTACTGCCAGCTGTATTGAACTACGGATCACTTGTTGGGAGGTGACCTGATTTTGCCCTGAGATGTGGCTCCGAAGGCACTACGATGGTTAAGTTAGTATTTGTTTTAGGAGTGTATAACTTTTGATAATTAGTGAAATGTGGTCTGAATTAGTTGATTGAGATGCCTATTTATAGAGCTGTTTCAAGTGCCACATCCTCATGAGATTAGTATTGCCATACAATCACGTCGGATTGAGATCTTATCCACAATTCATGTAGTCCGATTTTGTTGGAGTCAATATGTAGGTTCGCGTCTTATAATACATTTTTAGTCGAACATGATTCTGAAATGCATAAGAAAGTGTATGTTTTGAACGATTAGAGTGAATCCACTAAATTGCAAATTCCTAATAACCACAGTCGTTCATTTTGATCCTAGCCAATTTCAAGATGATGTGGGATAAAACAACTGCATTACTAGATAAAACTTGTCCTGAAGAGTTGGAAGCCTCATTTGCCACTCCTACATTGCTTTTCAATTATATTGCACTCATGCCTTCACTCGTTTCACGAAGACTATGTGAAATGGTTCGTAATATGTTTCGCAATGTTTGATTAAATATTGATGGCTGGAAGTCTTACTACTTCATCTTGCAACTATGCCGCCTTAGTTTCATAGTGTAGCTTAAAACTATAATCTCTGATTGGGAACTGGATGTAGTAGTAGCCTAATAGGTGTTTGCATTTTGATTATACCACAAGGTGTTTGCATTTTGATTATATGTTCTGAATACCAAAAACCTTATGCATTCTTACCTTGACCGAATTATGTAAAACAAGCAGCACCAGTGGTCTAGTGATAGAATAGTACCCTGCCACGGTACAGACCCGGGTTCGATTCCCGGCTGGTGCATTTGGGGGCTATGATGAATTTACATGCGCAATAAGTAAAGGATTTGGGTCCTCACATATTCCAATTATGGAAGAACAAATGTGCACCAGAGCTCTTTTTATCCCCCTTCATTATATATGCGCCGGTAGCCCAATTCAACCCCATTTTATTATATATCTATGTCTTTGGAGAAAAACACTTTTGTTCTAAAACAGATATATTATGTCGATTCCAAACGTCTGACTAGGGGAATGATTGTAACAGTGAATCACTTTTGTTCTACCACTCATGATGTTGTCATCCTCTTCATGTCTGAGTATCTATAGTGTTATACCTCTGCCGACGAAGTCATCCACTGTTGTTCAGAGATTTTTCTATGTTTTGTATTAATCTGAACTACTAAATCAAGTACATAAAAACAATTGATTCTTTAGTTGCTCTGATCATATTTCCTATTTACAGTATACCACTGAAGAGTTAAACTAACGTAAAGATGATCATTTGCAACATCAAGATAATGTTATGCTTCTTAATAATTAGAGAAGCCTATAATTCCTCCCACATTGCCAAAATAAAGATACATTAAAGTAATTATAGACAATAAAACCATAGGGCAACAATTGAAGTAAAACCATCTTTGCGCTTGGGGCAATGACGCAGCTCATGAGGTTCTAACCGAGGCGCGTCTATTGCTGGTTGAAAACTATTTCCAAACCCCCTCCTTGGCCTGGGTTCTGCCTAGGCCATCGAGAATTTTTGGAAGGGCTTCCTTTGGGTAAAGCCCTACAATACTAGTTTAATTTTACTTATTTTTGAGATCATGGTGCCATTATTTAGTATCTCTTAACAAGGTGATGTTGTCCTGTTGCTCTAGACTTGACATTAAAGATTTGAACTTCATCTTTCTATAGAGCATCTCAATGCCCCTGTTTCAAGGGACCAGGATAGGGATGTGTTGAAAACCCGCCTATTCGACTAAGTCCCTGCAGGCTACAGCGCCACGGGCAGGTGTGGGTAGAATTTTGTTGATCTCACATCTTATGTTCTCCAACCTATAAAAGGTATTATTGCAAGTATGGTCTGCTCTGGTTTAATATTTTGATGACCAAACTGGTTATGGTCATAGCTCTTGATAAAATCTACAACTGCCACAATATATGAATCCGCAACTCCTAAACTCACTTCCATTAATGTCCGATATCAAAAAATAACATCAGATACTATTGACGATATTGATCATGACCTTGATATTAAAGATGGAATTTAAAAACTAGGAAGCATGCTTTAACGAAGAAATTTTGAATTGATTTCGGAAATAGACCATTCTGAATCATCCTTTAATTCAAAATCGATGTCTCTTTCAAATATATTCCAAACATTTATGTTGTTCGTATTTGAATTGTCGAATTTTGTGACACATCTTACCAGTTGGAACAGCAAATAGCACACAGATCGAAGACTTTCACAAACAAGATAACATTTCATTAACTGACGCAAACATGTTTCAGACTAACGGACTCAGATAGCACTTGATGACTTTACAACTTACAATTTATTACAACTACAATTAGTGGAAGTTAACCCTTCGGATTAACCTCTCCAAAAATAAGCGTATGCCAGTGAATGCAGCGCACACACGGTATTCTTTAGTAAAAGGCGAAAGAATAGTTCGCTTTGTGCGCACTGCCTGGCTGCGTAAATATTTCAAGGTACTAGTTTCTCATTTTATTGAAATGTTCAGACCATAAATCTTATATAGAGAGACGATGTGGGACTAGAATTAGCAAATCTCATTTACACTCATTTCATTCGGTTTCACCGCAACCAAGTAGTCTTAAGTTTGACAAGAAAAAACGAAGACGCCTACTAAAATGATGGAGAGAACTGTACTTAAGTTTGTTATAGATATAGTCAAATATTCTTGACACAACAAACATCGAAATAGGTGAAATCATGGCTTCCACTCAGTAAATTTTTGTAGTCTTATATTTCTGACTCTTACCAATCATAACTAAAAGAAGTCGAATATTAACAATCGCATGAGCTCGTGAAGGCGATAACTACCATGGGACTGCATAAAGTAACACGAGTCGGAGTTTGTGGCAGTGGTTCACTCATAACCATATGTGATGCAGCTAAAACAAGATGATATCGGACTGAAGAAACGTGTATATATCTGCAGCACCTTTGGACTGAGGTAAAGTGGAGCAAGATTACATTACATTGGGACAAAATTACATTATCTGATGCTTGGATTTGGGAATAGCCTTGAAAATTGGCTGGAAGATCAGCTGGAACTATATCGAAAAAACATACCCACGATCTATTTTATGACGGTGTCTCCTACAAATAATGTAAGAAAGTAACCAAACTTTGATGGCTAAACATTTCAGAAGGGGTTGGTTTAATTATTAAGACTGGAATTAGTGAGGCAAATCCAAATGGATTTACACCTCTCCAAAAATAGGCATATGCCAGTGAATGCAACGCACACACGGTATTCTTTAGTAAAAGGCGAAAGAATAGTTCGCTTTGTGTGCACTGCCTGACTGCATAATTTTTAAAAGTTTCCTATTTTCCCATTTTTAATAATGTTCAAAGAATGTAGATTACATAGCCAGATGGTGTGGGACAAAAGTAACTACATCACCAGCTAACACTTGTCCCTAAGAGTTTGTTGCAAGCCTCAATTGCAACTCCTACATTGCTTCTTCAATTATATTGCACTTATTTCATTCTGTTTCTCAAGTAAGATCGATTACACACATCACTCGTTCGACCAAGACCAATGTGAAGTGATTCGTTATATGTGTGCAATGTAGGATAAAGTATGAAGTCTTTACAGCTTCATCTTGCAACTATGCCTTCTCAAGAACGTCGTCTTAGTTCTACATTGTAGTTTAAAATATCATCTTTTAATTGTGAACTTGGATGTTATAGTAGCCTAGTAGGTTGGTTCCCTGAGTTCTTCATGTTCCAACGCATACACACATATATATAGTCATATTTGAATATACATTTATTTGTGAACAAAAGTGTGTGTATGTAAACAATGGAGAATCATGGTTGATAGGATGACCGACAATTCCCAACAATTACCCAAAGATTAGTTGGATGGTAATATGATCGCCTGAATCACACGTTGGTATATTTGATTTAATAATTGAACATGACCCAAACACATATTGTCTCAACCATGTTCGTTTTCGATGTACATATCACACGTTGGATAAGTTATTCGATCTTTATTTTTTATATGTTCGGTTTTGGTGTTTTTATGACATACGTTGGGTTAGCAATTCAATGATAGTTCCATGCGTTGGGTTTGTTGTTGTTGTTGTTGTTATGTTTTCGTGTTTTTCCCAACGTGCACATGGAAACAACATTGGATGACTATATTAATTATGCGTTCAATTCTCATTACACAAACTATAAATATATGGAATGTATGACTCCAATGTTCAAATTGTAATCCAGCTATACTTTCATATGGTCGTTCAAGGTAAATCCCTCCAAATCTATTACCTTGGAAATAACTCCACGGATCTTACATTGCTTCTTAAACAAAGGTTGACAATGGAAAATGAAGACGACAACTAAATAACCATTAACTAACTTTGAATAACTAATGTAAGAAATAGTTCACATTTTGATTTAACATTCAAAATACAAAAAAAAAAATCGATAATAATGACAAAATATATCTTATATATAAAAGTCCAACACCATAATTAATTTGGTGAAACCTAGAAGATAAAGTCATCGATAAGGCATTATACTAAGTTGACACTTTTTCAAAAGGTTAGAAAAATAACACACATATTACCAACAAGCACCAGTGGTCTAGTGGTAGAATAGTACCCTACCACGGTACAGACCCGGGTTCGATTCCCGGCTGGTGCACTCGGGAGCTGTGATGTTGTATTTGGGTCTTTACATATTCTTGAAACAAATATGGAAGAAGCAATGCCCCATCAGAGCTCTCTTTTTTATACTATATTGTTTTTGTTACGAAGCATAAATATAATGGCAATCCCAAACTGTGATATTCTTGAAATCATACTTCCCAAATGGCTGATGGCTCCATCACAATTTTGGAAAAGGAAAAATTGATTGTTAATAGTTGCACATGCAAACTCTTTAGGGCAGTGGAAATGAGGCAAATCATAGTTGAAGGATAGATAGATGAGAACCATGCTGATGCCTCAACTTTTATTATATTCTTGAAAAATCATCAAATCTACACTATATGTAATTGGGGAAGGGGGAATTAGTTTTTTTTATGAAGCCCCATGTTCTATTTTTCCTAAATTTTAGCCAACTACCCATCACATTCATTTTTTCACTTTTTTAGATTATACAAAAAATAAGATGAAATTTTTTAATATTTTTTATCATATATAAATATAAATTAAAAAGATCTTCTATTTAATATCCATATTTAGTACTCTTATATTAATTTGTATTTTAAAAAAAATCTACACTATATGTAATTGGGAAGGGGGGAATTAGTTTTTTTATGAAGCCCCATGTTCTATTTTTCCTAAATTTTAGCTAACTACCCATCACATTCATTTTTTCACTTTTTTAGATTATACAAAAAATAAGATGAAATTTTTAAATATTTTTTATCATATATAAATATAAATTAAAAAGATCTTCTATTTAATATCCATATTTAGTACTCTTATATTAATTTGTATTTTAAAAAAATCAACTATATCTTAGATTTTTAGTGAGACATATGAATTTTTTTCTTTATTTTTTTGTATGTAATAATATTTTTTTATGTATATTTTATCTTTTTGTGCATGAGTAACGAATAAATAAAATATTAATTCGCACATACATTGACAGTGCATCGATTTTACTAATTTTAATAGTTCATAATGAATACTTTATCAAGAATTTTGTATAAAAATTAATCTAAATCATATACTCCCTCCGTTTCTTTTTATTTGATTGTTTGAGCATTTTTCCATGTTTCTTTTTATTTGATTGTTTACAATTTCAATGCACCTTTTTACAATTCCAATGCACCTTTTTACAATTCCAATGCACCTTTTTACAATTCCAATACACCTTTTTAAAATCCCAATGTAATTTTTCACAATCTCTTAATAAAGTACTTTTCCTCCAAACAATCAAATAAAAAGAAACGGAGGGAGTATATCATAAATATGATGAATAAATTTACACAGGCTAGACTGTGTACAAATGACTAGTAAAGAGGTAATTGGTAATAGATTACCATCTAACCTTAACTTAATTTACATGTCACAGTGTGGCTTTATGAAATGGAAATTATAGAAGTTCCTCCCACATTGCAAAATTAAAACACGTCAAAACAATCGTAGTCAATAAAAGCAAAGGGCAACAATTGAAGTAAAAACATCTTTGCGCTTGGGGCAATGACGCAGCTCATGAGGTTCTAACCGAGGCGCGTCTATTGCTGGTTGAAAACTATTTCCAAACCCCCTCCTTGGCCTGGGTTCTGCCTAGGCCATTGAGAATTTTTGGAAGGGCTTCCTTTGGGTTAAAGCCCTACAATACTAGTTTAATTTTGTTTGTTCTTCAGATAATTTTAAGTATTTCCAATCTCTAGCTACTTAATGTTCTTGTGGCTGCTCTACACTTTGACATTGAAGATAGTGTGACTTCGGTTGGGGGTGAACATGGTGCTATGAGAGGATTGAATGCATGCACGTTCATCTTAAGTCTGATCCAATTAATCAATTTGCATCAAAGACCAAACAATAAAATCGTTACTCTACTTTAATTTATACTATATTGTGAGGGTCTATATCTTATGTTCTTGCCATGAAGTCTGGCTTCGGTATTAATGCATTTGGAACAAGCCTACATTCGGGTAAACTTAATCAAGTAGTCTTATGTTTCTGCCTCTACCCAATCAGGACTAACAGAAGCCTAATCCTAGCAACCACATGAAGGCAAGGTTTGCTCAATGGTTCTACAATCAATGAACACTCTGCATCGAACAATAGAAAGTCACTTAATGAAAATTTAAATTTATAAACTCTATATTATAGATCGAATAATCGCATGATACCCTAGAAGAATGAAGATTATTGAAGAGTAAAGGAAGCCTTTCAGGTATGCCCTTTCGTTTAGTTAACATAAGTCATGGCTCCCAGCCTCCCACTGAGTGTACTCGATGCAACGAACTAAACATTGCATAAATTGTTGAATTAGTGAATTTCATGTCTTTCAATAACACAGTTTCTTCTGATTGCAAGAGACCTTTCAACGCTTTCTCAAAAGTAAAGTCAGTTATCGGTTGGAACTTGCCTAAATTGGGGTCAACTTGGCCGGATACTTCATCTAGCACCCTAGTGTCTATTCCCATAAACCAGGATAGAAAAATGCCTTGAAAACAAGCCTATTTGACTACATTTGGGTGTAATTTAGTCCCCAGTTCAAACACATTTCTGACACTCCCTACAGGCACCAAGATCGGACAACATGGGATTTTAAAATTAAGACTAGAATTGATGGAAGCTAATCCTTCGGATTAACCTCTCCAAAAATTTGCGTATGCCAGTGAATGCAGCGCACACACGGTATTCTTTAGTAAAAGGCGAAAGAATAGTTCGCTTTGTGGGCACTGCCTGGCTGCGTGAACATTATGATGTACAAGTTTCCCAATTTATAAAATGTTCAGACCATAAATCTTACGTAGACATATGATGTGGGACCTCATTTGCTAGTCACCACTCTTACATTGCTTGTCTATGCTACACTCATCCAATTCTGTTTCACTCAACTAAGCCATTCATTTCCTAATATTGACACCGTAAAACTGTAAACCTCAATGAAAATGATGGAGGGAGTTATATTTACGGACTGCATATATGATGTCAAGATACCACGATGGTGGACGATTTTATGATTACCATTTTGTACCATTGTAAACTCTACAGGTCTACGTGGTTGGCGAGGATGGTATCTTAAAGGATCTTGAGTTGGTAGGATATCAGTATCTTGGTGGACCTGTAGCATTATCCTAGAGAAAAGCTTATATCAGGCAATTATGAATTTTT